>VWZG01003730.1:215826-325445 GCA_013396735.1 Grallaria varia
GAGCATGATGTCACATGGTCTGGAATATCCCTGTGCTCAGTTGGGGTCACCTGTCCCGCTGTGTCCCCTCCTGGCCTCCCCCACACCCCCAGCCCCTCCCCAGGGTGGCCACAGGAGGGGCAGGAAAGGCCTTGGCTCTGTGCAATCTCTGCTCAGCCACAACAAAAACATCTCAGTTGTCATCCCCGTGTTCAGCAAACCCTCAAACACAGCCCCATACCAGCACTGTGAAGAAAACTAACCCAGGAGTGTCTTTTGGCTATGACTGCACCCACAGGAGCACTCGTGGTTATCTGAGAGCAGTTTTCTCCTCCTCTGAGCTCTGTTAAAGAGCTGCCCTCCAGCACGGACCCTCTTGTGTCACAGGGCACGATGGGTTTGCTCAGGACAGCCCAGCCCTGCTCCTCCTTGAGATTCCACTGGGAAAGGGTACTGGAGATTTACATTTTCCTAAAGGGGATGTTTCCAGGTAGGGTGAGGGGCAGATAATTCAGAGAAATAGGTGTCTTTTTAATAATTTCCATAAGTCTGAATAAAACAGATTATTCTGAGCCCTACACCGAGAAAGAAAATAGTCCAGCTGCCCAGACCCCGACCTTAAATAGAGATTGTTCTGTTGTACTTTTACAATTAAGAAATTATTTCCTTCTTCTTATCTTAAGGAAAAATAAGCATTCACGCCATGCCTAGTTATTAAGATTCCAAACTGCTGCCATTGTTGTAAAGCTTTTTATACTCTCAAAATAAAACAGGAGATGGAGCATTTGCAAGCGCTTTAATAACTGGTTGTCACTTGCTTAAGAATGGACACCAAGGATATCAGCTATTCATATGCCGAGCCACTCAAAAGCTGAAGAATGTATAGCTGTTATTAATTTCAAAGGAAAACTCTGAATTTACTGAGTGGTAATGGAACCAGCTTTGTAGTGTGCAGGAAACAAAGACTTGCTGTGGGGGTACAGAGTCTCAGCTTCGGGCAAATCCTCTGAGGCAGAAACACACACACTCTGTCCTCTTAAAAGAAGTTTCTCCTCCATTCCTCCTCGGTTGTGTAGGTGGATATAAAGCATATTTTAAAAATTAAAGGTTATTTTATTCACAGAAACTCACTGAGCCACAATACCAACTGACTTCACTTGTATTAATTCTCACATCAGTTTGGTAACATCATCTTAAAAAAATCACCTTCATTTTTTGCTTTTGTATATGTATACACCTATATATGTATAAATAACTGTTAGTATTATGTTATCATCTAATAAAAGCCTCCTGACGGCTTAAAAATTCAAAATAGCTATTATTTTCTGTGACAAAGCATTTGTATCTTGATATCTGAATGTTTCATTACCAGTGTGTGAATTTGCTCCTTTGAATCCCCTTTAAAAAAAAAAAAATCTACAATGAGGAACACTTTGTAACAAGCTTTGTTTGGTTTTACAAGGTTGTTAGTGCATTGTGAAATATAACATCATATTACCTCTTTTTTTTTTTCTGGCTCGCTCTCTTTAAGGTAATAGCACAAAAGGCATCACAGGCTGAACTTTAAGTACATGATATATTTTAAACACTTTTTTCTCCTATGTATAGTAGCTATCAGCAGTGCCCAGTCCTGGAAGTGATGCAGTAGCTCATTTGGAATTCTCAGGGGGTAGCTGGCAGTGATTGCCTTTCTGCATTACCACCCAAACATCACAAACTATGATTCCCATTTGGCTTTCAGGGTCCTGCTTTACGAAACAGCCCGTCCCAGGGACAGGCAATCAGCTCTGGGTGCTGTAATTGTGGGAAGACAGCATGGCAAACCCCTGTTTGCAGCTGTGTGTCCATCGATCCAGAAACAAAGCAGGACTGAAAAACAGGCACAGCTGTCAAAGCCTAAATGGCTCCTCGCTGGCTCTCAGAACACACAGGGTAAGATCCAGAGATCTGGTAACTCATAAAGACAGTGCCTCCAATTCCTCTCGGGCAGGAATACACGGAGTGGGGGAGTCAATTTCTGCTCTCCCACTGTGGAGATACTCTGAGATTTTGGGTCTCTGTGCATGGCATTACTTGATGAGACTTTTAGAGCTCTTACTCTGGAATCTGTAGCTCTGGTTGTCCTTTTAGCTCCAATATTTATTGGAATTCACCTACACTGAACGACATGCAAATAGTGCAAGCTGGGGGTACGATGGATGTCAATCCCTTGAGAAAGCAGGCAGAGAGGGAGAATTAGCAGATCCTGTGGCTCATGTTTAAGCACCCACACTTAAATTCTCTTTAACTTGCACAGTGCAGGTGATGCACCGTGGGGGATCCTTGTAGGGGAGCCTGTCACTGCCAGGTGCTGGGAAAGATGGGAAATACGCTGAAAAGGAGATGCAGAATTGCATATTGGCTTTGCAACCCCACATTTTCCAGGTTTCCTTTCAGTTGCTTTGTTACATTTGACCAGGAGGGACAAAAGACTCCTGCAGCACCTGCATGACAAAGGACCTTGGCATGAGTGTGCAGCAACAAGTGAATAATTTACAGGAAAATATAAAGGAACAATTTTTTTGCTGCCACTTTTTCTGTTCTAGTCAAAGACTGCAATCTCTCCATATTTATTACTTGTTTTAATATACATTATTTAGTGTTTTTCCTGACCTTCATCCTTTGCTCTGAACCTTGTTGCTTAATTTTTTGCAGGTGGACACAAACATTTCCCCTGCAAATGTAAAATGAGGCTTTGAAAGCTTCTGGATGTGAGTGCTCAGATCTGTGGTGAGAGGGGGAGGCCAAAAGACCATTCATATTTCAAAGGCTTTTGAAGGATCAAGCAAAGTCAACTTGGACATCTCCACTTTGTCACTGGAAGTTCATGGCTTACACACAGGACTGAACAGGGATGGCCCTTCATTAATCAAATGGGCCAAGAATATTCCCCAGTTGGAATGCCTGGTGCCCCACCCTTTGTTTGGGAAGAAACATTCCCAGATTCCTCTTTTCCAGTTATTCCTCAGCTTTTCCTGCCTGGAGATCATTAGGTCTGTTCCATGCAGTGATGCATCCCAAATAAATCCTTATTTTAATCCAGCTGCAGCAATGTGATTTAGGGGACCTTACATCTTAGTAAAACCCCTCTGTCCACTCATCCGTGGGCAATACAGCTTTTTATATTTAATACAGGGAAAACTGCAGCTTTATATTGCACCTCTTTGAAGAAAGCATTTGAATTCACAAATAAGTGCTATGTTTGAGGCATTGCAAATATAATCAATGCCTTCTCTTCAGAATAGCTTGGATTCTAATTCACCTTCGCATTGAATGTGGGCATTAGAGTGCTGCAGTGGTGAGTGGATGGCTGAAGTCTGGCTTCCTGCATTCTGAAAGAGAGCATTTTTATGACAGCCATTTATCCAAATGGGCCAAGACATATCACAGGCTCATGTAAGTGCTGCTGATGCTCGAGCCTTGTCAGGTTTGTGCCTCCTGATCTTCACTACAAAGAAATAGTGAAAACATGTCAGTTTATCACTTTGAGGAATTAATTTGTCATCCAGGATGTTTTTAATCTCCGAGAACATAACCATTTCCGAATTGTTTGTTTTATAACTCTGCTCTGAAAGAGAGATGTTACCTGCTTTGATGTGCCTGTTGCTCTCACCACAGGCAAAAAAATAAATCATGAGTGAACAAAGTATTGAGAGGGCCAGAGGGTCCTGAGTGCTCGGCTCAGGGAGGTGTCACTGTGACCAGAGAGGTGGACACACAGAGACCAGGGCAGTGGCACATTGTGACTAGAGGGATGGCACTCAGTGACCAGAGTAAAGGTCAAACTGTGGTCAGGACAGAGGTCACAGAGTGACCAGGGCAGTGGTCACACTGTGGCCAGGGCAGAGGTCACACTGTGGTCAGGACAGAGGTCACAGAGTGACCAGGGCAGTGGTCACACTGTGGCCAGGGCAGAGGTCACAAAGTAACGAGGGCAAAGGTCACACTGTGGTCAAGGGCAGAGGTCATAGAGTGACCAGGGCATTGGTCACACTGTGGCCAGGGCAGAGGTCACAGAGTGACCAGGGCAGAGGTCACACTGTGGCCAGGGCAGTGACATGCAGTGACCAGAGCTGTGGTCACGCCATGGTCAGGGCAGAGGTCACACCGTGGCCATGCTGATGCCACCTGGCACACCTGGCCCCGGTGCCTCCTGCGTGGGTGCCCAGGGCACTCCCTGCTGGGGTACTGAGGTGAAAACAAAGGTGTATCTTGGATGGAGTGCAGAGTGTTCCTGCTGAGGTGAGGGGAGAGATTCCTGCCGGCAGGAATCACGTACCATGAAAGAACCTTTGGAGCCGTTGGATTTTGGCAGGTCTCTCTGATCTTTGCTTTCCTTTCCTCCTCCTGCTTGGGAAGTAAGAGGCAGGAGAGACATCACTACTGAAGCCTTCGTTTCTGTAAGTATGGGAATTTTTTCCGAGATAAATAATATAACAACCATTATGTTTTTCATTTTCTGTCCAAAACTAAAAGTCCCACTGAAAAGTTACTGCATTTTTTTCCTCAAGAGTGTGAGCACTTATTGTCTGAAGCTATTCAAATGAAAAAAACTTGATGCCTCTGTTCTCTTTGCACCAGCTCTGTCTGGGTATATTGTGGATCTTAATTTCACCAGTACCTTAAGCACATGTATTTTTAAAGTTTTTTTAATTTTCTTTTTTTTTTTTTTTTTTTTTTTTTTTGTTTTTTTTTTTTTTTTTTTTTTTTTTGTTCTTCTGGAGATGCTCTGGAGCTACTGTATATTTAATGTGACAAAAACTTTAAAAGTAATTTCTCTTTTTAACTCTCCCTATACTCTTGTATACATCACAGAAGTATAAATAGAACCCTCTTGTTAACTTATTTATGAAGGTTGGAATATTTAGATCATCAATATCATACCGCAATAGTTAAGGGTTTCATCAAGATAAAAAATTCAAAGGGAAACCCAGCTTTGGGCACAGCTTTGTAAATGCAGAATAAAAGTTTTAAAGTGGAACTGCTGGAGGTCAGAAGCATAACCCAGAGAGGTAAAAGTCAGAGAGACATGGAAAAAAGCCAAATACAGCAAAACATGGGTACCTACAATAAGGCCCTGGAAGGATGGAGAGAAAAGAGACCATATTAAATGCCCATGTTTTAATTCAAAACCCATCTAGAGTAAACTGGAGGAAGTGGAAGTTTTAAATTGCATTTTGCTTGGGTTGCTGGTAAATCTTCTGGAACAACTTGATGGCATTTCAACACAGGAGCTGCTCTGAAAGGAGAAGGCAAAGGAAATTTGCCTGGGAGGACTTGGCTGCCTTGGCCCCTCAGTGTAGTTCAGAAACCTGGGGAGGGCTGAGAGTTTCCCAGAGCACAGGAGTCCTTGGGGGAGGCCACCAGAGGGGACTCCAGGTGCCCGCTGGCTCAGGATGTGACAGCACAGGGCAAAGTTCTCAGTCCCATTGCCAGTGTCCCTGCCCTTCCTGTGCTTGTGGCTGTAGAAACTACTGAGAACACAAACTTAAGACCCCAAGAATCAGGTACTTAAAAACAAGAATCCTGCAGGATTTGCTGCCTATGAAACCCTAGGAGTAAAATTTTCCAATAGCGTATATTTAAATATATATATGTATATACACACTACATATGTACATAAATGAATAAAATACATTTTATATTTATAAAGTTATAAATATATAACAAAAATAGTAATAAACTGTTTTATATAGACATATATTATCATATTATATTAAAAACCACTTCTCAGCTTGAATAACAAAGTTCAGGGATGCATCTTCCAACACCCAGTTCTGGACATTGTTAATTTTTAGGGAGTTGGGAGTCTCTGCTTTTTTTGTTTGCATATTCCACATGACCTGTAGGCAGGAACATCAGTACTATAATCACGTGTATAACATGCATTGCCCATATGAAATCCCTGACATTTAAAATTCCCCTCATGTGGAGGAATGCAAAATATGTCAGGCTCCCATATCAGAAGCAGTTATTTCATGTTACCTTCTTGATTGCTGGCTCTGATAGCCAAGGCTTAAATCAATGCCTGTGCACATGAAAAAAAAATCTCTATGGATAACCAGCCTGTTTAGTCCCCACTGAATTTATGATATGCTGTGGTTATCCTTCAGTGCAAATCAAGAGCTGGGAATAGTGGCTTCACATCAATATGGTCAAATCACACTTAAAACTGGAGTTATAATCCTTTAAATTTAATTTTGTGGGCAAATTGCAGCTGCCAGCTCCTCAATTTGATTGGTTCCAAAAACAACCCAACATAAGAAATTGAAAATGCCAGGAGGCATCAGTCCTGTAAATATATTAGTGTACCATCTGGAGTGGAGTGACCTTGGACATTTTGCTTGGCCTTAGTGTCTTATTGCTGGAAGTAATTCAGCCATTAATACTTGACTGAGTTTGTGCCTCTGACTAGACAGAACTCGATCTTTACTTCTCCCTCAAAGAGCAGGTGACATTTAATTTAATAATGTATTAAATGTGCATTATAATAATTTGTTGGTCTTCTTATAGAAAGAGACCAAGCAAATAAATACAGATGGTTTTAAAACTGACTGGATGGTGCAGTACAGGAAAGAGAACAAGCTTTCTGGATTTCCTGACAGCCTCAGTGAAGTATAACAACTAATTTTAGAGATGCCTGCTTTGAGCTATTATTTATCAGGTTTCAAAAACATTCTAACTGAATGTACCTTAAATCATTATCAAGTTTGGGCGAAACAATTTCTAGACTAAATTACTTCAGTGCTACTGAAATGCGACATTATTGATACAGGCCCCAGTGAAAACACAGGGAAGGGTTCTATTGATTTGAAGGGAGCTAAAAACTGAGCTAATTTACGTCAGGGAGGTGAAGAGCATCAAACCTTTGGCTCAGTGGAAGTTAAGTGTACTCCAAACCTCCCTGGATCCTGCCTGCAGCTAATTTACACCTGGATATTTAGTCCTGCACACGTGGGTGGGCTCGTTAACGTCACTCACCCTGCTCTTGTTGGAACTTTAGAGGTGCCTTAAGGACGGGGGCTTTAAGCTGTGTGCTGGTTTAAAAGAAAACCATCAGGAGAAATGAATCCAACTCAAAGGAGTTTAGAAGTCAGAACTACAATTTAATAAAAAATATTACAATAGATACACTGATACAAAGGAAAATTGGTTTCATCCTTCAAAACCCAGTTGTACAACCCAGCCCCCTGGGGCACAAACAGCCCCTGTGCTGAGCACCACGTGGTCCCCCTGAGTCCAAAGCAAAAAGAAAAGGAAAACCTGTTTTCCTTACAGAAGGCTGGTGGTCGCAGTCTGGTTGAGAGTGGTAGTTGCAGTCCTGTTGAGGTACTGGTCCTCCTCTCAGACTGACGAGTGAGTGCCCCAAGTCCCCAAACCCCAAGCTTATCTATGCTTGGGTTCAGATAGGAACACCCAGTACCTCTCCCAGGGTGAGGGTTTTCACAATGGGCAATTTACTCAGTGAGTCACAGGATATTTTTGGTCTACTTGATGGCCCATTAGCAGACATGACCCCTCAGGTTGGCTGTGAAGGTTTTAATGATTCCCAGAGGGGAGTTATCACACCTGACTCATTGATGTGAAGACAGGGAACCCTCTTATCTCTGTTTTCTCATGCACCCAGTTCATAGCCTGAGGTGTCAGGTGTGTCCTGGGCAGCTGTTGCAAACAATGCATCATTAACAGTTCATGATAAATGGCAGAGAGGGTATGGAATACGCAGTTCCAGTTACATTCCCACAGTGATAAACTGGTCCCAGCCACTATAACTAGGACAGGCTGTGAGGGAAAAGGAGCAGCTTTCACAGCAGCTGCCTTCTTACCAGCAGCTCACTATAATAGCAGGAGTGCTTCACAAACTCTGCACACAAAGCATGTTAATAGCTGAGAACACTTACAGAAATCTGAAGTAAATTAGTAATGAGCCAAATGATGGTGTTGCCTGGTCTCTGGGCAAGCTCCAAGGTCTTGCCAGTCTCTGGTTGTTTCCTTTTAGTTGGAGTCAGTCTCAAGGTTTGTACACTTAACATGGTTGTTGTGAAAGCCTTTTAAAATACAGGATGTTTCTCCAAAATGGTGAATATCTCAAATACAAAATGCACAGCACAGAGAGGAGCTCAGAGAAGGTTTTAGAGCACTCTGGGGTTAAGTTCCCATCCAGTCCTCATAAAAGCAGCATTAATGTATAGTGTGCTTGCTTGGCTTTGCTCATAAACTCAAATAAGCATGTTTCTACATGCAGGCTGAAGTACAGAACGAAGCAGTTTCTGGACATGCCAGCATTTACGTGGGATGTCCCTCTTGTGAAAGTGAGAGCACTGCAGGACAGGCTGGTCTGCTGCTGGGCAGCCTCTGCACTGCTGCCGACTCTGCCCTGAGCCACTGGGGTTGTGAGACACAACCAGTGCATAAATGCAGCAGAAAGCAAAGTGGGAAATGGGGAGAAATCCTAATTTTAATTTCATAAACCTGATTTGCTCAAAGTATGAAATAATTGAGAAACAAATGACTAGCAAAGTGCTGCAGCTGACATACGAACTGCCCTGAGGGAGCCAGGCCGGGAGGGATGGCCCTTGGCAGGGAAATCTGGTTTGGATTCGCAGAATGACAGAATATGTGAAGTTGGAAGGGACCCATCGAGTCACAGGACTGATGGGAGGGTCAGGGGTTCCCCCCGAGCTGAGTGGCAGGGCTGCCACCAGACTGTCCCACACCCTGAGGCTGAATGTCACCTGCTAGAGTAAATTAAATTCATAAAATGTAAAAGACAGGAATTAAAAGTTCCCAGAACTGCTGATTGTTTTGAAGCAAGACCTAAACTCAGGCAGGATTCAGTGTCATCTCTGCCAGGAAATGGTACTACTGCCACAAGGAGGTTCAAAGCCTTGTCTCGTTATTGTTCGTGATAGACATTAGTAAGTCAAATCCCTATGAGTGAAAAATGCAACCAGGTAAGTTGTCAATGTCTTAAGAATGACATTAATGCTAAAATACGACCAAAGGCTTTTGTGCCAGGCTGGTCACTTGAACAGGGACAGTGTGTGCCTGGCCATTCCTCACAAGAACATCACAACACTTTGTATGCAGATCCACAAACCCTAAAGCTGACAGAAAAGAGAGTAGTTTTTTCCATGTCACTAATTGTACTCAGCAGCAGCAGTACAGGTAAAATTGAATTGTTAGGTGGCCTTCTTAGGAACTGTAATGAAAGTAGGCAAGAGCAGCAATGGCTTCACTTTCCAGTCTCAGTTGGTCCTGTACAGGGGGGTCATGGAAGCAAAACTTAATTTGTCCTTCAGAGGGTTGTTAAAGACAGAGAAGATCTGAGATCCAAGGAGATGCTACTGTTTTCTTAAAAGTTTCCCTTAACCACGGGTTATGTGCCTTGTGTTAGATTAAATCTTCTCTATGAGGAAAAATGTGGCTAAAAACAAGCTTTGAATAATCAGATGATCAGATTTAATTGCAAATTTCTTTGAATATTGGAAAGAATTATTCTGAATCTTGATGTTTCATATGCCATATTTTAACAAGTACTCACACTTACATTATCAAAAGCCACATAAAGAAGTATTGGTCATTATAGTTTAGATGGTTAATGGTTTTTCCTGCTTCCCCTCCACTGGGATGGAGAGGGAGAGAATTTGACAAATCTTTGGAATTCTGGGATCTGTTGTCTGGTGAGTCTTACTGATATTCCTTGCAAAATACATGTTGAGAGGCTCCTGTTCTGTGTAAGCAGTGGGAACAGCCAGTATGGAAACTGACATATCATGGGATTTGTATTCGTTTTTCTGCTTCCATCCAGACCATGAGAACTGAACACTTGGAATCATAGTGATTGAAGGATTTTATTTTTTTATTTTTTTATTTTTTTTTGGCATTACTGAGAGAACTATGCATTATAAGGGTATTAAAATAATCCTCCCCTTGCCAGGACAGCCCACTACCAGCCCTTACTCTTGTGAGGTTCTGTTTCTCATGCAATGTCATTGCTGCTTCCATGCTGGAGGGGAAAAAATTGGGTCCTTGGATGAAGGTTGTGTTTGGCTGAATGGCTGATGGGAAATGTGCAGTGCCTTTCACGGAACATCCCGGGGGATTCACAGTATGACAAGAATTGCTGCGTGCCTGTTCTCCCCCATTTCTTCTTTAAGCCAGAATAAATGCGGTGTTTAACACCCCAGGGAAGGCTGTTAATGAGCTCCAGGCGGTGTCTGGGTGATGTGGTCATTCCTGGCATGGAGGGGTGGGAGGAACCTGGCGCTGAGCGGTGGTGCTGGCTGCGGGCTGGGATCCGGATCCACAGCACGGCGAGGATCGGTTCCACTTAGTGGGAGGCTTCAGAACTGCTGAGTCGCTCCCTTTGCCTTGTGTGCTTGTGTTTTCCGAGGTGAATCTCTGTTTTCTGGGTCTCTGTGCCTCTATGGAAGAGCCGATGTTTTCATCCTCTAAGTGCTTGTTGAAATGGTGTAAATTCCAAGGTACAAATATTTCTGTGTTTGCTGAGGGCTGGAGAACAGAAGCACAAACTTCCAGCTTAAGTGACACTTCAGAAATGGGAGTTTGGGGCCTTGGATAGAGACAGACAGAACTGGCTAAAAAGTCATTCCCAAACCACAAGCACTCCAGTGAAGGAAGAGGAATAGACTTGGCAGACAAAACAAACAATGCCGAGTGTGCTGGAAAGCCCAGAGATTTCCTTTTTATTTTTCAACTCAGCCGGAACAGCACGGAGTGACTTATTGGAAGGATTTGTAGCTCTCACGTTCCTGCCTTTTGCTCTCCCAGCCACACCTGAAGCAACCTTTTCCCCAGCCTGCTTCCTCCGAGTTGTTTTATCTGCTCTTGGCTTCCACAGGGCTGGCGCTGGCACTCGGTACAAATGGGAAAGATGTGGAGAGCCAAGGAACAGAATGGAAGCAATTTCAGGAATGGAATAATAACTACAGTGAATGAGAGGACTTTATCGTGCGAACTTTACCATTACCCTGTGTTTATGGATGCGTACAGTGCATGCTTTCTTGAGATTTGCATTTCCTGGCCATGCCTGGCCATGCCTGTTCCTGCCTCCCTGTTTCCTTCCCCAGTCCCTCCCCCGTTTGCCTGTGTCCCTATCCCCATTCGTTTCCCTGGTTGTCTGTCTCATGTTCCACCCCACTTCTGGTACCACCCCCATCAGAGTTTTTAAACCCCCTAAGTACCACCATTAAACTGGCGTTGCGTCACGACTCAAACCTCGTGGGGAGCCCTTTTATGCAGTGCTGTGTCCTTCTACCTTCCCCCCACAGACCACGGCAGAAAGTTCCTTTGGAACAATCCTTCTCAGCTCTTAAAGACCCATCCATGCAGACAGAGTGTTTCCTTTGTATGCTTTTCTTTCTGGAAACTATTCCAGAGTAAAAGTGATTAAACCAGACTGGAGTTAATTATTCTTGGGGGAAAAAAAAACTAACACTCTAAAATTCCTTTGGTGTGCTGTGTTTATACTGGGAGCGGGACCAGAACAGCATGGCAGAACTGGCAGAATGTGTTAGGACTGATGGGAAGCTCCCTGTGCAGCCCTGTGTGGGGTAGACTTCAGCTGGCCTGAAGTCTCTGTGGAAGAGTTGGACTATGCTAGGAACCTTCTGCACATGTCAGGGTGATTTGCATGGAAGGAAAGCTGTAACACCTGGAACAGATATCCGGTTTCTAAAGTGATGAGTCATGTTTTCTGACATGTGTGGTTTGTGTGTCCAATTAGGAATTATTTATGTATAAAGAAACCAATGGTCCTTGGACATGTGTCCAGACTCAGGTCTTTAAGAATCGCAGCCTCTGATACTCTGGAAGAATGCAATAAAGTTCCTGTCCTGTTTTTGGAACAGTACGATGTCGTTTCTTTGACCTGCCTCTAACTTCACGACGACACAGCCCAACCTCAGACATGGCCCCAAGTGCCAGGTTGTGTGGGAGCCACCGACAGACACGCAGAGGGCACCACTGCCCAGCCAACGCCGAGCTCCTCACGTGCTGCCATCCGAGGCTCCCCTGCCCCAGCAGGGCTTGGCTTCTTAAATCTGCTCCTTCTGCTCCGCTTTTCCACTGAAGAGGCACCCACTGAGGGCACGGGCAGTGCTGTGCTGCTTTCGACGTGCTCCACAGGCCATGGAGCACCAGCCCACGGAGCACCAGCCCATGGAGCACCAGCCCACGGAGCACCAGCCCATGGAGCACCAGCCCATGGAGCACCAGTCCCACTGCACAGGGGCATCAACGTCGGAATTCTGGCATCTTACACCCGGGGAGGAGGAAGCTCTTTGCAATACCTTGGGTAAAGTGCAGTGCAGCAGAGCTTGTTACATTGATGGCCCTTTACTGTGACATTTTGATTTAGTTTAAAATTCTGTTTAAACTCTATTTCGAGATAGTAGTGCTTAAATTTTTTATTGGCAGACTGCTTGGAACTAGCCTACCCAATTTGATTTTCCTCTGTGGATTGGCTGACAAAAACACAAAGGTAAACAGTAGCTTGGAAATCATCTCTGAAACTTTAACGAACCCGAGCACTGACAGACAAATAAGTTCATGAGGAGAATTCAGCTCTGGTAATTCCACACCCACCCTCTTGCTTGGAAGGTGAGGCAACCTACCAAAGCCATCAAGATTAAACGTCCTGTATTTAGGTAACCTTTGTAGTATCTGAAAAGTCTAATTAAACTGCCACACTACTGTAAACATCTTGCTGGTGGTGTTTTAACATAATGTCTACATGTGCTCTATGATTCCTGAGGAGTTAAAAATCAAAGGATCTTACAAATTTTGATGGTGGTTTCAGTAATTCTTTCAGGCTGAAGTTATCAAGGATTCATCTGTACTGTGTTGATTATTAAAGATAAGAATTGCTATTTCTGCCTAAGATAGATGTGTTAGAATTCTACTATTAGGTCAATTCAGTGATTGTAAGGAATGACACCAGGGTTTAACTGGGTCCCCTCCAAATTGCCAAGTGTGTAATTTTCTCCTGAGGTATGGGCTGTGTAATCAGATATTTGGGGAGTTTCGTCATTTGTTCAAAACACTTGAAGCTAAGAATGGAAGCATCAGATTTTATATAGGGGCGATCTTACAAATATGGTCTAAACTGAGGGTTGTTATTGTAGAGAAGAATGAATTAACTGATATACTGTTATTATACTGATCCTCAGAAGTTTGTATTTTGAAGACTTATTAGCTTGAAATTAATTTTGTTAAATAGAATTTTGGTCTTTAGAGTGCTGTCACAATTATACTAATAAAAAGAATAATTTCCAAACCTAAATGTGCAAATTTGCTTTAAGCATAAATCTATCCCGCCCTACTCTGTGTAATCCTATAGGCAGGGAATTTCTAAAACAAATACTTGGGAAGGAGAAACCCTTTTTGACAGGCACATTTGCTAAGCATCAAGGCAGTTCTTGGAGAATTAAGTTCAGCTGTTCTCGCTGCAGGGAGATTTCATTATTCATTTAACTCTTTTGGGAACAAAGGTACAGATCTAAAAATCCTTACCCTGAAAGATGCTGAACTCCCTCAAATGTCTTTGCTTATTATGCATCACTAGATCAACCCTACAACTTTCACACCAAGGACCAAATTTATCCCACACGTGACTCTTTTAAATTCAGAGAAACTGTGTTGACGGTGAACTTGGCTATCAACAACTTTTTAGATCTAAATATCAGGGTCATTGCTTAGATCCTTTAGTCCGTGATGGAGGTGTCTTCCAGCTCAGGAGAGAAGCAGGACTATTTAAATAGTCAGGAGAAGCAGTGCCTGGGAGAGCAGCAAGAGGCCTCCTCTTGTAAATGGTAAAGGGCCCCCAAGTTCCAAATGTAGGGAAGGGAAGGAGAAGTGGGACGTGCTGTGGAAGAGGGTACAGGGCAAAATACAGAGACAGGCAGAAGGACAAGAGGAGGAAATCATCCAAAGTGTCCGTTGTTTAAAATCTACAAAAACTCCTTTTCTTTTTAATAACAAGTTGTGAAATTGTGCAGTAATGAAAAATCCCATTGCTTCAACCTGACACTATGGCCCCGTTTCTGGTTAGAAGGAGCCAGAACTCACGTTCATACCATTCAACCCTTCCCTTCCCTTTTCCTTCCCTTCCCTTCTCCTTCCCTTCCCTTCCCTTGCCTTCTTTTTTTCCTTCTCCTTCTCCTCAAAGGATGTTTCAAATTATGGAATTAGTATTGGTATTTACACACAAGTACAGGAAAAAGAAAGAATCAAGGTCATGTTCTTCCTTTCACTGTCAGATTATTTTTCCTGCGGCTTTTTACACCTTTAGCTGAGAGACAGAAGTATCCCAGTCTGCACTGTGTCCATGCTTCCCACTAATCCATCACTGTGTGGGAGGGGAGGCAGCCAGTGGCTGTGGTGAAAAGGGAAGTCCAGATTGAATATACAGAGAAACCAAATGGATTCATGGTTGCTTTTATAAGGGCACATCCGAGGAAGGCTTTGTGCTTAAATCAGAGAGAGTGAGCATTTCTCTTTGTACCAGTGCAACTTTTGTCTACTCAAGGAACTTCCTTAAATTTTTTTACTTAAAATGCAACTGAGGAGCCTTGGAGGATGTTGCATTTGGAGTTCACGTTCTACCTGTTTCAGAGAATGTGGCAAGCTGTTTGTCTCCCGGGCAGAGACAAATGGGAATGGGTGCTGGAATACTGAGGTGTCACACTGGAGACGGTCTGCTGGGGCAGCAAGAATCAGGACTGCCAAGAGCTCGCTTGTTTTCCAGTGATTTAAGGAAATTTTTTTTTATTTTTATTATTATTTTAAATATGTAATTTCCTGTCATGAAGGCATTTTTACAGCATTTTGAAGTGAAACATTTTAAAGTGTGCCATTGAAACTGTCAGGCCTGAGGAGCCCCAGGGAGAAATTTTCCTTAAGAAAAAGCTTTCCTCCAGCTGGGAACTACTTGAAGGTGTAACATATTTGTCAGATGATCACGTTTCCCTCAGGGCTCTCCTAGTGGGGCTTTTTAGTACGTGGAGAAAGGCAGTGGAATGCTCTGCAGTCTCTGGGTTGTACAGGCGGCTGCTCAGACTGTGCCCCATCCGTGAGCTGTGCTGGGTGCTGGACTTGCCCTCCTTTAAAGTTCCATCCTTTCCTTGCCTCAGAGCAGCCCAACGCAGCAGTCTGGGTGTCTGAGGGTGGGTTACAGGGGGCATGAACTGCCTGAGTGTCCCTCACCAGTTTGTAATCGTGGTCCAAACCAACCAGGCTGGGCTTTTAGAGAGTTGATTGCATTCCCTTACAGTGCATTTATAAGCAATATTCAAATTAAACACTGAAAAGCCATCAAGTTGCTCAGGTCCGTTTTGGTTACGGTCAAATTTGTTGTTTGGATTGTTTGTAAAAGTCTCTAGAATTGCCTCATCTTTCACAAGGAGGTTTATGGAGTGGTTTGGTGTCTTTGAAAGGGCACAGCCTTCTGAATTCTTTCAAAGCAACCATCACTCTCTGAGCAGATTGAACACCTACCAGAATCACTTAAATAAAAAGAAAACAGTATTATAATCCTCAAAAGCCTGATGTGAATATCAAAAAGGCCACAGCAATGATATTGTAACCAGATGTACAGACAGAAACTCGTTCTGTGGCCAGCAGAGTCAAGTACTCCGTGTGTGAGGAGGCAGAACACTGAGCTGAGCTGTGCTCTTGACCTTGGAATAAATATGCACCCAGTGGTCTTTCTCCAGACATCACTCTTTACCAACCACATCACGAAAAGTTCCCCAAAGTATTTGCTTCTGATTTCAGTTTCTGCTGACTACAGCTCTGTCACACTTTACACACAAAACATATGTTAGTGCAATCCAGGTTTCAGCGTGGAAGTCCTTATGGAGCAGGATTTTAGATTGTTGGTTTGTTTTATAAAATCAGTCATCTCTGGAGACAGAAGTATGAATCTTTCCAGCAGTCATGTTGGCAGGTGAGTTGTGCAGCCTGTGCAGTTTGTGTTGTCCCATGACAGCCTGCAATGCATTGCAATTATGAAACATGTGCATATGATACCGTAAAGTTGAAGGAAAAAATATTTTATGCCTGTAAATGATGTAAAGCATGTTCTGTACACACACACGCCCAGTGACAAGTTACTAAACAACTCCGTATCAGCGTCCCTGGCAGTGGAAGAGCCCAGAGGGCTCAGGTGCCCAGATCAAAAGAAATCCAAATCAGGTAAATCACCTGCTTGTTAATAGACTTTAAATGTCCAACCATGATAAACCAGAGCTTTACCAAACTGCATAAACCAAACTCCTACACCAGGAGATCTAACCAGCCATTTTTTTGGGAGATGAACTGGATGCCTGACTCCCTAAGATCCTCATATTTTTGTTTATATAGAAAAATCCTTCGTGGTCTTGGGAGGTGCTTCTGGTCAGAACTGTTTGTCCAGTGGAAAATCTGGATATGAGAGAGAAGTGAGTGAACTTCTGTTTTTTTTTTTTTTTTTGCCACAGCTATGATGAGAATTGGATGAAAAGTAATTCATGAGGGCAACACCGTCAGACCTTGTTTTCTAGAAGGACAAGAGCTTGGGTTTCATAGGCATTGCACTTATTTAGTGCTTTCAAAATCGAATCCTTAATTAGTGCTTGTCTGTCTATTTTCTCTTCCTTGGCTCATGAAAACATAGACAATATTTCGGAGGCTCCTTCGCAATAACTCATTCAGCATGTTTCTCTTTTAGTGTGGTTATTTGGGAAGATAAATAAATAGAGAATTCATCTGGGAGGGGATGAACTCTCTATGTATCTGTGCAAGCAGCCTGTGATTGTCACTGGGACTGACATCAGGCAGCCTGCAGCTCATCCAAGAGAGTTTTCTCCCCTTTTCAGCCCTCCTCTGTTTTCCAGCAGGGTACACTGGGAAGACTGAAAGGCTCTGTTCACCTCCCTGCTCCTGTGCACTGCCTGCGGCTCCTCTGGGCGCTTCCAGAGGTGGAATGAGCAGCCTGGTGTCTGGCCTGCTCAGGCTTTGTAGCTCAGCTGAAAAACCCCAGAGTTGTTCCTCTTTGGGACAGTCTTTTTGGGATGTCAGCACCTGCCCACTCCCGCTGTGGGTTGCTTTACCTGCTGCTGGATGGCAGAAGTTTCTTCCACTCCAAGCTTGCTTTGAATGTAAAGTAACAATCTAGAGGCTGCAAGCTCATGTCAGATAGATCGAGCTCTTTTAAAGGTGTGTTTTCTAGTGATGCATTTTCATATTTGAAGTCATAATGTCTGGTTATGGCAGCACAGGCACGAAAAGACAGCCTGTCACTGGTAGCTGTTACTGTTGGGATACGAGTCCATCTTCAGCTGGGTATTTAAGATTGAAGGAACAGTGAGGGAGAGATGGAAAGAATCGGACTTAGTAAGGTTAGACTTGGCTGTGTCTAAATGCTGAGTATCAGGCTTCAAACCATATGCACTGTATAATGTCTTCTGCCTTGAAGAACCTATGGAACCTATGCACCTCTGAAACATGAGCTTTAGCCAACAAATATCAAACCCAGTGTTTTGGGAAGGTGTCTTTCAGTAAACGTACTTGAAACCTACCCAGCTCAGTTGGGTATTTCATGCTGTAGTCCTCTAGCCCTGCACCTGAAGCAGCTGGCAGAGCCATGGAGTCTGTAATATAAACTACTTATGCTATTCCTTTGTCCCTTCAAGGGTGTCTCAGAGCAGGAGAGTGTTTAGTGCAACACTTGGGAGAAATTCCAGCTTTGTTTGCACTTTTCTGCGGTGCAATGGACCAGAATGGAGACTCTGCTGGAGCAGTGTCAGCTGGGACTATTGAACCCTGGGGAGGTCTCAGGTAAAGCACAGATGGACTCAGTGCTGATAAACCTGAACCTCTTCTCTGTAAATGATTGTCTGCATTGCAAATGGAAATTGGGTGTGTGACTGGACTAACCTTGGCTGGGCCCTGAATGCAGCACCGTGACCTTGGCCATGAAAAAGCAGGTTTTCAGGTGACTTTTGCAGCTGAAGTCCTCTCCTGCTGGTGAGGGTCTCCCTGCAGCCTATGGTCAGCCCAAAGAGAGCTCGTGGCTGACCTGCCAGAGTAACACTGGTGACTGCAGGGTTGGTGTGCCTTGAGAGATGGTCTATGGAAGTTGTGCATTGCAGTTGTTAAAACCAGACTGACTTCATGATGGCTCTCTATGGACTACTTGCTTCTTTCCCTTCCACCAAGAGTGCATTTTGTGTGTGTTTACACTTCCTCCTGTGTTTTAAAGTCTGAGAGATTTTTCATCCACCCATTTCAAAGCATGTCGATATTACGCTGCCAAAATGTAGAGCTCGAAGCAGAGGGTGAGGAAGTGACTTACTGCAGCCTTCTTAGCAGCTTTCAACAGCTCACAGGCCTCCTGAATCCCCAGCCAAAGCTCTGTCTGGGAGGTTACTCTGCATTTGCAGATTTTCTGCAGATACAGCAAGCACATATTAAAAAGCCTCCACCAGAACACAGGATTAAACAGCGATATGGAGAGTACAATATCCTCCGAGTATTTGAAGGGAGGGAAGCAGTTGGAGGGTGACAGTCTGTTCCCTGGCAACTCCTGACATTTGTGTTAATTCTCTGCTGGAATGAAAAATAAGCCTTTTGAACTCTCCATGTAAACTGAACTGGTGAAAAACCTGTTTTCAGATTGAAACCAGAGCACAGGAGCATCTGGGTTCATGGAGGACTGTGCCATTTGTCCTGGATCAGATGGTTATTATGTGGCTCTGGCACATGGGCTATTCTCATCCAGGTTTCTCCTTTATTTAATTCTCAAAAGGATGAAGCAAGTTCTTCAAGCATGCTCTGATTGTATTACAGCCACAAGGCAGTCTGCAGAGCTGTTACTACAGTGTCGAAGTTGGTTAGGAGGCAGTGCCATTTGTGGGCTTTATGTTTAAGGAATATTTCATGCATTCATCCTTCTTGGACATCCTTTTTCCATCTTGAGAGCAGGAAACTGTATAGCCTTTTGCTCCTGTTCTTTATACGGTCTGGCAATAAACCTCATCATCTGAATAACTTGGACCTTGATCCGGTCTGGCATTCATAGCTAAATAGATATGAATTTCTATTAAAAATTGGGAGGAATTCAGTCTGTTCACAGGCTTCAAGTAAAGCACGAGTTAAGTACAGCCAGACTGAAGCACAGACTGGTGACGTCATAGGTGAAAGCTGTCACACTGCAGGTTATGTCCCCTGAGAGAAGAAGGCCTTTCTTCCCTTTGTTTTCCCCTCCTACATTCATTTCCAGAGCTCCACAACCTTTCCAAAGTCTGCAGGTCTTGCCTGTGTTGCAGTTGCACTTCCTGGGGGCAGAACTGGCCGGGCCATTGTGTGATGTTCAGTGGAGCCGTGAGATGTCTCAGTTTGTTTTCAAAAAGCACACGCCTGGGCGAGACACAGGAACACATATTGATTTTTGGGTCCTTTGTAAAAAGGCTGCTTGGTCCTGAGCACATGAAAGCAGAAATGAGGCATTGTGTGAAGTTAAAAGTAGAACGCATTCTTTCCAAAATCAGAAACTGCTGAGACTTCCAGATGCAATGCCAAAAAGTTTTATTAGCCTTCCACAGGCTTTTCACTTTTTCCAGATTCCTACAAAATGGAGAAGCCTCTCCCTCTGATTTTCTTGCCAAACCTGAAGATGAATCCACTGTTTATCCAGATTGCACTGGCTTTAAGAAATTGTTTACATTGCCTAGCTTCCTTTTGTCCAGCACATCAGATTTAGTGCCTGCTGAGGTGGAGCTGAGCATTGCTGGAGAAGGTTATCTGTTAAAAGTTGCATTTTAGGAACAGCAGGTAGGAGGAACTGACCCTGGTGAGTGACATCTGTGGTCAAAAAAAAAGAGAAGCAAAAAAGCTTTTTCCTTAATTTGATCTGCTTGATTTGGATCATTTGATCACCACTTCTTGTGCCAGGTGACAGCTGTCTTAAGAGAACAACTCAATTTTCTTGTTTATTATGCACAGGTCCTTTCCCCAGGGTGGGTAGTTATCTACTGGAGATAAGATAATGGATACCAAGTTGAAAGAGGTTATATGACAGTAATTGAAGCAATATGTGGGTCTGATGTATTTATGAGATTTTAGCTGCATTTTGTTTTAAGAGCTGCTTGACAGAAGGAGTAGAAATTAAAGCTGTTTATTGATTTGATTCTTCCTTTCCTTAACTTTAAGGACTGGAGCATTAGTGGAAGAAGTGGTATTATTTCTGGCCTAGTATTTGCATATCAAAAGATGACATTTTAAAACAGAATCTTTAAAATATGCTGGTGGTTTTAATTCTCTTTGCCGTATGTGAAATGGGAGGGTTATGCCGAGCTGTATTTCATTAACTATTCAGGGAAAAGTAATTTGTGTAACGGGCCTGTAAAAGGCCGTGGTTGGAAGTGCTTTGGGTGGCCAGACCCAGCAGCAGCGGCTCCCAGGCAGAAGGGGTGATAACCTGCAGACCTGGGAGCTCTGAGTTTTGCTGTTTAGTTTTGACACTCTTCTCATTATTGGAAAATTTTACATAAACCAAAAGTCAGCCCTCCCCTGCTCCTGAAGGGCCCACTGGAGTTTATCAGGACCTGTCTTATTACTGTTACTTTCAACTGCCAAGGTTTTTTAATCCCATAAAATATTTAAGTTTTGTTTTAGTTATAGCATAAGAAAAAGTAGTTAACCGCAATCCTCAGCAAAAATCAATATATTTTCTTGAGATTTCTTCTGACTTATAATGTGAAATTTGAATCTGTCAATTTAGACATTTCAGGGAAAAACTGGTTTGAAACACTAGAGATGTGAATCCAAGGAAGCTGCAAAATTTTTCTCAATTGATTTTCAGTTTTCTCTGATCATTGTAGATAACTATAGATTGTAAATTTACCCTCAGTTCTTGAGTGATACAAAACCCAAACTAATTCATACTGAAAAGAACAAATTACTTCAGTTTTAACATCTTGTACAATGAAGCCTTTCGCAAATCCAAGTGAAGTTCCATAGTGTTCTCTTTTAATTAATATTTAGAGGTATGTAAAGGGCTTCTGTCGTGCTGTGCACTGTAGAGACACAGAATAAAGAAAGACCCTGGTTTTTGGAACCCGTGGTTGGAGCAGATCCCTTGGAGAAGAAGGGCAGGATGAACGGGCAGAGAAAGAAAAATTAATCCCTGGAAAAGAGACAAAAAGGACGATCTGTTCAAAGGGCTGAGGGTGGAATATTTATGCTTGCCGTGATAATGGCAGCACAACGTGGCGCTGCCTGATGTTCAGGGAGCACAAAAGGCCTCTCAGCTTTGGAGGGACTGAGGTCTGAGAGCAATGTGTGAGGGACATGTGGGGTGTCATCTCCTCCTCCTGCAGGACTGGACCCGCGCGTGCCCAACCCGTGCTGCCGGGGTTCTGAGTTCTGGCTGAGCTCCCTGTGCTGTTCCCGGGCACAGGTTCCAGGAGGTGTGACGTCAGATGCTCAGGGTATGATGTCAGATGCTCAGGGTATGACGTCAGATGCTCAGGGTATGATGTCACCCCAAGCACACCGCAGCAGCGGGCAGGGAATGCTGATGAGACCTGCCAGGCTGGGCGATGGTGCTCCCACGCTCTGCACACTGTGACCTGCACAGCCATGTGAGAATTCCTGCTTGGAGAGAGACAAAGACTCTTTGCTTAACGAATGCAAACCCCACAAACCTGCCCTAACGAGCAAGGGAAGAGAAGGCGGCCCTTGCAGGGGAGTGGTGTCTCCATGAACACAGGACTGTTTTCCTCTGGAAAGGACATGGCCAGACCCCCTCCCTCCTCTGTCCTCTTTTTCCCTTCGAGGAATGTTCCGTGTCATTGCAGCTTCCCCTTCCAGCCCTCCAGCCCTGCATTGCATGACAGTGACTGCTGCTGCTCCATCCCAGTCCTGCTCTGGGATGTCATCCTACCTGGAGCCATTCCAAGATTTCTTGTTTGCTGATTGAGATGCAGAAATTCACTGCACACAGAGAGTTAATTACCCCCGATTATGCATGCATGAAAACCCAAACAAACCCAAAAGATGAACGTTTCTCCCCCATTCATTTTTATCCCCCTACACCTCTTGTCTCTCCCTCCTTCTCTTCAATTACATTCATCCCTTCCATGGTGTCCATTCCCTGATTTTTAATGTGTCCTTCACCTTGCTCACTTCTCACATCAGACAGGTCTTGTTTTCCCTCCACTGCCTCCAGCTCCTTCTCAAATTGAGGAATAGGTTCCCAGAAGTGACCTTTAGCAGCAGCAGCATCATTTTGATCTTCAGGGAAGTCTCCTGTGGCTCCACAGCCCAAGGTTTGGCTCTTTCATTCAGTGACACCATCAGAGGGGAGGGAAAGAGCAGGATGCTGAGTGAAGTTCAGAATGTCACAGTGCATTAAACAGCTCCCTGGCAGTGACTGTATGAGCTCTTTTTGTTCTGCTAGAAGATAAATAACTTTCTTCGTGTAATTAATAACCCTAATGGTTTGTTCCAAAAAATGGAATAATCATAGGATTGAGTAATCAAAACTATTGATTAATGTATAAGGCCCCCAGAAAAGGGACACAACACTTATAGTACAAAATGTTTAGTCCTTCTGGGCATGGTTCCAGTAGAGATTGAAGTGATGATTGAACAAAAGGATTATTGGACAAAGCCATTGTTTCCAGAATGGAAAAAATTTTAGTTGCTTTACCCCCCTGCCCCTTTAGCAATTAATTCATCAGATAAAAAAATGCATTTTTGAACAGTGGCATTGCGTCCACTGTTCTTTCTGCAGCTGGGTTGAGCACTCACATGGAACTCCCACTGGCAACACTATTTCTGTGGTGCAAATTAAAGGGGAATTTTACGATTAAAAATTAAATCCTGGAGTCTTCACTTGTTTTTTATCCAAGGAGAAGCACTAGTGATTTCAGAGCAGTGCCTACTACCCCCACAACTTTTGTGCTCCAAAACTTTTTCTTTGCTTTGCAAAATGGAAATCTTGGAGCAGGAGGTGTGAAGAGAGGCATTAATTTCCTCAGAGTTTAAAATAATTCTAATAAAAATTCTGTAAAATGTAACTCATAGGCCCAGTAGTCTCTATAACAAATAATACTTTGGGGAACAATAAACTGTGTAAAGATAGTTCTGCTCATATTGGCTAAATCATTATGTGTTGCAAAATTGCAGCCGCTGAGGAAATCATAACTAAGCACGCTGCAAGCCTGCAATCTTGTAAAAACCTGATATCATAAAAGGAAAAGTGGGACTAAAAATGTTTCAAAGATGCTGCAATGAAAAGGCTAACAACTGTCTTTTTTACATTTTCAAATGTACCTGTTTTCCCCAGGAGAGCATAAAGGCATAATCAATCAAAACAAGGCTTTTGTAGATCCTCCTGTGATGAATCTAATTATTTTAGAGAGATCAGATGCATTTGCAGTTGATATAAACAACAGTTTGATAGAAGTATCAAAGGTAAATCAATAGGCCCAGAATGTGGATCAAAACATTATAAGCTAGAGAGCTTAGAATCAATATTTGCATGAGGAAAGTCAACAACTGGGAGTGCTGTGCTTAAGCTCATTGAATAAATGTGCTATTTTCAGATACCAGTTGTCACAAAATCAGAATCACTGTATCTGAGACACTTGGCTTTTCTGCAGAGGAGCTGCTCAAAACACGTCACTAAACTTTAAACTTTCCAGCCACAGAGAGTGGCAGTGGAGCCACTCAGAGGGAACAACTGATACTTGGAAATTGCTCTTGACACTTGAAGACCTTTAATCACCAAAGAGCAGCAGCCCAGCTAATCTCAGGTGTCCCACTGGGACACGGAGCAGAGCAGGGCCTTGGCAAGGGCTGTCCTGGGGCTGAGGATTCTCCGGGGTGTTGAGGTCCAAAGGGCTGCCAGAGGAGCAGGAGAAGCTCTCAGTGGTGGTTTGGGCTGGGCTCCTGCCACCGCTTGCAGACATCCCTGACCTGGACACAGAGGAATAGTTTAGCTTTGAGGTAGAGATGAGAGGGAGGAGATGATCAGGGCCAATATCAGCCCTTTCCTTTAATTCTGGTGTTTACCCTGCCCCACTTTGGGTCCCAAAGTCTGCATTGGTCTTCCCCAAGCAAACACTGTTAAAGGGGTTTGGGGGAGGATGCCCTGGAGGGATTTCCTACAGGAAAGGTTTCCTCTCCAACTTCAAGAGTCCTGTAGAGCTGGAGACACAGCAGTCCTTTCTTTCCTTTCAGAGCCTTTCCTACTTCTGTCTGCCATTAGTGTGAGCTTAATTACCCTGATGCAGAGAGACAACATATGGCTGGAGCTGTTTGGGCAGGGCAAGGTAAGCAGGGAATGCTGGTGGGAGGCACTGCTGGTCATTAATCCTGTGCTGACCCTGCACGTGCCTCTGAAACTGAGAGAGCTGGCAAAATAAGAGAAAAATCTGCCCATAAACCAGACAGAAATTTGCCAAAAAGAACTCCTACACTTCGTTTTTAGAGTTTAATGTAAGAAAAAACATAACACTTGGTATGATTTCTTTTGATTTCCACAAGAGATTGTGAAGAACTTACTGCTTTCAAAAATAGTGTTAACCTCTCTGACACTTCAGTTTTTAAAAATCTGAGAAAAGAGATTGAGAACACAAAGAAGAACTCATCAACTCCGTAGGTGACCAAGTGTCAGCTTTTGGCCTCTGTTCACAGACTAATTTCTCTCCCTGGTTCTTTGTGGATGCGAACACGTATAAATGACTGCAAATAAGGAATACAACTCAAGAGGGTCACTGAAACATAATCTGTGTCTCTTTCAGCTCCTTCTAGGAGCTTTCTAGTCTGTCTCTAAATTTTATCTCACTACGAAGGTTTCAGGGTTGCATTCCAAGATGGAAGGATCCACCCACATGCCCTCGCACACAAACTGTCCTTATGGTATTATTATTATGCAGCTTACAAATTCTTTGCAGATACTGAATCAGGTTGCTACACTTGGTCAGGGCTCCTTTTTACCCCAGGATGATGCAATGCATAAAAGCCAGATTTTTAAGCCAGATGTAGAAATAGAGGTGCCTGGGGAGTTTGAGAAGTGCCTGGGTGTTTCTTCTTGGCAATTAGGAATTCAGACACTGCTGGGAAAAACCACTCAATGTCAAACTGCGTCACAGAGCTCACAAGTACCAAAAAGCTGCCTGCAGTTCCGAAATGGAAGCTGATAATTCCAGCTGTTTTTTCACCTTGCATTGTAAATGTTAGCCTTAAATTCTTTCTCTGCCAGGCATGTAGCAGAATTTTGGCTGTCTGGTAGCATTTTTACTGCGGTGGTCTGACCCTTTTCATAAAGTTTGAAGTTGGTTGGTATTTTATTGTTGCTATTTATTTTTGATAGTTGGTAATTTTCACTAAATCTTAAGCAGAATCAGTTCGGAAATGTTAACTGATCACAGCAAATAGAGCAGGGAGGAGTTTTGTATTTGGGAATTGCTGTAGCTCATTCTACCCAGAGCCTGGTTTCTGTCCCAGTGCAGCTCTGTTCCTGGCAGGGATATCTTTGTGCCACCTTCAGTGTTTCCACAGACCTGAATGAACCTTGTTTGTTATCACCTTGTGCAGGGGCTTTCACTCCCAGGGCATTCTGAGAGCCAGGGATCACTTTGATTTGGGGATATGCCATGGCAACCATGGTAACTTATCTTCCAAGGGATGACACTTCTCACTGTGATTTTTTTTATCCTACCTGAGAACTTGGATTGGCTTGAACTAACTCAAGCTTATGATTGGAATTTTCCATATGAAAGGATACTCAGGAGTTAAATCTGGAAATCAGGTAGTACCTTTTACTCTAGATTTCCCCTAAGCCCCAGAGACAGAGTTGATGGTGCTGTTTGCCTTGAAAGTGAAGGAGGGAAAAACCCCAAAGGTCCATTAGGCACCACCTGACAGTCTGCCTGACTTGTAAAGTGCAGGTTTGGAGGTTTGAGAGAGAAAGTGGCTTAATCACTTGTTCCAGCTCTGGTTGTACACTTAGGGAACAACTCAAACAACAGCTCTAAATCTTCTTTATAGGAATGAAGGCACGTGTCGAGGCTCTCCCATGCTGGGCACTTACCAGCTGTCCAGCCAGGGACTGAGAGCTCCTCTTTGTTACAGAAGGACTGAAAAACAATAAAGCAAAACTGAATTCATTTGTAAACGTACGAAGTTCAACACAAACACCATCTGGTTTGTTTTCAACAGCTCTGTCTCTTGGCAGGGTTCAGCTCCCCATTTTAGGGAGCACCCTTTGCTCTGTTCTGATGATCCCAGAGGCATCCTCGCTGATGCCACACGTGGAGGAGGCAGGGGCTGCTGCAGGTGTTGAGGCTGGCTGTGCATTTGGTGTCAAAAAATAATTTTTCCAGCAGTTCAGATAAATCAACACCAACAACCCCTTTTCACCTCCTTTAAATACACTCCTTTGTTTGCGTTTCCCTTACTGGTAAGTAAGTCACTGCTACGGTGTGTAAACTTTCATTTGAAGCATAGTTAGATGCTGGTACTGACTGTAGTCAAGGTGCACCTAAGGGATTAGTTTTTTTGGGGGCTGAAGAAAAAAATGCACCCTGTGTTCTCAGTGCTTTTTGGAATTTTTGGCAGTAATTAAAGCCTTTCCAGCCTTTTCTTCCTCCCTGGCCCCAGTAAGAGTTTATTGTCAAGCTCAATCCAGGTAGATTCTTCAAAGTATTTCCTTTGAACATTTATTGAACAGCCAACAAAAGGAAAGAAATTCACTACGCATTTAATATTACCCAAGCACTTGCTAAAAAAATAACTTTCCAGAGTAGAGACGGTTAAATAGGATTTTCCATGTTTTTTTTAATTTTTTTTTTTAAACTTCAATGAGCTTTGTATCAGACCCAAAAATATGCTACCCAATGGAACTTTGTGATTCCATTTAGCAGCTGCTTTCAAACACAATGGGAGGTTTTCAAAAATATCTTTGTCTGGAAGTGTTCATGTGTAGATGTAAAAACAGCCTTGACAACATTAGAGGGAGATAACAATGTCTATCTCTGTAATGATACCACCTTATCTTTAATTAATGTAGAGTACTGTAAGATGTTTTTCTGTGATATGAGCCTGGGTAAGATTCTTCCTGAAATGAAGTGTTTGAGCCAGAGTAGCTGTTCTAAAGAAAGGTTTAATGTGACTTGTTCACCTGACTCAGAGGCAGCCGGGATCAGCTCTGGTTGTTTCCTTGGAGCAGGAGAAATAAAAAGCTCCTGACAGAAACACAAAGCTATCTATTGATAATACTGCATGGTTTGATTGGAAACTGCCCTTATTCCACGGAATCATGTGACCTCAGCTGTATTTTAACTAGAAATGAGGTCAAATAAATCCCCTGGATGTGAGCTCTGAGTAGTTTCAAATTGCAAACACTATCAGGATTCAGATACTTCAGACAGGTTTTACATCTATAGTTCTAACCCACATTACAATAATTGCATCACAGGAGCCTTACGAAGTCACGGTCCCATCCTGGAAATACGGGAAGTACCAGCAGTGAGTTCCCTGCACAGTCTGACCCGAGGCCCTCCTTTCTCCAGACCATAGGATCTGTCATTAACTAACACTCGCTGTTTATTTCTGGTGCCTCCAATCTTACTTTGCTCCTCCCTTTTGGTTCCCGGTCTGATCAGCTTCTGCCTGTGTTCTCATCCTCCCTGCTCCCTCTTGTCTCCTTCCCACTCTACACTCTTGGCTCAGCAGCGTTTTCCTCATCCTGGCTGCCTTTGCATCGCCTCAGGCTGACAGAGCAGGGGGAGAAGCACCAGCAAACATCCTGCTGGTGTTCCCTGGGCTCTTGGGACCGGGACTAGCCTTCCTGAAACCTCCTTTAAATGAGTTTCCGTTTCAGGATTTCCGGATCAGGATTGTATACCCAGCTCTGGACCTCTGTGTCCATGGACCACGGAGCAGTTGGGAAGCTCAGTTGTCTCTATTACAATCTCTATGTGTGTGATATTTCTGGAACTAACTGATCCAACATCACAGCTCTCAAATATCTCCCACTTTTCAAAACTGCACCCACTTGGCTAAACTTTTCTGCCTGATAGAGATCTATGAGTAGGAAGTAGCAGCCAGCCTGTCTGGTGTGATTGCTGGAAGGAGGCACGTTGTGTGACTGCCACTGAAATGATGAGGGAGGAAAAGTACTGAGTCAAAGCCAGGCCATTCCTAAACACTCTTACCCAGGAAATCATCTGCAAATTCAGGGCAGATCCTCTGACTCCTCGAGGTAGTCCTGGCTTCCCCTTCTGGACCTGCTCTGTTCTGTGCATAAGAGTTTCTAGACCTGATGAATGGTGTTGCAAACTGGGCTCCTGCCCCAGTGCGCTTTGGGGTGAAGGGCTGGGGGTGCGACCATGGTAAGCATTTTCCAGAGCTGGGCAGGTAGATGGTATGAAGTGCTTGGCGTGTGTTCTCAGCCAGGGACACGCTGTGCTCACTGTCATGTAAATACATAACAACTTTCTTCCACCTGAATTCTTCTGTGCTGTGGACAAGGTTGCCATGAAAGTAAGTGAAAAAAATAAAAAATACCCAGCACTTTTCCCTCTGGTTAAACAACAGATTTGCCTTTGAGTTGCCAAAATTGTGAGCGTCAGGATAGCTGAGCACACTTTCATGAGTACAACTCTCTGTACATATGTCTGATACTCCTTGTTCTGGAAAGGCTATAGTGGTTTGAATCGAACCAGCCCATCTGTTCAGTGATTCAGTAATCTGAGAACAGTGAAACTTGTCACTCTGCTCTCCTCCTGGAGTCCATTCAGACTCTGTGACCAACTTCAGATTTTACTTGCATCTTTAAAAATAATGGTGCATGTCACTTAGCTGTGTCCTGTGTGTCTGACCTGGCCTAGGGTCACACAGCATCTACCTGCCCCGAGAAGGGAGCTTCTGTTTGCAGAGGGGAAGGTTTACACACGCCTTTCTACATGTGTGTGAAACTCATGCCTACAGAGATCAGCACAAATCTATATCAAAGAAACTGTCTGTGTCTGAGACTGAAAAATGGAAGCAATTAAGGCAAGCTACAGTAGAGCCCCTGGAAGGGAAGCGAGGCAGAGGCACTTGGTGTGAGTGCTTTGTGTTTCTGGAGGCAGTGCAGTGCTTTAGGGATGAGTCCTGCCCTGGGCCTTGTGCAGACGCCACACAGAGGTGCAATGTGATCATAAAGACAAGCTCAAATGAGTCACTTTGTTCCAGGAGAGTAAGCTGCCAGGGAATTTAGTGTTATGGAGAGTAGGGCTGGTGGGTCAGGGCTTGGTAGGGTTGTGTGAATACTGAACAATACTGTGACGTGCAGTGCTACGTCCCTTCTTGCAGAAGTGAAAGGCTTGTTGAAAAATCCAGGCCAGGGTTCTGTTTTGGAGAATACCAACCTTGAATGCTGGCCTGGAGTTTGCAATGCTGCCTGCTGGAAATCCCTCCTGCTGGTTGAGGTGGACATGGAATTCCTTGCTCTGGACCAGTGCCTGGTGCTGCTGTGACCTCTGAGCTGCTGGTGCTTCCAACATGAGGAACATTTCCACTAGGGGTGGGATTTGGGGAGTAACTGTAAAGAGTTCATATAGAGTGTTTTTTGGGATGCAATTGCATTAGAAGGACACATAAGTGTAATGCACTACAAATCTCAAGGTGTAAATGGCAGATGATACCCAACCATGGACCAGGGCAGTGCCATGCAGGAGTTACCCCATGCCCAAGGGAACTGGAGGCAATTGTACCTGTCCCATGGCTCTCCTCCAGTTGATTTATCCCCTGCCTGTTTAAAAGATCTGATGCAGAAAGAGGCTTGTAGAGTCTCTATGGTTTATCCTTGCCCATATTTTCCCCTCCATCAGGCATATCTCTATTTCATGGACAGCTTTATATTCAGTTCTGTGAAATGCAGAAAATGCTGTGGAGTTCACTGTCTCTAATGCTTCCTGTGAAGCAGAGCTGCAGTGAAGATCACCAGCATGGGACTAACTGTTTTAAGGCTTAACAGTCAGAGACAGAACGAATCTCCTCCCCGAGGACGTAGAATAAAAAATAAAGGACTGGAAGGGGAAGAAAAAGGAACAAAATTGCCGATCCAAAGATGTATCACAGGTTAGTGGCAAACCCATTAACAAAAAGGTTCTTCCTGATTCCCTCTCTGGTACCCTGGATCTATTTCTGTTCTAAAAATGGGTGGGGAGATGTTGTTCAAAGGACAGATAGTTCTGTGAAAGCCTTTTGAGTATCTCATCAGGACACTGACTGCTGTTTAGCGCACACACACACATGGACTCATATATATATATATATATACATATATATGTATGGAAGGGAGAGAAGAACATCCTGTGGGATTTCTTTCACCATCTGCTGAGTTCTGACTGCCATCTGCAAGGTAAAAGTGTTTATGTTGTTTAGCCTTTGTTCAAAAAGTAGTTTTTTTTGTCAAAGTGGCTTTTGGCGTTATCACGCCCAACTAAGAAGAAATATTCAACAGTTTGGAGCAAGCAGGATGAAACACTGACAGCTCAGGAACCTGAAGCATCCAGTGCACACAGAGATCTGACAGAAGGCTTTGACATCGTGCCCGCTGCAATCCCACCGAGCAGCTCAGACATGGCCTTTTGGGTTCACAGGAGCCCAGACAGCAGCTGGTCTGAGCAGGCAGAGTTTACTTAGCACAACATGGGGAAGGTCCAGGTAAGTAGAATCATAGTTACCCAAGCAATTACTCTGATCATCAGACATCCCTTGGCTTGATGGTCTATCCTTAAGCACTCAGGAGATGCTCAGCACCTTTCTTGCTGCAGCTCAGGCAGAACAGGTCTGTAGTGGTGCTGCTCCATCTCCAGACCTGGTTGCACAGCCAGCTGTGTGCTCTGGGCTCACTGCTGGCCTTTGGGCTTGATCAGAAGATTGCGGAGCATATGGTTGTATGATGGGAAGGAGCAAAACACAAGCAGAAGGAAAGGAGTCAAAAAATCAGAGCCCGATTGCCCTTTTCAGATGTCAGAAGTATGTCTTACACTACTTTCCTCTGTTCCATGTGTGTAACCTGCCTGCAGAATGACATGATTATTTACACCAATGCTTCCCAGCCTGAGCTGTGGGTCTGCACTTCAAGTTTGTTTGTGGCCAAAAAGTATTTGACTTAGGTAAGAACATAAAGAACTCTGTAATGCCCCATTGTGATCTAGGAGGATAACAAGAAGGAGAGAACCTGTCTTTAATCTAATAAAGGATCAAGCTAGAGGACTTTCCATGATTTAAGTGGCTTTTGTAGATTGAACTTTTGTGAGGAGGCTCATCCAGTTGCTGGAATACAAGTTGTTTTCAGCCTCACGGCCATAATATGAAGGATAGTCCTATTATATCTCATTAATTAAAAAAAAACATTATGGAGGATTGTAACCTTTCTCACTGTTTCCAAATGCAACCTGACTTCCTGAAACAAAAATATAAAGGAAAAATTCATGCTCTGGGTCACATTCCAGAAACTTTGCTAACTCAGAAAGAGCTTTCATATATAGTTGTGAAAGAATGATTTCAAATTATTTGAATTATTTTGAATTTTGAAATCTTGAAATTTTGAGTCTTGAAATCTTTAAATTTTTAGGCATTCTCATAAAGCAGAACACAAGTCATAAAGACACCCTCCCTCTCCCCAGTTTTAAGGACCCAGAAGAATCCAGTAAAGACTTTGCTTTGTTACCTGTTTCTGCAGTAGTTTCAGGAGCTCCAGTTATTGTTGGATGCCAGTGCTTTCACAGATAGTTGGAGGATGATATTCAGTAGAGCTGAAGTTAGATGGAGTTACAATTAGTGTTGGAAAGCATTGACTGTTTGCAAGCTGAATTTCTTGCTGTATTCGGTTGGCTTGTTAGGAATAGGGGCAGTCTGGTCTAATGCTTTGTTTGTCTTCTCTGTGTAGCAACTAGACCTGCGGGTTTATTACAGTTTGGGTGGGATATGGGGCTTGGGAATATGAACCAAGTTCACTGCTAATTTCTTCTAGTTCTGCAGGCTTAGAAATCTGACAGATGTCGACATGGTGGTATTTATTGTTCTGTTATAAATACATCAATCATCCAAGCGTAATTGCATTTGGCATTGGAGTTAAGTTTAAGGATTGGGAATCTGGAGGTTTGGTTGTTGATTTGGTTGTTTATCGTTTTCCATGAGCCATTGTGAACAGGCCTCCTTGTGGAGTAAGGCAAATATTCAGGATGAACCCCACACACTTATCACAGCATTTTTGGACCCAGGGTCCTTCTGCAGACAGGTGGGCATTGGCTAAAAGAGCTTTGTGGGAGGCTAGGGTCTGGCGGACGGAAGATATCGTGCTGTATGGAAAGATAGGGCTCCCCTCCCTCCTTAGACAGCCAGTAGCACTTAGTCTATGACGATAGCAGACGGATGTGACGTTGTGACCCTAAGCTTTATAACCCCCTGTCTCCCTTCAATAAACGCCATTTGCCGTCCACCACATTGGTGTCTGTGAGCCAGTGGCCCGAGCAGCCTGGGGTTGGCTGCCGTGCCGTTCCCGAACCAGGTCGCCATGCCTCGCTAGGCAACAAGCTTTGCCTCCTTCTCACTGAGATAATTCACCAGCAGGCCTTCCATGCAGAGCCCTTCCTTCCCAGCACCTGCTCTGACAGCAGTTGGGGAAATAAAGCTCCTGGGAGCCCAAGCACCTCCTTTATCTGCAGCAAAATGAGCCGAGAAAGCTACAGTTGTGATTCCTGTCGCTGTTGTTGTGTCTTGTGGTTACAGCCCTGGGCTCATTGCCTTGGGCTTGAGGGCTGATGTGAGCGCTGGGTCTGGTCAGACCGCCCAGGGCAGTGTGGACACAACCAGGTCCACGTGGCTCTTCCGTGGGCTCAGCCCCAGGACAGCCCAAACGCAGCGGGTGGGGATTGGGCAGAACTGGACTCCTGATGCTGAAACAACCAGTGCTGTCCCTGCGGCTCCCTCGGCAGGGATGACCCCAGGACGTGCTCTCTGCCTTCCCTGCAGGTGATGGGTGTCGGGATTCAGGCACGGAAACAGAACCTCACCTGGAGAGAGCAAAGTGACTGAGGCTGCTCCCTGTGCAAGGATGAAAAATAGCTGAGTGAGATAAAAGCCTATAGAATAGTCAAAGAGTCAGAGAAATTATTGCCCAGTAAAAGCACAATTGAATAGAAATATGAAAAATCTTGAATGAATAAAGGAGGTTGTATCTTAAACCATGCTGTCAAACTTTGGATTCTGTCACTGAGCCAAGAATCTCGGGTTCAAAGTACGGTTATTTCTGTATGAATAACAAGATTTTGCATGATGTGATGCTAATAAAATCACATTGGAGAAATAGAAAGTCTTCATGTCTTAGTGATTAAGCAGAGTGACCTTTTGTAGGCTGAATTACATTTGTGTATTACGTATTTATATATTTATTTTCCTGGGAACATCTGGTGCTGGCTCATCCTGGAGACAGGTTCCTGGACTGGGATGACTGTGGGGCCTATCCAGTCAGGCAGTTCCTGTGCAACTATTTCTCCTTTGATGCAAATTTTCCCCAAATTTACTGTTAACTGATTAACTAGAAATCTTGTGTTCTGAGAAACTGCCTTTGCTGCAGGAACAGCTGTGAAATTTGATAAAATCACCATGGTGTGTTTAAATGGTTTTATTGCAATAGCCCTTTGGTTAACCCTGGATCATTTAACAGCTGGATAAGTCTTTCAAGAGTAATTAAAATGATGTTCTCAGAGAGTTTAATATTTTATACATGATTTTTTCAAAGAGGAGCAGTGAAGACCGAGATGCCAAAACTGAAAGCCTGGCACTGGACACAGTTTTGCTCCCTGGTGCATAAATTTGCATACACATTTGGAAAGGAACAATGCTTGACTTAAACAAGCAGTTTGGTTTTAATCCCCACCTCCTTGATGATGAACCTTGGAAATAATAAAATGTACAGCCTATTGAAGCTATTGACTAGTTTTAATAGTCAATTAAACCCTCAGCAGTTACTGTGCTACAAATGGACTGTGTAAACTGGCAGGAAAACGTGTCACTTTAGAGCCCATTTGACTCGGAAATCATTTGCCTCCAAGAAATCTATTCCCTTAACTACGTTCACAGTGTGTCTACTTACCTGTTTTACTGTTAAAATATATTGTTATTATAATTCCTTAAGCCTATTTATATGATTGCCAATATTTTTAAATGTGGATAATTGTGAGTGTTTGAGAGTAGTAATGAATAACTGACATTATGCATGTCAGCCATATAATTAATTACCATTACCTGATGTACTGTACATCCCATTTATTTCAACAACTAACACGTTATTTTGTCATTTTACTATTATCATATCTCTTCTTTTGACAAGTTAATAATAAAAAGGCAAAACAAAACATTATCTGTTGTTGCAGTATATTCATCTTCATTATGCAACAAATAAATTCTTCAACAAAGCCAGGTGCCAGTGTAGCCAAAGGTTGGAATTGCAATGGGAATACAAGCCAGAGCACACTTTGTGTCCTCTGCATGGTTGGGGAGGATTTGGTACCCAGCACCACGTGCTCCCATCACTATTGACTCATTCCACATCCAAGCAAGAGCCATTAGAAAATTAGAGTTAGTATAATTTTGTCAAATATACACCAGTGAAAAACATATTTGTCACTTACAGAGTTTTAAGCCAAATACAGTTTTTCTGCCCCAAGGCATCAGACACCAGAGTTACTGAAATTAAAAAATGAAAAGAGGCTATAAACATTAATGGCAAAAATGGATTGTTCACATTCACTGTGTGCTAAAAAAAATAGGGTCATTCTGGTAATGCTGTTCAGAGGTTAACAGCATATTTTCTATAGCTCTGACTATATACCATATATATTGCCCAAGTGTGTATCAACCCAATGGCCAACTGCACATCAGAATGTCTCACAGTGTAGCATCTAATCATAAAATTTTGCATTGAGAGAAGACATAAAAACATTAGTTTATTTTCCTATCTGCAACTTTGATTTGGTAAAGACTAATAAAAGAAAATGAAATAAAAATGCCCTGTTAAATGCCTGGTTTGTGATCCTCGTAGTCCCTCTAGAAATCATGATTCTCTTGTTTCCACAGCATAAATAATATCTAGTAAACAGAATTATGGTTTCATCACTGCTATCACATAATGCTGTACTTTACAGCAAGGGCAATTGTATTTCCTTTGGAACAGATTAGGGGGAGTGTGGAAGGTGCATTCCCTGAAGGCACTGGAGTCTGGGATAATAAACTCTTGGTCCATTATGTGCCAATGAGACTACGAAAATGAAATCTTTGCATTCAGAACAACAGAATATTTATTTTAGAAGCTCTGTGTTAAGAGATTTGTTTTGGGATGCATTTAAGGAAGAGGTTTTATGCACTAAACATAAGTACCCAATGACTTGGGCGTGCGTCAGGAACAGTGAGCAAAAGTCTCTCAGGTTTTTATAGTCCAGTAGACCAACAGGAATCATTACAGCCTTTCAAAGTTCAATATTTGTGCTTACAAATAGAGCTTGTCTGCTCTTGTTTTTCTTTGCTGATTGTTTTGGGCAGGGTTTTCCCCCTCCTTCCCCATTCTCAAAATCTGCGAGTGGATTTCTCAGGTTCTGTGACCGTTTCACAGCCAGACAAGGCCAGGAGAAGATTTTCTTTCTAACAGGATGTTCTGGTAATAATCAGGGTGTGTAATGTACATAAGTGTTTTTAAAAAGATTGCTGTGAAATGGAAACAATTGTATTTTTAATGCAACAACTGAAAATGAACAAATCCCCAAAGCAAACCTTTCCCTTGGTTGGTCCCTTACCTCCTGCCTCTGCAGCCTGATCTCTGCCGTCCATAAATATCCTAATCCCTCTGTAGGATCTGCTCAGGAGCTGAGCCCAGAGCAGGTTCAGGCAGGTTTCTTTTCCTGAGATGATCTTTTTACTGCTTCTCTTGCTTTCCTTCTCCAGCTCCTTCTGATGTGACTGACAGAGCTGGGAAGGGCCTCGGCCAGCTGCAGGAACACCTGGGTGGGGAGTTCCCTTCAGATCCATTGCAACGTCCAACCTAGATCTTACTTTTCTTTAAAAACATTGACAAGGAGAGGACTGCAGGTGTGAATTCCTGAGTGAAGGCAGTTATGACAACGAAGGAATGATCACCCTGCCGTAGTTGGGACGATCATTGCAGGGAGCTCCCACGTCAGGCTTGTTACACAGCGGTGAAGAAAGTTCATCCTCTGCTGGCTTTTGACTTGAGAAACTAAACTTTTTGTCCATCATGTGGTAAGAAACCTACAAAAACTGAATAGCATGTATTCAAGCAGATGTGCCAGTGGGCAGCATTTGGACCTTTGTCATGATTTCAGGGCATCTACAGGGCACAGGCTGTAACCTCAAGGGTTGTGCAGCCCTTGCTGTAAATGAGCAGGTTGTGGCTCCTCTGGACTCCAGTCTTGAAAAGTAAAGTGTTACAAACAGAGCATCTACAACGTGGGTCTGTGCAGAATGGTGTTACAGCCTCTGGTGTTGGTTGCACTTGGGAATCTTATATTGCCAGTCTGAAATGCAGACTTCAGCTTTAGGTGGGTCAGCAGAGGTCACAGGAAATGGCAGGGGGTTGTGTCTTAAGAGTTTGTTGCAGACAGGGAAGATTTCTTAGCTCTGTGCTCTGAAAAAGGTGTGCTTTATCCCAGTCCTCATCTTTGCAGGCTGCAGGCAGGGATATGCCAGCTCTGGTGATTGCCATTGTGCAGGGTCAATCACCTACACGAGTGCGGACACGGTACAGCGTGGTGGGGCTGTTCTACTGCTTTGCTCTTTGTTCTTCCTGTTACTGACAGCAGGCAGAGAAAAGGACCCTTGACCTGGTCTAATGATGTGCAGAGAAACCACCCACAGAAACAAGTCAGCAGAATTCAACCCTGGCCATTGGTGGGTTTGCAATTTGCTCCATATTTTCAGTTCTCAGGGAAGGTTCAAGCTCGATGCACCGAAGGCTTGGAGCTGGCCCTGCTTGGGTGGCTGGTGCGTGTGGGTTGGATAAAGTCAAAGGTTCCTTGCTGCAAAAAGAGTGTAAATAGCACCAGACTCTTGCAGGACTGTAGGTGCCAGACCTGGATCTGCCTTTCTGTGCTTACACTCATGGCCTGCCACTCAAATAGCACAGGGGCTCCTTTATTTAAAGCCGAGATTTTATTAAGCTTTGTTTGACTCCTGCTATCAGTTCCCAGTCTGTCTGGACCTGTGGATGTTTGCTGATAATTTGGCAATTCACTGATTTTTGACAATAATTCTGCCCAAGACTGCTCTTAAGGAGTCAACATTTTGGGGTGGAGAAAAGTATAGTATATGCACTTGTTCTTGTTTTAGGCAGTCCAACAGAAAACTCAGAATTTTCATATGGTGCAATGTCTGAAACATCTACAGCAGTGAAAGAAGGAGCTGCTGTGGCATTATTGGGATGAACTCAAATGAACTACAGCATGATGGACAAGGCTTATTGCTCACTTTTAGGGTATATGTTGTAAAAAACAACAGTCTGATAATAGCCCAGTCCTTGTAGTCTGCATATAGACTGGGACTGGTTAGTGTTCTTTGGGTATAAGTGACCATAGCTAATTTAACTCAGCATTATGAGCAGTAAAATACTCTGTCAGGCATCTGATTTCAACTCTGGCATTGATTTTTTTGCTTCTCCATGTTGAGGTTATAGATGTAAGACCATAAAAATCGTGGAAGCAATTTGCTAGAATTTGACTTTACGATGTTTCATTATTGAAACAAAAAATATGGTTTTCTATCTTAGGAAGAAGCAGAAAAAACATAAATAAGAGTCATGGGTTTTGAGAAGAATGAGCCTGTTCCTTCAAAGCTATAAGTTCTTTCTGCAGACGAAAGTGATACTCAGTTTTATGTCACCACACAGAAACCTAACCTAGGACATTGGACATTTTACATACTGAGTAAATTCAGAAAAGGGTTATAAATTTTTTTATGTTATATTATAACAATCCATTATGGAGAATAACTTTTTTTTTTCCTGGCTCATGCATAAGTATTTGTCTCTATAAATAGCACTGCAGTCAATGCAGGAGAAACATTTTGGAAAGCTGATTTTTGGCCAATTGAACTTCCAAAATTCCAGCTGATTGGAAAGCCAGACATGTCACTTCAGTAACATGTAATAAACAACAGGCATTCTTAGCAACTAATTGAAAGTTTAAGTTTACTTATACAACACAGTTCTTCAAGGAGCACAAATAATGAACAAATTAATGAAATTTATAGCCTGTTTGCAAATAACTTGTTGACAGAAAGCGTTATAGTTGTCAGTTCACATTATTCATTGCCAATTTTTTCAGAGACTGAATTCAAAGTTACAGATTCCTCAGTGATGGGTTTTGGATAAACTCTCCTACTCCAGCTGGTGTACAGACATTCCTGCCTTTCATTTAAATAATTGATGTAATTAATTACTTGCTATCATTGCTAAATGCATCCAACAGGGGCAATGCAAACACAGTTGCTTTTGACCTGTGCAAGAGAACAATCCCCCCTAACGTTCCCCACAACCCAGGCACAGTCTGGCTGAGGAGAGGGCAGAAGTGAAAGCTGGAGATCAAGTCCAGCCGCTGGGAAACCCTCTTGTCTCCCACAGAAAGGCAGGAGAGCCGCTGAGATACTTTCTCAGATCTATTCACTCATGAAATATGAAGAGTCACGCACGTGGACCCCGAGCTCCCTGAGTCACAGGTTAGAGACCCTGATTATGCATTTCTGTCACTGGCCAAGATTTTAAAATGTAGCACCCCTGAAAGCCTTTGTTTTATTCTCTTTGGAAAGAGTGTGACTTTCAGCCAGGACAGGGAGGTGATGCCAAGATGTCAAGGTGTCAATAGGAACTTATTGGTTCTGAAATTCAGTGCATTTTCAAGACGTGCTCAGACTCAGCCTTTTAGCCTTACACTGTCCTTGGTGCCTTTGAAATCCAACGTGACTCTTTCTGATCTGCTGCTCTCTCTTCTTTGATTAATATTCTCTAATTTGAAGCAGCTCCTTCAACTCTTTTCTGCTGTTTCCTTTGCGCCATGATTCCAACAACCACTGTAGGTTGTCTGATGAATTCTGCTTGGTTATGTCATCGGGTGACCATGGAGATAAACTGGGGCACAATTATTTACTAAAAGATTTCATAATTAGCAGTAAATGTTGTTCATTATCCAACTGTAAGTCATTGCAACCAGTAGACAAGTGCAGTGTTGAACTCTAGGACACAGCAGTGTGAGCAAAAGGCCAGTTACATAGAATTTGTATTTGCAATACTCTAGGAAGAGTTACTTAAAATCTTTCCATTTGCTGTGTGCACCTCCTTGCAGGGACAGTGTTGTTCATCTTAATTTTTGGAAACTAAACTCCTAGTTTGTTTGCAGAGATATTGTTACAAAATTGCAAAGGGGGAAGGGGAGATTTGGTTTCATAAAAACTTTGAATACTTTCAGTGAATATAAAACTTGTCAAGATCTCCTGAAGAAATTAAAACAGGCTGTGAATAAAGAATAATTGGCTGCATCCTAATTTAATTGTAAATTTTGAAACTGCATAATTTATTTGTCAGAAGATATAAAATCTAGTAAATAATTTTTTTCCCAACAGAGGAGTTTTCAGATTCATTTTTGTTCTTTTGATAAGACAGGAGGGACTGATGATCTGTTTCCTCCAGCACAGACCCAGTTTGCTAAACTGAGAAGGAAGGACCAAGGAACTGGAAGTGTTTTGTTGATCCTTGTCTGCCTGAAAATGAACTCCCAGGCTCTCAGTTGCTGATGTCTCCTCACAGAAACACAAAACGGATGAGGGAAGCAGCAAAGAGGAAAACAAGGGACAGATTTGGTGGCCCTGGGACAGATGTCACCTCAGCAGAAGTGGGGGATGTGGCACATCCAGGGGAGCACCGTCCCAGTCGCCGGTGGGGATGGGAGGAGGGGGATGCAGGGTGATGAGGGGGATGTAGGGTGATGTAGGGTGAGAGCTGCAGTGGTGCCTCCCTGCCCTTCCTCTCCCCACAAGTGCTGGCACAGCCCCTCTCACATTCCCTCCCATGGGCTGCAGTTTCCTGCACGACCAGCAAATGCAGCAAAAAGGATGAATTGACTTAATGAGTTATTTTGATCTCCTCTGACGTGATAAAAAGAAAGCTGTAAAATTCAGTGCATACAAGTTCCAACTTGAAGACAACTAATAGTGTCTAACATAGTAATTTGATTAATGTTCTGTGTTCTTTCTTTAGGTTTCTCTAATGCACCCTGCTGAGCTTTTGGAAGTGTTCACAATGTACACAGGAAATTAAGTGACAAAGAATACGCTGTGAACTGTTCATACCAAGCAAACTAGAATGAAATACAGTATTTCTTGGTACAATAATAAGTATCCACATGCAACTACTGCATGCTGGCTAACAATTTAACAACTGCTTGAAAAGAGATTAACTATATTATGTGCCTCTCTTGTCTGTAACTGCTAACTCATTACATAGCAAAATAGGTGCCATCTCAGCCAGACCTTTAAAAATCAATACAACTCTTTCAATGCAACTTAGAAACTCCTAGACCACAAACTCCAGCATTGGTGCATGCTATTTAAGTGATAAGCCACAGCTAAAACTTTTAAGTCCTGTCTGTGAAAGTAAAAAGTATGACACAGGTCTCATCACTGGAAAGCAAAGGTCTTTCCTTTCTCATCAAACTCAGGTGGATAAAAATCAGTCTTCAGTAGGACTGGTACTGCAGCACTGAGGGACAGCTGCGGGGATCTAATAGAGCCTCTGGGCTGAGGGAAGGCAAGAAGATGCTCTCTTCTATCAAAAGGGAGATAAAACCTTTCCAGCTGCGTATTTCCATCTCCCATTAATACCATGCTCTTGTCTGGAGTCACTCCAAGACAACCAGCACTGTCTGGATCTGATGCTCCATTGTACATGCAATTGCAGCCAGTTAAAGATGGGGGGCAGTTTCAGAATTCAATTCCTTTTAATGGCCCTTATGAAAACACACGTCATTGGCTCCATCTATTTCAGCACAGGACAAGTAATGGATCCAGCAGGAATATTTCATGGTACCTTACGAGTAATGGGATGTTCCCTTCTGTCACTCTCAGATGGAAGACTCAGATATCCCTGACCTGCAATTCTGTGTCAGATGTGAATATGTGAGAATTTGCAGTAGTGGGCCAAGTAACATTTGTCTTTTGGCAGTGGAGAAAGGTTGGGGTACACAGGATTCTTCTTTTTCCAGACTTAGGCATGGCCTCTAAGCAGAATTGTGCTTTATATTTGGATTTTTAGCATACTAATATTCCCTATTAAAGAGCTTCAGGTATGAAAATCATAAAAGAATTCTGATTTCAACATTTTAATTGCAGATTCACAGAGCATGTATTTCAATCCATTTTGCTAATTTTTTTTTGTTAGTCACAACTCTCATATATCTTTTCTAAGTGCTCGTAGATGACCTGCAGCTTCTCTTGTTTCAGCAAGAAGCTGCTCACACATCTCATGAGCATCACAGATTCTCACTGTATTTGTTTATCAGTGTTTTTTATTTGTGTCTCTTGGTCCCTTTGGCAGTGCAAATGTTTGTTTGGAATTATTCATAATGTTAGGAAGTCAATCTGCTTTATTCCGTTGCTCTGGTCAAGACTGGGAGCTCATTCAGGCAGTGCTGCTCGCTGGAGCCCAGTGATGCAATGAAGTTTCCTCGCTAAGCTCCATTAGTCCTACAGTTTAGAGAAATTGTTAAACAGCAATGAGAATTGTTATCAAATAAAAGAGACTACCAGCGATGAAACCCAGAAGGGTTTCTTTAAATGCAGCTCTAGCAAGCTGATAATTCAAGCTTCTAATTGTTAGCAAAACAATAGGAAGTCTATAAGCTGGATATTTGCCAGCAGGGGCCACTTCTGAAAAGACTCTTTGCTTTTCTTCCTTCATGTGCTGCATTGGGATGAGGGAGAGAGTTGTGTCAACAGTTGGAGATAATCTTTTTATATGGATTTACATAGGAGAATAAGGAAAACGCTGAGAAAATTGTTCACTTTCATTGGTGGCATACCGAGAAAAAACAAAAGTATGGAAAGTTAATATCTGAGAATAATAAAACAAATAAAGAAAACAGACTTAAAACAAAGGGCACAGAACCTGGAAAGGCTCTGCAAAAGGAGCAGTTTGTGTTATCCCACTCTTGTATAAATCCATACTATGTTCACAGTTTCTCTTCAGGCATCTATGAGAGAAACATCAGCAACTAATCTCAAAAGGAACAGACAGAACAAGCAGCGTTAGACTTGAATTTCAAAATGCACCAGGGCAGAGTTTGATCCCTCCTGTATTATTGATAAACAGGGGGGCACTTAATTGCTTCAGAACTGGCTGTTAATTCAAGGCCTGTCCCCAGTCAGAGGGGGCACTGCCCGTGCCCTGGGCAGGTGAGGTGTGTGCAGGACAGGCACTGGGGCGGGTGGCAAACGCTGCCATCCCACTGCTCCTGCACGAGGTGCCCCCGGTGGGCTCAGCTCACTGAGCCACCAGAAAGCGAATGGGGCAGAAGGAAAGAGTTCCCTGCGGACTCAGTGAGCTACTGCTGAAATCAGGGCTGGGGAAGGGGCTGGGTCGTGGTGCCGGGAGGGCTGCGATGGCACATTTCGGGGTGCTGGGTGTTAAACCAGCGTGACTGCCCGAGGTGCCAAACCAGGAGATCTGTCCCCGGTTAATTGCCACGCTGTGTTCTTAGATTACTTTGCAATCACTTAAGGAGTGTTTTTTTCCTGATTTCGTAGTAAAAGAGTTATTTTAACTCACTCTTCTCCCAGTTATGAGTCATTGTTGTTCCCTTGTCGTTTTCCCTATTTGCATTTTACAGTTCTTGCTCTGATTACAATTTGAAACCTCGAAGAGCTGCTCTGAGCAGTGTCTGTTTTACTCAGGCCCTGCTATGTGAGTGCTGCGCACATTCAGAAAGCCTCTGCTGACCTCAGGAAATGCCTTGCATGGTTTTCTTTTGCCTAAAAACTACATAGAATCCGGACTCTCTTTCTTTGCCTCCCCCCCATTGAAGCTGTAGCAGATGATGGTTAAATTATTACAAACCTTTCAGTGTGGTGGCCCAAGGCACGGGACAGCAAATGAAAAAGCCAAGAAAGCATCTGTGAACAGATTTTCTTGTTCAAATTTTCAACCAAGAGCTGCAGTGAATTTTTCAAATTATTTTTAATATTGTAGGGTTCTGTCATATTTTTTCCATCCTGATATTGTAAGTTGATGTATTTTATTGGCCTGAGACAACAATAAATAATATAATTCCATTTTATTTAATGATTTCTGGTTTCAGTGGTAGAGAGCTTTGCCAATTTTAAATTAGGTCTTGGAGTAAATTTAAAATTAATGAAATTTAAAGCTGTGATTTGTTTAAGGATCCAGAACATTCACTCTTTCATCTATTCATCAAGCTCTTTAATTACCTAGTATGCATGAAACCTGTATTATGTCTTATTATTGAGAGATTAATTTTATGAATACCTCGGAGTGATACATCATTAGAGTGACTCTTGGTTAATGTATAGTCTAACCTTTTCCACTAATCCCACCGCAGAAGCAGAGAGGGAAGTAGACAACGCTTCTGCAGTGTTTTATTCCTGCTGCTCCCCCGCAGTATTATCAGCTCGGAGCAGATAGTTTGTCTCTCCTTCTCCTCTAATTTCTAATCCTCACCGGTGTGTAGCTGTCAGTTCACCGGAGCTCCGTGTACGTGTGGGTACTGTCTGAGCAGGATCCTGGTTGTTGTTCTGCTCCTGCAGTGCCCGAGTCCTGGCTCTGGGACACTCTGTAACAGGGAGCGAGGAGCGAGCCTGGCTTGGAGGACGAGGTGGCCCCATGGTCATCCCGTGTCCTGCTGGGAAATGAGCCATGGGAAGACTTGGCAGAGCTGAGATGGACTGGTGAGTCCATGGCAGACTAGAGAACCCCAGCTGCAATATTGGGGCAGTTTTGGGCACTACAATACAAGAAAGATCTGAAGCCATCGGAGAGTGTCCAAAAGAGGGACACAGAGATGGTTCAGAGCCCAGACGGGGGGAAGTGTATGAGGACACTGAGGGCACTTGGGGTGTCCAGCTGGAAAAGAGGAGACTGAGGGGACACCTCAGTGCAGGTCCAACTTCCTGGGGAGGGGCAGAGCAGGGGCAGGCACTGATCTCTGCTCTGGGGGGACCAGGGACAGCACCCAGGCAATGGCTGGAGTTGTGTCAGGGCAGGCTCAGGTTGGATCTCAGGACAAGGTTGTTCCCCCAGAGGGTGGTGGGGCCCTGCCCAGGCTCCCCAGGGCAGTGGGCACAGCCCCAAGGCTGCCAGAGCTCCAGGAGCCTTTGGATGATCCTCTGGGGCACAAGGGGTGACACCTGGGATGGTCCAGAGCCGAGGGTTGGACTTGGAAGTACTTGTGGGTCCTTCCAGCTGAGCATGTTCTGAGATTCTGTGGTTCACTCTCACGCCCCTGCCCAGTCCATTGGGATGGGAGTGCAGGAGGGGAGCGGCTGCTGAACCCACCACAGAAACCTCTCAGCACATTCTGTGATTCTGGGATTTCAGTGCCTTGAGTCTTTTCCCAGTGCCTCGGCCACAGGAACATCTTTCTCCCTTGTCCAGTTTGGAGTGTGTACTCTGTCCACGTGTGTCCAAAGCAGCTGCCTGGGCAGCAGCAGGAGCAGCAGAGCTGGGGAAGGCTGGTGCCTGTGCTGGGCACAGCTCAGTGACAGGGCACTGCCACCCCAGCAGGGCTGTCCTCAGAGCCTGAGCCAAGGCAGGGCTGGGCTCCAAAGGCACAGCTTTACCTCTCTCTCTTCCTCAGACTGACTGCCAAGTCTCTCCATGGCTCATTTCCCTGCAGGACAAGGGGCCCCTGGGCATGGAGCTCCAGGGGTACAGTAGCATGGGCAGGAAGGCAAAGAAAGATGGGCTGCTGTTGTATGAAAAGTATCAAAAAATTTGTATTCCTCAGGTGTGTTTTACCTTCTCATGCTGTGACCTCTTCTCACTGCTGCCAAAACGAAATAAATTTTCCATTTTTCCCCCCAGTGCTTCCATGCCAGGGTAATTCTCTGTTCTCTTGAAAGCTAATATATCCACTTTTCATATTAATATTTGTGAGAGTAATATTAGAAATGTTTTATTTCATTATCTCACAGCTGAGGACTATAGTCACACTGGGTTATAAAGCAGCTAATTACAGTGTTAGTGACTTACAGTGTGCCATGCCTGCAGTGCAGTTTGTCAGAGTTTCTGAGAATTTATAACAAGAAAATAGTTTGCAGAGTACTCTGTTGAAGATAGTTTGAGAAATGTCGCATATCCAGCATCTTCACAGTGCTATGCATCTCATAATCAAAACTCTTTCACCTCTAAGGGGATTTGCATTTCATGGGAAACTTGATAAATTCAGATTATTTGACATATATACTTCTGCCTGTCCTTGCTTGTTAAATCAGAAATATTTAGGAAACTGCAGAGTAACAGAATATTTGAATTAAGTGATCCTTTCTGCTATTCCTCCTCTGGGTTTGCAGTCATCACTACCTCATAGTAATTGTGGAGTTATGAAGCTATAATTAAAATTTCAGATGAGGAACAACGAATAAAAGGGACACCTCTTTCCCCTACTCAGCCTTCATTAAAGTAAATGTCATTAATGATAAAGAAAAAAAGGGGTGTGGGTGGGATGCCCAATTCATAAGCATATGTGCAATCCTTTAACCGTAATGTTTTCCAAAACTTGGTTTCTGCTTAGGAGGAATTGTGACAACAGCTTTGCTTTGGGATTTATAGAAAGCACTCTGTGGGCAGCGCGGCGTTGCATGGAGCACGTTTTCTCTTTCAGACAAAAATCTCTGCTTTCAGAAAGCACCGGCGGCTCTGGGTTTGGTGACAGCGCCTGCAGTCACCGACACTGCAGCGGTCTGGAGCCCACGTCTGTGGAAGAGTGTTTGGATAAAAACCTCTCTGGCCTCTTACCCAGCACAAAGCCACTCCAAGCAGCTCAGGGGATCTGACTGCATTGAGGGCGTCCTGCTGGGAGCTTCATGAGCCCAGGGCCGACATTCTCAGCTGTAAGGGCAGAAATGGTTCTTGTGAAGTTCAGAAACTCCACTCTGTGTCCTCCCTCGGGTGCAAGGAATTACTGATCCCCCTTGCTTTGATGGCTGGAGGTTCGGGATGGAGCTGGTTGTTCCAAAGCACACCATGCACTGACACACCCACACGTAGTCAGGCTCCAGTTCTCCTCAGCACACAGAGTCTCTGACCATGAGACATCACTGTGTTTTCCTGAGTGAGCCGTATTTCAGGGGTGGAAATGGATTTGCATTCCCTGTGTTTCTCAGCTGCATTCTGTAATCTGGAGGATCCAACAGAGGGTTGGAGGTTTCTGTGGTGGGTTCAGCAGCTGCTCCCCTCCTGCACTCACATCCCAATGGACGGGGCAGGGGCATAAGAGTGAACCACAGAATCTCAGAACATACTCAGCTGGAAGGACCCACAAGTACTACCAAGTCCAACCCTCAGCCCTGCCCAGGACCATCCCAGGAGTCCCCCAGAGGATCATCCAAAGGCTCCTGGAGCTCTGGCAGCCTTGGGGCTGTGCCCACTGCCCTGGGGAGCCTGGGCAGTGCCCACCACCCTCTGGGGGAAGAACCTTGTCCTGAGATCCAACCTGAGCCTGCCCTGACACAACTCCAGCCATTGCCTGGGTGCTGTCCCTGGTCCCCCCAGAGCAGAGATCAGTGCCTGCCCCTGCTCTGCCCTTCCCGAAGGAGTTGGACCTGCACTGAGGTGTCCCCTCAGTCTCCTCTTCTCCAGCTGAAGTGGTTGCCCTTTGGCCATGCAGTAGGTCAGTGGTGCTGCTCAGAATTCGATGTCCATGTTTGAAGTCCCCATCTCTTATCGTGCTCACTGGAGACCCTTCCCCGGGCCTCACAAACCCCCCTGAGCTTCTGTGCCACAATTCTCTGCTCTTTACCATTAATGGAGGGGCTCTGCAGGGTATTCAAACACTTCTAGTAAAGAGGCAGTGAGCAGCAATATATATGTTTTGGTGAAAGCTGACAGAGCTCCAGGAGCGTTTGGATGACCCTCTCAGCCACAGGGTGTGACTCTTGTGGATGGTCCGGTGCAGGGCCAGGAGTTGTTGGACTGGATGATCCTGGTGGGTCCCTTCCAGCTCAGCATATTTTATAATTCTGTGATATATTGATATCTCATGCCATTTTAAATAACACATACTTTATTCTTCACTCAAAAAAACTAAATAAAATCTTTTAGAAGTAAGAGGAAAAGACCATTTTTTTCTCCCCGATGATTACAGAAGATGGGTGAGCCTGGAGTGATTCTGCTTTATTGAATCTTATCAGTGCCTGTCAGCATTGGAGAGGCCTGATTTAATCATTCAGAACTAGCTTCTGCAGAAAATATTTGCATTGTGCATGTTTGAAAAATACCAGAGTCAGAATCAACTTTAATAAAGCTGGTTTGTGTTCTGGCTACAACAGGGGAGTTAAGAGACGTGCCCAGCCACCTAGACATCGTGGGAAGGGGCAGGGTTTATGCATCAGGTTTTTGTTTCTAGCACATTCCAATTTATTAAACAAAACTGTACTTCCTGTGTACCCAGAAATGCCTCCCAGGAGATGCTCTAGAGCAAATCTGTAATTCAAAGTGACTGTTTTATGTTATTCTCTTTCAGCACTTTTTCTCCTTATAAATTGTCAGCAACCGATATACACTTTTTATTTTTCTCTGAGTCATGTCAACTAACAAATCTTAATCCGTATCTTCAAATTAAGGCATAAGAAGTCAATTACAAGTGCGTGGTTTACTTAAATTGAATTGCACTGGCTCTTTTGATTGAACTTAAAAGTCGTGTGGTTGATGTTCGAAGACTATAAAACTTCTAAGTTGATTTCTGTCATTAATATCTGATGTTTCTGAGTTATGAATTCATTTTTTTGCAAGTGCTCCAGTATTTAATCAAAATGTGCAGTTTCTGCAGACATTTTGTTGGCAGATTGGTTTCTCAGAGCATTCATGAGATGTAAATGCAAGAGAGGTGAGCACAGACTGCCTAAATGTGATTCAAGCTTCCAAGAAATATCACCAGACTCTCTTCCCCCTTTTGCCTCCGTAATTTGCCATTTGGGCACTGAAGAGGGGGAAGCTGAAGTGTGTTCTCGTGTATTACATATGTGCACTCATCCTCTCTGTGGTGCTGTCCCCAGGAGAGCTGATTGACCCATGTGTCGATGTATTGGCTCAGCCATGTCTGTGCTTGCTTTCAATGGTTTTACAGTTCACAGGTTGCAAATTTCAGCCTCTGCCTGTTGTCTCACTTGCAGAGAACCATTCCTGTGGTCGGTTTCTGAGATCTGTGACACAACACACACCGGACACCAGCAGGGTGGGCTGCTTTGAGAACTCCCTCCTGCCCATGGGCTGCTCTGCCCCTGCCTGTGCTGCCAATGGACAGCACTGTTTGGGTGAGGTCGTAATCACTGTGGGGTGTCAAAAGTTATTGAGACAGATCTACAGTTACCTTTATACAGATGAACAAAATAAGAAGTGAAAGAGTTCCACCATAGGGAAGGGTTTGTTTCATTTGCTAAGGCAGGTTTTTTCAGTGCCTAAAAGACATTATGTCTGCGGGAAGATGTTATAATATACTTCAGCATTAGAGGACTTTCAGAGATAGTTCAGCAAAAGTACCTTGAAGGTACAATTGTGAAGAGAGATGGTACAGTGCTAAACATACAAAATAAAACATTGTATTTTTCTTACAATCTACTGATTTTTAACCAGTTCTTATTTTATTCATCCTACCAGTTGCAGTTAGTCTATACTTTCAATGCCTTGCTCAATGCTGTAGAGCAGAAAGAGTCTTTATATTAATAATACAAGGAAAATAGATCATAGCCAGATCCAACACCCACCTGTCTGCTCTAGGAAGGACCCCCAGTTCCGGATGGGTGTTTTATACCTCCAGTGGTTTGATCCAGGTTGGTTTTATACACAGTAAACAGAGCACTGGAGCTCTGCATGTGATGTTTGCTTTGCACCTACAGTTCTCATGTGAAAGGTACCTGGGCCACCTTCCTGCAGCTCACAAAGGGCACTTGGACTCAACACTTCTGTGCTCAGTGTGAAAACACACACGATTTTTCTGGTGGCTTTTGTAATCCTTGCTGGGTACATTTGTTGTTTTAGTGGCACAGTGTCTAATTTGACTCTTCTCTCTGGTAGAGCTCTGATATTTGGGGAAGATGCAAGGGGTAGTGCACAACTTTCACTGCTGCTGCAGGAAGGGGGTTGGATGATGAGCTGTATTGTGTATGGCTCACTAGTCAGTAGTAAACATTCCTCTTTGTTGCTGTGCTTTGGGATTATCAAAGGGTGTTGTGTTCCTAGTTAGAATTTTCCTGGATTAATGAAACCGATCACTGCATAGCAACGTGCCTGAAGTCTGTGAAATGTTTCCTGAATAAGGATTGGATCAGGCCCATTGAGAATATTGAAGTGCTGGAAAGAACCTGGTGATATTTTACAGACCCTGCATTTGGCTGATTTCTTGCAGAGGCCTTATAGCCCCTCTAATTAGAAACTTGAGGTTTCTTTACTTTGCTCTGTTTTCTTTCTCTCTCACAATGCACCATCAACGCCCAAATCCTCACTGTTACTCTGGCTGTCCTTGACTTCAGGGGCTGCTTTGTTGGAATATGGACTTGGTTCAGATGGAATCAGGAACATGTCAAGGTTCAGAGCTTCCTGTCTGTGCCTGTTCCTACTGGGTTTGTACATCAGTCTTTGGGAAGTTCAACAACAGGTTATGAGGTGGGGACTGTCTAGCGTTGCACCAAGCACTGCTACCTGTCTATGCTACTTCAGTGTCAGAAGCCAAGGGAACTTTTCAGAGAGTTTCAAATGTCTGTCAAATCCCCAGGAGATTCTGTAGCTTAATAGGAAATTTTGTTTTTGCTCAAAAATTCCATAAAATATGAGAAAAATGTGCATTTCATGGCCAAGTATGAGCAGCCGGAGAACCAGTCTCCATCATGAGTCAGATCCCTCTCACAGGCTCTGAATTGAGATACAAAAATACCTGCTTTTCCTGGAAGTCTCTGTACTTGTGTCTTTTCAATCAAGGGAGCAGGAGCTGGGGCCAGAAGCCTTCTTGTTAGTTCTTGAAATCTCTGACTTTGCTGCCTATGGCAAGTACTATGAATCTGTCAATAAGGTTATTTTAATGCCTGCATAAAGTTCTGTTCTATTTCTTTGTCTGGAAGCTTTACTTGTCCTCTGTGTTTTTGAGCACAATCGTTCTGAAATCAGATCTCTGAGACGAGCTCACACAAAAAATTGTTATAATGCATTGATTTGGCCTTTTATTTTCAGAGGTTGTTAATGTGTGCTTCTGGTTTAACTTGGAACGTCTTGAATAGTTACTTTTCCCAGTAACTCAGAAACCCCAGATCCTCTTGTACACAACCCCTTAGATTTTGCATTTCTCAAATATGAGCGTTGTTGCTTCTTATACTTGGTCCTGAGAAGGTCCAGGTCCAAGTCTCTTAGAAGTGTTTTTTCGCTTCTAATGCATGAGTCACAAACGTGTTTTTCTGTGTGAAGGTGCCTTGGAATCTTTACCGGGGGTGGGAGGAAGGCACTTCTGTTCCACTGTTAAAATATTGGCTGAATGTCAGTGCCTTTTTCATGAGGATTTTGGACTGAATCAGACTGAGAGATCCTCCTGCAGCCCTAACGCAAACAAGGAGTTTACCTGGTCTCCCCTCGAATGTCTGCGCTGCCCAGTGAAGCTGCTTTTGCAGTTGAGATGAGTGGGTTTGAAGGGTGTGAATCATGAGAGGGTTGCAATTGATGAGATGCTGAAGCTGTGAATAGGTCACATAATTACATTCTGACTCACACTATGTAAATCCAGATGGTTATTCAAGAGCCTCACATTTTTACATTGGGGTAAAGGTGAAACAACTTCATTAAAATTATTCTGCCAATTGTATCTTCTATTACTTTTTTCTTTTTTTTCCCTTCTTTTTTTTCTGGTTGTAGCTTCTGGGCTACGTGACCAGATCCACTGTATTGTATTCCTTCAGGGATGAAGGATACCGGTATATTAAAGGAAACCTGGATTCTCCAAACATCTTAGGTTTGCTGAGAAAGGTTGGCTTTATTTTATGTGCTGTCATAGCAAGAAACATGAGCTGCTGGAGGGAAGGTATTTGTCTCCATGGTCCTAACTAGTGAGGTCCTTTAAATTTTAAAAGAAGTTCATTCCCATTTCAGTAAAGGCAGAATTCAAAATTAAAAACCTGTCACTAAGATAAACAGAGGTCACATTTCAATAACTGCCCTGCTTGCCCCTACCTAAAGCTCAGCTGTGGTTGTACTACCACAGTAGTCTTGGGGCATGAAAATTCTTCAAGGCAATAACCAATGGAATACTCTTCATTAAATTTAAAAAGAAGGCTTGTTTTGGTAGTTTAATTTCTTATTTTAAACAAGCTTTTCAATTTATTCCTGAGTGTAGCAGAAAGGAACAGCAACCTATTTATCTGTGATAGTTTGAGACAGTTCGGAATGAGTTTTCAGCCCAGAACAGTTCCAGAGTGATGCAGGGAGGGAGTTAGACCTGCTGTTAATGGCACAACTGGGGCCTGACATGGTTCTCTAAACAAATGTGTAGGTGATATGGGATTTAATATTCTGGTTTTTCTCATTGGGAATTCACAAGTTATGTTTTCTTGTTTTGGTGTGGGTTTTGTGTGATGAGTTTGCTGACAGCATTTGATAGGGTGGCTGAAAATCCAGGGCAGTATCATCAGCTGGATCTGGTCAGTTGGCAGAGCTGCATTTTACACCAGCTGGGGATCTGACTTTCAATTTGGAACAAATTTTACACCCTGGTCATCTTTTTCTGTTTGTACACAAACCAGTAAAACTAGCACAGAGTTTCCCTCCCTTTTCTATTTCTGTTTTCCTTAATTTCTAAACTTCCTGGAGGAGGCTACATCCTTTTTCTTTCCAGAATGAACCTGGCAAATAATTTATAAACAAACAAAGAAATAACAGTAATGGAGTACAAGAGAAGGAATGCTATCCATTATTTATGTACAAAATTAAATGGAATCCCTGGTCATTTGAAAGTACAAAGACAAAACTTCACTGTGGGTGTATCATGTATATAAATGCTGAAACACTTCTTGGTGGTTTTACATGAGAATTCTGCTTCCATTTTCTCCAGGCAATTACATTTTCTTTCATCAGCTAGCTCTTGAGTTTGCAGTGGAAATTCCTACTCGGGTTTTTCAGAAGTGCAGCCATTAATGACCAGGGTTTGGTTTGGATTTCATTCTCATGCAGTGCCTCAAACCCCAGATTTGATACCAGGAGTGCCACACAGGCAAACAGGGTCCCAGTGACAGAGGGGCAAAGCCACTGCCTTGGGGCACCATATGTGAAGGTGGGGATGGAATTAATGGGTGACCTCTCAGCTGGGCACATGGAAGGCTTTGCTGCCTTGGAATTCAGTGTTTGTTTCATGGAATGGAGAAACTTAAGCATTGAACGTATTTGCTCAATTAAGTTGTTGAATTACTCCTCCAGTATGTTGTTTAATCCCCTGGTGATGGTTGAAGCTGCAACTGCAAACACCAAGAGAATATTTTTGTTTGTTTCAGTTTTGGCATTGATGTCAACTCTGGTACATTATTTTTATAATGTTCTCATTTTCTCTTTAATCCTTATTTCTATGTTGTGCCGTGTTGGCTGGAATAATAATACTGTCATTTCATACATAGGAGAAACTGGGACAAAAATTAAATTAATTGAGCTGTCTTAATTGAACAAGGAGATGTTTAGAGTTAGAACATAAGGAGCTGAACTCAGAACTCTTAATTTGGTATGCAAAATGATGCCATCCTCCGAAGTGAGAGGTTAGTAGGTTATAGGAACTATTCTTTTTGTTTCACCTGCCTGTTTTCTGTGAAATTTAGCAATGCAGTTCTCTACAGGATAACGCAGTGTGAAGGACACAGAAAATCACTCCATTTTCAGGTGCCACTCAGTTTACCTGCTTCCCTTGGTGCTCCTGCCAAGCTGCTCTCCAGGCACTGAACTCCTGCCAGGGGGTGGCTCTGGCTCTGCAGGGGGACTGTCCCAAAGTGTGCCCTGGCTTTGGGAGCCAGGGGGAGTGTGGATGGAGGGGAGCCCTCGGAATTCGGAGTCCTGTGTGAGACTCAACAGCAGCCTGGAAAAGGCCCAGCAAAGACCCTGAGAATGAGCTGTTGGAGATGCTGTGCCAGATCATTGAGAGCAATTCCAGCTGGCCAGGCTGTTCCAATGCCTCCTTTCTAGGAGGGATGCCTCTTTCTACAAATTTCCCATTGTATATGTAATATCTCTTCCCAGTTTACTTCAAGTGATGGGAAAATAAGGGAGCTCACCATACATACAGTAGATTAGAGTTTTGAATCCTGTAGGTAAATAGATATGTGTGTATATATATATGCACACATATAAAAATATACTTCAGACAAGCTCAGTGATGATTTTGACTTTCTAAATTCATTGCATTCTGCTTAGAACTATCACTTCTGAGGAAACAGAAAATATTTTTCCACCAAGGAAATAGATGTAATCAATATTTGTATTGTACAGCAGTTACCAAAATCCATTAGTTTTGCCAGAAATACACCTTGGGATTTAATGAGGTAGGTCAGGAAAATGAAATCCAGCAATGAGCTGCCCAAAGGAAACCACAAACCACCACAAAGTTATGACTGTGAGTCTCATCAGTGTGGGAGCAAAGGCGTAACAAGGCACTTATTTCACCCTCCTATTTTGAACGTTTTCCACTTGCCCAAGCTGGCTATTCCAGGGCCTGGCAGGGACACTTGGTCCTGTTACGAGGGTTGGCTTGTCCCCCGAACTGTAATCCAAATGTCTTGGCTCCCTCCTATCCCACATTGTCAGAGCAAATACAACAAAGGCTGCGCTTACCTCTCAACGTTGGAGTTTTGTGGTGGCCTTTGGTTTGCGGAGGAAATCCAGCATTTCCCTGGTGTGTTGGACACCCATGTGGGTCCCAGCTGGGGCAGATCCCGTGTGCCCCGAAGCTTTGGCTGTGGGCTGTGGGTGGTGAGTGGGTCAGGTTTCCTGCACGAGCACTGACCAACCTTTATCCCCACCGAGGGGGTCTCTGTGCTCAGAGTTCTGGATGTTCCACTTATTTGCCTGATGGAGCTGTGGGACATCAAACGGCATGAACAAGTGTCCTGAATCATCTCTTTCCAGCCGGTCAGTATTTCTGGATGGAAATGAGGAGCACTCCTGCACATCTGTGGCTGTGCTGGTTGTGGCTGGGGATTGTCCTCTCCAAGGTGAGGAGAAACGGCTGCAGCTGAGCAGGGCAGAGGGGGCCACTTGTTTGTTGGGGGGAGAGAGAGTGGCTGGAAGAAGCAAAGCAGGCATGGAATCCTAAAGCTAGATTTTATCAATTTGTGAAGTTTAATTACTTGTGCTTGTGGTACCTCTGAAGAGAAATGGAACCCAGGTCAATCTTCACGAGATATGCAACAAAAATTATTTATTAAAATAAGGCCCATTACTGTGATTATCAGAAACATTTTTAATTAAATCCAAAGCTGTTTCAGTAGAAATTTCACTTATAACATCTCCAAATGGTTGGACCTGTTCATCTTTCTGAGCTTCACTTCTCCTCTATAAAGATCATGGACTTCGCTTAATTAGAAGCAGTAGTTATAATGTCAGAGCAAATTAATTTCAGTCAACTGAGAGGTCCCTTTGAGGATCACCAGCACTTGTTGCTGTGTCTGCAGCTCTGAAATGCCCCTCTGTGATGCCCCCTGAGCTCTCACCGAGCACGGCACCGGCTCTGGCTCAGCCACAGGACAGGCAGGAGCGGCAGCGCCGAGGAGGGCACGGCTGAATTCCCTCCCAGCTCCCTCCTCTCCGAAGGGTCTCGGCTGAATTCCCTCCCAGCTCCCTCCTCTCCGAAGGGTCTCGGCTTTAAAAGAGGGAACTGAAAGCTCTCGAGTCAGGTTTGCACGCAAGGCTCCCACCAGGCAGTTTGGCTGCTGTCTCTCGGGAATGTCTCTGTGTAATAAATCCAGCCCGCAAGTATTAAAGGCTTCAGCTTCTTAGCTACTCTTTTTAGCTTTTTAGCTACCCTCTTTTAGCAGCTCTTTTTTAGCTACTCTTTTTTAGCTACTCCTTTTTTAGCTACTCTCCCAACACAGCCAGGCCAAGATTCTCAGTGTATGAGCAGACTGGTTGATCTGAGTATTCATTTATACATCAGAGTCTCCTTTAGGTCCCAAGCACAAGAAACTATTTTTGTCATGGATTTCACTCGATGTTAGCTTTAAATGTCTCCATTTAATTTTTTTTTAATTGAATGCCTTTCTTTTTAACGCTACACTAATTTTCCATGTAAAATAGCAGAGCAATTTGACATTCTAAAAGGAATTTATTTGCATAAAATAAACACAGTAACTTTTTTTAGGTGTTAAAACATAAAAGAAAAAGATAAGTTAATTGTAAATCATTGCTTAGAAATGCATCTTGTTACAAAATTCTGGGCTACTCAATGTTCTTAGGAGGTTGTAATGAGCTGAATTTGTTGGTTAAATTAAAATGCTTTTTCTCATATTCAGTAAATGCAGTGTGGATGCAATTGAACAAAAATAAAATTGAAATTTACATTTTCATCAAATGAATAACCACATGCTGAGGTTTGCTTGACTGCAATTTATGATTATGCAAATGAAACAGGTTTTGCAACCAGGATATGTACAATAAATGGGAGTTCCATTATTATGTATCAAGAAGCCATTAACCTTGAAAATTATATACAATTGACGTGAACATTTCTAAAATATGTGTAAAAGCTGTAAATGTTCTCTCTCTCCTCCCATATGTATAGGCACTGTATATTAGATTTAGCAAAATAATTCAGAATGAATAATTTATTAAATGAGCTCTGCCACTTTTTTTGGTTTATGAACTATCTGTAACAACTTGCTGGGTCCTTTATCCATTATTTAAAATCCAGAAATGCTGCTGCTGAATTCCTTGTCTGCTGACAGGAACATGAGTTCAAAAAGCTGCTCAGAAGGAGCATTTGCTGTTCCAAAGCCCTGGAGAGGGGGTTGTGTGGCAGCTTCCCAGATTCCAGGTCTCTTTGTTGTGAATACTCACCTCAGTGCTGGTTGGGAATTTTGGTTTTTGATGGCTCTAAAGCAGATTCTCTTTTTTTTTCTCTCAGCCCCAGTGGCAAAACAGGACTGGGAGGAAGAACAAACTGGGGCTGTCTCGGGGATGTCATCCCTTCCTTGGGAAGGGCAAGGCAAAGCAAGCAGCCTACAGGTTTAAAGACAGAAGTTTTGAGATGGTTTTCTCAATGTTTCATGAAAGATGGTCCCTTTCTTGGAGATTTTTGGCTCATGGAAAAAGCCCAAAGTTGTGAGTGAGAGTGTTGGGGGGTTATTGGAGGTTGTGGTCAGTGCTGAGGTCCTGCTGCACCTCCAGAGCTGCCTCCCACACCCAGGAGCACTCCCAGGAAACCTCCACGGCTCACACTCTCCTGCCGTGTGCTACCAGTGGATGCTGAAACCCTGCGAAGGAAAACAAATGCATATCACAAAGTGGTCAGAGAAATTAATATTTACAATTAATACTAATATTTAATACAAATTAATATTTGGTTCTCAAGTGGTGCCTTGAAGCTGAACTGTTCTCTCAATGATTTTTTGGAAGGTTTGTGGGAGGGTTTCAGTTACATCTCCGTGTCAGTTATACAGAAGGCATTGATACCCTGAGCTATTTTTACCACAGGAGGTGTTCACATTATGATATACAATGTGTAAGATACCAAGATCTGCTCGTAGGAGATTGCCTTATGTTTGTTATCTGTAATATTTCATTTGCAGTCATTTCTGATATTCCTTTTCCTCACATCCCCTTAGCTATTGGAGAAGAATTCTTGAAACCTTTTATTGAAAATAAATCAAAATAGCACTAAACATGGCCCTCCCCTCCCTAAATCAAGGACCCTCTCTGGCTGTTCTTTTCTTCCTTTGTCTCTGTAAAAACTGAATGTATTTCTATGCCCAGGTCTCTCTTTTAGAGGGGGAGTTTGCGCCTAAACCACTGCCAAAAAACTGTTAGCACAGAGCATTGCAACGAAATGAAATACCAGTTAAAGCAGATGGAAGTGTCATGGGTGGGAAGGAGGGCAGGAGGAGCTGGGAATCTGTGTGTGTTCAGTTGAACGCAGGGGCAGATACTGATGTTGTGAGAATTCTAAAGTAGAAACCTGAAAGTACAAGTGATTCCATTGGCAAAGGAGACAAGTAATGTTGCAGACTTGGAAAAATCTGCAGCAGAAAGGGATATATGGATATTTAATTATAATTTTCAATATTAATTCTGACCACAGGAAATTGTCTTGTGACTTCTGCTGAGGCAGTCCAGAGCAGCTCAGACTCCCAAGAACTGCTTTTGACTGTACCCTTAAAGATTCCTCTTTATTCAGCTAGAAAAGGGGGGGTCTTGTGTTACTTTGGACAAGAGAATGATGTCCAGAGTACATACGTATTGTGGGGAATGGACTTCAAATGGAGTTACCCAAACTTTCCCCCCAGACTGGTGGCATGTGTTTGAACAGCACTGCACCTGTTACACTTTAGGTGGGAGATGCCTCCTACAGGGTTAGCAAAACCTTTGCTTTTTTACTGTTAAGGGGGTTAAATGTTTTTTATCCTATCTGAAGAGTTGAATTAGAGAATTTTAAAACCAATTTAATTTTTTTTCTAACATGAGCAGTATATATATGGCTGATTAATATTTGTGATGCTGCTCCAGCAGCCTCAGCCATTCAGTGACTCCTCTTGGGGTGAGCACTTGGGTGCCATCAGCTTTTGTAGGTGGCACAGCCCATGGAAAATGTCTCCTCCTCATGTTGCTTCTCCCACCACAGGGATGCACCTGAGAACCAGTGGTGGGATACTGTTGACTTGGAAATACAAAAGAAAGTGTTTGTTCACACTGGTTGTTGCTTTCACTGCAAACTACTGAGACATCTTTGATAAACAACTCTTTTTTTTTTTAATTTTTTTAACTCCTGCAAAAATCTATCACAGAATAGTTCATGACCAAGCATTTCATGTGCTGCTCTTGGTGGGTTTTCCAGAGAACAACAGAAAGCTAGATCTGTGTCTTATCTTTCATAACTTTCTATAAACACTCTCCAAATTAATCTCAGTAAATACCAGAAATGCTAATATCCAGTCTTTGTGTGTGCTCACAGAGCAGAGTTAGAGCTCTTATTTGAAGGAGATATATAAAGTGAGCATTTGCCATAAGTTAAAAGCGTCCTTTTTGACATCTCTGGATCACATTTCTCAAAGTACTGAGCAGTGACTGAACTTCTAATTCCGTAAATATCTCTGGATACGTTAAAATGAAACAGTGCAGAAAACCACAGCTTCCAGTTCCCTCTTGCATGTCCAAGGGTGGTCCCAGAGTCTGTGTGACAAGAGGGCAGGCCCCCAGACAGGGACACACTGTCACATCTGCCTGAACATCTCCCAGAGGAGATGGGACATTTCTGACACGACCTGCCTGCTGTGACTCTCATCCTTCTTTCTGGAGTGTAACAGTCAGCAGTGACTTAGGTACCAATTCCTTAATTTAGAGCATTAGAAGATGGTGAGGCTGACACCCCGTTGGGAACAAGCTCTTGTTTTCCTGTGTTGGCAGGTACCACTGAAGGGTTTATTCTGGGCTCCTTCTCCTGTACATGTTACATTAGGAGTGAGACCTTTTTCTTTACATGAAAACAGAGTTGCTAAAGCAGAAAATGGCAGCAGTAAAGTAGCTTTGTTTGGCACTTTCCTTAAAAAACAGGGAGCCTTAGTATTGCACAAAAATAATTAAAACCCCCTCCTTGAGGTGCAGGACTGAAAGGAGTTTTTATTATCAGTAACTCTTCAACCACTAGATGGTGGGAAAGCCGCAATATGAGAGCACTGAGGGACTTGCTCTGCCCTCCCAGGGTGAACCCACAGCAGGTGTGAGTGAACACAGCACTCCTGAAATTGTTGTGAAATTTTCCCATGAGGTGGCATCTGTACTGTGGCATTGCCTGCACATCTCTATCCAAATCTCCTTTGTGCTGGAGAACCTTGCCAGTGTTACCAGGGCAGCTGTGATGGAAAGGATTCCCTTTAGTTGCAAATTTCAGTGAAGAAACTGAAAAAGATTATCGGAAGGCTGGTTCCTGCTGAATTCCAGAGTCGCACAGACGCGTTGCTGGCAGCGCCTGGTTTAAAGCTGAGCCTTGAGTGCTGCCGTGGCCGCACAGCCACCATGTCATTCCATAATGCACAGGAGCCCACACACTGAAACACAGAGTGCCCTGAGCCTTTTCTCCCTCAGTAGCTTCTGTGGCTGATGGAGAGAGGCGGAGGTGCATTGTCCCCTCCAATATTGTCTGCATGGGGCTCACTCCTCCTTCCACAGGGCTGTGGAGTTTGCTAAGCTTTTTTTTTTTTGTGCATATGTTTGGGGAACAAATGGTTTGATTTGAAAGTCTCTTTAGCAGGTTTATTACTCCCTGCCCTGTTCTGAAGGACAGCTCCATAAACTCTTCTGTCTCTGAGCTCCCTTGCCAGGATCTTTGCTGTGGTGTCAAATTCATCACCTCCCTTTTTGATCTCGGAAATAAATTGAAGCCCCAGCTTCCGATGCAAATGGCTGTGATGCCAGCCCTTAATGATTGAGGTAACTCCAGTGAAGGCTTTAGGAGCATCAGATGATGACAATGCCTTTGATTTATGGGCCACCTTTCATTCCTAGTGATCTCAAAGCACCTATAATTTCTGGCATACCTGTGCTAAGTTAATGGGTTATTTCAGAGTCTATTCAGCAATAACTGTTAAGTGCTCAGAAGAAAGACTGATTGATGGGTGAGATGGCCCAGAACTTTAATTATCTTAATGAACAATTTTTGAACTTAACAGAAAGTCTAACACTAACATAAGTGGAGCTGTGAACTTTAATTCCACCACTCATTATATTAAACACTGAACTCAGTGGTAATTTGAAGTCTTGTCTCTTGTCCTGTGTGTGCATTTCCCAGGAGCCCACTGAGGCCCTGCTGGCACAGAACCACCTCTGCACTGGGGCTTGGGGACACTGGTGACAAACAGCGCCCGGCCCCTGGGAAGCTCTTGGAAACATTTGATATGCAGCTACTTGAGTTTACCAGGATGCTCGAGACAAATATTGAAAGTATTCAGATTAATTCTGGGACAATTATTAGTAAGCAGATATTCAAGACTCTGGTGTGACACCTGCTCTGTTATTTTGCCTATGACAGAAAACAGAAGTGGTAAATAGCTGAACTGGGCAACAAGCAGCAGGAAAATAGCATGAAAAGGACACAGATTGCTGTTGAGAAGATGGTTTGGAGATTATTTTAGTGTGAAAGTTCTTTTTAAATTAGCAATTGTGATCACACATAAATTGTCTGTGTCATCTACACCCCGTTATACCCTTCTTCTGCCTCTCTGTTATTGTACTTTTAAACCTTAATCATTTTTCCACAGAAAAGAAAATTGTTATTAGCATCTGTTGTGTCTGCATAATTACTGTGCCTGTTAAAAGGCTTATTTCTGTTATTTCCAGATCCCTTCCCCAAATCCTTGCATTGGTAATTAATGTATCTTACAAATACTGGTGGCATGAGAAGGATCATAGATTTTCACTGTAAACCAACCAATTCCTCCCGATGATTAATCCTACAGGGGGGACCGTAAAAATAACAGTATTAGGAAAAACCAATAATTCCAAGCTATGTTTTACTGTATGTGTTGCCAAGGAGATCCGGCTTTGCGAATGACTCCAGGACCTGGACTCCTTGTACAGCAGAAATGTCAGGAACGTGCTGATTTTGTCCAGTCAGAACAAACTTCCCCTGTATGCAGATCACAGAATCATAGAATCGATTGGGTTGGAAAAGACCTCAGAGATCATCAAGTCCAACCCTTGGTCCAACTCCAGTCAGTTTACCAGATCATGGCACTCAGTGCCACGTCCAATCTCAGTTTAAAAACCTCCAGGGACGGTGAATCCACCCCCTCTCTGGGCAGGCCATTCCAATGCCTGATTACTCTCTATGTAAAGAATTTTCTTCTAATACCCAACTTGAATTTCCCCTGGCAGAGCTGAAGCCCGTGCCCCCTTGTCCTATTGCTGAGTGCCTGGGAGAAGAGACCAAGCCCCACCTGGCTATAACCTCCCTTCAGGTAGTTACAGAGAGTGAGGAGGTCACCTCTGAGCCTCCTCTTCTCCAGACTGAACACCCCCAGCTCCCTCAGCCTCTCCCCACAGCACTTGTGTCCCAGTCCCTTCCCCAGCCTCGTTGCTCTTCTCTGGCCCCGCTCCAGCCCCTCAATGTCCATCCTGAACTGAGGGGCCCAGAACTGACCACAACACTCCAGGTGTGGCCTCACCAACGCAGAGTGCAGGGGAAGGATCACTGCCCTGCTCCTGCTGGCCACGCTATTGTTGATCCAGGCCAGGATCCCATTGGCCTTCTTGGCCACCTGGGCACACTGCTGGCTCATGTTGAGATGTGCCGTGTTGCAGCTGCGTTCCCCCACCGGGGCAGGGGAGGCTGCTGAGTGTTCACCCAGGGCTGGGGCTTGTGCCGGGCACTCCCTGTGAGCAGCAGGAGAGCTGAGCTGAGGAGGGTGACATGGGCTGGGGTCACTGAGTGTTCACACGGGGCTCCCCGCGTTTGCACTTCATGGCTTTTTCCCTGTGCACGTGGTGAGGAGCAAGTAGGCACCCCCCCAGAATGGCCCGTCCATAGGTGGGTTTGTATCTGTCCTTTCACAGGGCATCAGAGGAGTGGGGACACGGCTGGAATGCTGTGGGAAGGCTCCAAAGCCACAGAGCTGTTGCAGTGATTGACCTGAGATGAGCTCAGTGATCAGGGCATGGTGCTGATGACACCAACGCTGTGGTTCAATCCCTACACAGTCACCGTAGAGATGGACTTGATGACCCTTGTGGGTCCTTTCCAATTCAGAATATTCTGTGATTCCCATGGGCTGCTCCCTGGGCTCTGTCTTGGTGGCAGGGCTGAGGAAAAGGGTGTAGAGGTGACACCAATCTGAGTTAAGTAACCTGTATCCCTCAGAGAACGAAACATGAGGATCTAGAGAAGTCTGTGTGCACAGCTCTCCCCTTTTTTGCCTTTCACACATCAATAAGTCTTCTCAAGGCCCATTCAAGTGATGCTCTTCCATCCGCAGGCCTTAATTCGGAGTGTTGATGTGTCGTCAGGATAGATGTCTGCCGTTGTCCCAGCTTGTGCTATCAGAAGGAAGATTCACTGCCTCTTACATTTATTCCCAAGGAATAATTAATTAATTAATAGTTTTGAAGCCTCTTTCCAGATTTGACCAGTCTCATAATGTTTCCCTCATGAAGCTGTTGTGGGTCATCCCTGAGGAGATGAGGGAATGGTTTGGAGTCTTTCCATTCTCCCTGTCGCTCCCACCCCTGCCTGGCCAACAAGGAGGTGCTTATAAAGCCAGAGGTGTCTCTAGCACAGGACACCCTTGTGGTGACTGGAGTTGAGGGAGGTGGAAAACGGAGACCTGAACAGCACTGGGAACCTGTGCAAGACAGCAAAAACAATGTCAGGTGCCTGGTATCTCAGCTGGTTCCATGAACTTTGGGGGATGCAACTCCAGGCTGCAAATGTGGCGTTCCCCTAAAATTTTCGGCATTCAAAAGCAACTATTTGGCTGCCATGTCTTGGTACAGATAAGGCTGTCACTCCTCTGGTGCTGTTGGCCATTTCTAGGCAGTGCCTAAAGGCAAGAGTCTGCTTTGTCTTTGTTCCTTGCAACATTTTCCTATCACCCCTAACTCAGAGCTAAAGGGTCTTGTTACATTGGACAAATGCCCTTTTATAAAATTCAGTTTTCCTAAGGCACGTGACCAAAGTGATCTCATTCTTTGAGTGGCTAGGCTGTGTGGGAGAAGTTTGAAAGAGACAAAAAAAGCAGTTTCTGGAAGAACTGTTAAAAGATACCCATTTTTCACAGCTATAATAGACCCTCATAATTAATTTAAATGGAATTTGTTTTCCAGAACACAGGTTTTTTGGGTGTAAAGTATGTCCTTAGAGAGAGGCAAGAGGAAACAACCTCTGTTATTTTTGATTACCTTTGTGTTTTGCTTTTTACTCATTATGCTAATTTTATGCTAATAACCTTCTTACATTAAGTTTCACTTTATACTGCATAAACTGACAAATAGAGCAATATTTATCAAGCATAAATATTAAAAACACTATAAAGACTTCTAGGCTTCTAATTGTTATGCTAATATATCTCTAAATTATTCTTGCATTACCACCCTACAGTTCACTGTAGAACATGACACAAAAATGGCAAAAATATCCAAATTCTATTTCTTAATGCCATTAATTAATCATATAGGAAGGCTGTCTATGAATTAAAAAAGCACCAGTTACAGCACTGTGGATGTGAAGATGCAGAATTCATTTGAGCTGTTGAGCCTTTGCTTATATTAACAGAAACACTAAGGAAATCCAAAGTGGTTTTTGTTTTCAAAGTACAGCAAAGTCCAATATATTGACTGGAAATTCCACGTATTGAGCCAAATTCTCAGTATTTCTTTTCATACCAGTGTGTTTATTGAAATCAGAGACTGTTCATGTGGTGCAAGTGGGTGAGTTTTGGGCTCTGTCCTTTTGTGTTCCCTGCACGGGGTCAGAGGGACCCCCAGCCCTCAGGTGTCACATTTGTCCTGGTTGTTATAGGGCTGTGATGAGGGGCAAAGTCTCTCCAATGTGCAGAAGGACTAATTAAGTCGATAATTGTAATTTTGAGAGTTCCCAAAGATAGGGCTGTTATCCTTGGTGAGTGGACTCAACTCCACTGATTGAAAGCTGATGCAGCAGAGATGGCAAGTCCTTAAGGTGTGTTTTATTAAGTCAGGTCCTGTTCGTGGCAATGTCTGGGTGGCTGGAATGTCCTGGAGTGGTGCCTTGTAGGCTCTGTATGTGTCCATCTGTATCCTTGGCTGTAGAGATGCCATTTTGTCTATACAGAACAATAATTCAAGTGTTAACAATTATTTTTTTTTATTCCCAGGGTCTCTCTTCTCCCCCCCCCGATGTGATTTTTACCCCAGAAATTCTGATTTTAATAAACATTCCTTGGATTTTATGTTGGGTTTGTTTGGTGTTTTTTTGGCTTTTTGTTTGGTTTGTTTTTGCTTTCATTTTTTGGGTGTTTGTTTTCAAGCTTACTTAAATTTGGGCATTAGAGAGAGTAATAAAAAAGCTTTTATAGCAGCTTATTTTTCAGTTAACTCTTTACTCAACCCATCTACAAGGAAGCAGGCCTGGTGTTGAAAGGATCCTTAATTCCCTACAGCTAAATTCACTGTATAGCCTTCTGTAGATGCCATTAACAATTGGAATAACGACGTTCCAAGAGTGTGGCTCTCCTGGCCAGCAGGAATTGCCTGTCCCAAGCCCAGACCTGGTTCCCTCCTGGGAAGGTTCCACCCGTGAGAGCCTCAGTGAGTGGCTGCCCTGTAAAGAACAGCTTGGATCCACTCCCTGGGAGCCTCTGCCACTCACTCCCTATTGGGAGATTGTCTGCAGCGTATTATTGTTAGGTGTCTTTTTATTTAAAATGGAAACAAATTATTCTGCTGGGATTGTGCTCGTGTAAAAACAGCGTCTGAGATGACAGCCAAGCCTTTAAAACAACCCGAGAGCCCCAAAGAGGCGGTGGGAGGGAGGGAGGGTGAGGAGGTGTTGGCTCAGGGCACAGGCAGGAACCACCCAGGGCACAGGCAGGGCCATGGGACACAGCGCCGAGGGCCCTGGTGCTGCTGCACTGGCGTGGGAAAGGGGCAGGATGGACATGGATTGGGTGAGGAGGGTCGGGAGAATCTCGGAGGATGGGAAGAGTGTCTGGGGAAGTGGGAAGGAAACACACGGAAGCAAAGGATCCCTCCCCCTGTCCTTGGCACCTGCATTTAAACAGTGCATGCAGCATCTGGCAGAGGCACAGAAGGTTTCATTGCCTTAAAATCGAGCCTGGGCATAAGCGTTTGGAGGATAAAGAACTCCCTATACGTGTATCAATACAGAAAGATAAATAACTAAGCATCATTGCCAGGTATATTGCTCTGCTGTTTCCACATTACTTCTTCGTGCTAATAGTTTGAAAATACAATAACATTTCTGGTGAAAAGGAATTTTTTATTAAAAGCCATTACCTATTTTTGTCCTGTATAACAATCCAAATAAAACTCACTTTGATGTTTTTGTGTTATAAATACTGATTAAGTGTTTAACAAGAAAATATTCCTGCTGGAAGCATTCAATATCAATTTCGAGGAACCAGTTGCAGTCTGAATTCTTGGTTTCTTTGTGGAGAACCTGTTCTTTGTGTCACCCAGTATTGATTCCTGTATCCACCAGGGGAAGTCACCTTGGCCTTCCCTCTCCAATAGAACAGCATTTCTCCTTAGCCCTGTTTTTAATGAACTGTGCAGAGAATTGTGAGGCACCAGGAACTGCTGGAGTCCTGCTGCCCAGTCCCACACTGACCTGAGAGTTTCATATAAACTTGTGTTAAATCAAGAGGACAAAAGACTTTTCAAGTGGATTGAGCATTAATTTCAGACACGCTTTCCAATAACCACACATATCCACCAGTGCTGCAGTGTGGGAGAGTTCCCTGCTCAAGGGGGTTCTCTACCACCACTGCAGTTTTTAGCATCATTTTTATACTTCAGAAAGGTATTGCTAGGGCTTGGTAGCCAATCTTAATTCCACAGGTAGCAGAAAAACTTGTCCTACAACACAGGAACAAAGTGAGTGATGGACAGAAAGAGGATTAAGGTCATTTGTCTGATGGTGAATTTGGGATGTACAGAATTCTCTGTTTTGTAAGGAGCTGAGTTTTTTTCAGTCTGGAATAATGTGTGTGTAATTAAACAAACTGTGTTTATATGTGTGTGGGAGAGGGAGAAAAAAAGGGATATTTTCTCTCTTTTTACTTTTGAAACAGTCTGGCACACGGATGAAAACAACCCATAGCACAAAGTAATTGTGAAATCAATCAGTAATCCAACAATCCTGAGCTCTGGAGTAACCTCCCAGGAAGGAAAAAGAGAAAGGAGAACACAATATATTAAATACAAATCCTAAAAGATAGGTAATGTGCCAAAGAGGTTATTGCATTCAGGAGGCTCGATAAGGATGATTTAACAGGGTGAAAAGATCACCTCTGCAGATCAGAGAGGGAAGGGACTGGGAAGAGATAAAGGGAGGGATGCACAGTAAAGAGATAAGGCTGTGTTATCTTTTTTCAGGGTTTGCACTTTCCTCATGATTGTTAACATTTTCTCTTATTTCCATAGTCAAAGTTCTAAACATTCAGATCAGAGCACTCCAACCTTTGCTCCCTTCTCTAGTCCAGCAGAACCAGGATAAAATTAATGGAACTATTGGCATAATTTGGCTCTTGTTTGTTTAACCAAATGAGAAACTAATACAATTTTAGACTAAATATTTGGGAGTTTATTTGTACATTGTGATAAGCTCCAAATGCTTGTTTTGTTTCTGCAGGCAGAAATTGAGCACAACGTTTGTAAATGTGTTCCTGCATCAGACAATGGACATCACAATATCGGCTCCTTTAGAGGCTCCCTTGAATTTATACCCCATCTGGATGCCCATTCTGAAACCTCGTCTTCTGTCTACCTACAGAGACAATGCTGCTGCTCTGATGAAGTGTCTGTTTCTGTTGCTAGAAAAGTCAGTAATTTCCTTGGTCAGAAAAGGGTTTTTCCTGCTCCAAAGCATGTGCCATATGCCAGAAACTGCATTGCACATCACCATCACTTACAAAAGTCTTGGAGATTTTGGGGATTTCTTTTTTTCCCATACAGTTTTTCTGATATATTTTATGAATTTTGCAATCTGGAAAAATTCTCACGGAGCCTTTGTTTGTTTTTTTTTTTTTTTAACTTCTGTTTCATCTAACTTGTTTGAAATCATGACTATTCTTTCTTCAGGAAATGCTTTACTGGAAAAATAAGTTCAGTCTCCAGTTTGCTCATTTTAAACATTGATTGTGTACTTGTGGTTTGAAAGTATAGAGGGGCAGAAAATAACCATTTAGAGAATATTGATAAAATGAGACAGGTCTGAGATAAAGTATCAGAATCCCATTGTGCTTAAATGCAGTAACTGCCTGGAGCTTCATTCTGGAACTAAGTTGGTAATACATAAAATAGAAATTAAGGTCTTTTTTTATAAATATGACTTGAAGCCACAGGCTTATAATTAAAACATATGAGAGCATTTTAATGGGCAGTAAATAACTCTATCAATGTTCAGATGGGCAGTGCTGCCCCATAACAAATCAAATGCAGGTCCTGGCTCCCCCTGGTTACCTGTGGGGTGTCACACATTTATTATGCACTGAACGGTCTTGCTGTAGAAAAGAGCAGTTTGGCTTCAAGTTTGAAAAAAGCAGGAATAGTTTCTGGGCAGGTTAGTGGAAAGGATATTAAATATGATGCTGAGGATATGGGTCTAATTTAAAGAATCATTTTCTGTTGCACCCACAACTTTATTCTTTCATCTTACTGACAGCACAAACATTTCTCTCCATTTCATTTCATCTTCTTCCTTCTCATCTCAAGTATTTATATATTTGCATGGCCCCATCATGATAAAATCCATCTGCCTCCCAAATAGAAATATCATTTACTATTTCTCTTGCTTTCTTCTTTCAGGGTCTTCAGGAAAATATCTTGATTAATTCATAGGTTTTCATTCCTTCATTTGTTTATTTATGTGTGTGAGTGAGCAGATGTGCTGTATAAGGATGTGTGTGACTAAATTATTGAGGGAAAGCTAAATCAAAGAGATTAAACTTGCCTTTAGGGTATATTTAAAGTGCAGACTGCAATACAGAGTTGCTCAAGAATCTGGAGAGGAGCTGCTTTGGGGTGCTGGAAGCTCAGGTGAAGGGAAGTTCTTGGTGCCTCTGTGTTCTGCTTCCTGGGCCAGTCTGAGACTGGGATTTCAGGCTCCGTGTCCCAGGTTTCGGTGCTAGCCTGTAGCTCAGAGCACCACTCTCCCTTTTTATAAAACTTTCATAAGTTCAAAATGGAAAGAAAATTTTTTTGACTGAATCTGCCAGATCTCTCTACTAAACTCTGAGGGGAAAAAAAAAGAAAATGAACCCTGGACTGTTCCAAACCTTTTGAAATGTTAAGTTGGATATTAGAAAAAAATTCTTTACAGAGAGAGTAATCAGGCATTGGAATGGCCTGCCCAGAGAGGTGGGGGATTCACCCTCCCTGGAGGTTTTTAAACTGAGATTGGAGGTGACACTGAATGCCATGATCTGGGAAATGGACTGGAGTTGGACCAAGGGTTGGACTTGATGATCTCTGAGGTCTTTTCCAACCCAATCGATTCTATGATTCATTTTCTCTCTCCAATTAAATCTGGTTCCAGTGTTTGTATGGACAAAACAAGAGAGTTGAGCAGGTCTTAAGGCTGCGCCTGCCAGGATGAGACCTGTCCTAAAGACCTCAGCAAATGTGTCAGATTCCTGGCCCTGTCTTTGTACGGGTATGAGACCATTTCATCCACGGCTGTGCAGCAAAGGAGAACTCCTGGGAGCCTCCCTGTTCTTAACAGATGACAAAGCAATGTGGGAAAAGCCAAAAAAGAAGCCATGAAATACTTCTGTGACCTCACAGTCGGTTTTCCAGCAGGGAATGAACTGCCATGAAACACCCAGACTTGGTAACATCCCTGACACCACCTGAGTCATCCTTGTGAGTCCCCAGTGGTGGTGATCCCAGGAAAAGGGATTAAATGCATCAACCAGCCTTCTTCAGAAGTTGAATCCACTCTTTTTTTAGACTCTGTGAGTCGCAGGAGACACTGGTTGTGCTTGAGGGCAGTCTTGCCCTTTTGCTCTCTGGCCTTACCACACCGTATTGGTGTGGGATGGAAGCCCTTCTGTTTGTCTCCAAAGTTTAACCCACTAGGACTGGTCATTTGCTCTGGGGGGAGAAATCCCATCTCACAATCTTTCTTGAAAGAACGTTTTTGAAACATGTGAAGGAGAGTATTTAAAGGGGAGGTGAAACAATGCCTACTAATAAACACAGAAGCCCTCCCTGTGTTTAAATTCTTTCCTCACAGAAATGTTTTCACAATTGGCCTATTTGTCAATTGTTTTCTTTGCTTAGACCTCGTGGAAGTTCACCTGATGGGCACGTTCCCATGGAAAGTTGTGGAAGTGATCAGTCTTTGAAGCCCCTGGTGGTCAGAGCTGCGAGCCCACTGCCCTGGTGATGGGCTGTTGTGGACAGCTCAGTAGGGAGTCACAGAGGGAAAATGATCATTTAGAGCTAAATTTTACACAGTCATTTCACTGAATAAAGATTGCCAGGACTGTTCCTTCCCCCTGAGCAGTCGTGGTTCTCCTTCTAGGAGGCAGTGGTTGTGAAATTATTCCAATGTGTGTGAATTGGTTCTTGCTTTGTCACTCTCACTGGATTTATTAAGGTTGAACTAACTGAGAGACCAAAACTGCAGCTTAATCATCTCCCTTTCACAATTAGCAATGCCAATAAAAAGAAGGAATGTGTGTTATCCTGAGTCTGTGCTGGGACTGCCAGTGGGAGCAGCTCTGTAGTAATTTATTTCCACCATCAACAGAGGGACCTCTGGATGTGCAAGAAGCAGCTATAATGAACCATATTCCAGCAGTCCCCGGCTGGAAAATGTTTCCTACCTGGGGAAATTACACTTGGATACAGATGGATAGTACCACTAATGACAGTGTCTTATTGATAAAAGCACATTTCTTCCAAGGAAAAAAAAAAAAAAAAAGAGGGAAAAACTCCTTTAGTTGCATATCTTGCATGATGAAAAGGAAGCAGAGCTGGCAACCCATCAGTGAGGAGGGAAGGAGAGGCTTCTCCAGGCTGGCAGCACAGGCAGGTCACTGAGGTGGCTGCTGGCCAGGTTTGTAACAAAAGAATGGGCTGCTTTGAGTGTCCAAACTGTAGAGAATAAAGGAGAGGATTCCACAGAGGCCTGGCCACCAGCAAACTGTGCCTGGGGGGCTGCTCTGAGCCACCACTGAGGACTTTGCAAAATGACTTTGCTCTGGTTTGGCATCTTCAGGACTGAAGGGCTGACAAAACCAAAAATGATTCTCTGAATGGAAAAATGAGACTGTGGCTTCTCTGCTAAAGCCTGGGGATCTAAGGCTTTGCCTGGTGCATACTAAAGAATGGTAGAAAGGCTTCAGGAGAGGAAAAGAGAACTCAGAAAGCAAGAGAAAATAAACAGAGAACTGATATTTATGTTGTGATCTTCCTGATTATTTGCTGTGCTCTTGCATAAGTTCATTTACTGAATGCTGTGTTTTACCAAATAGATTGTTTCATTTCTTCTTGGTTTATTTTGACATTTAAGCAGCCGCCCACAGGATTGCCTTCTGGAGCATCCAAGTTACTTTGCACATTCAGTGCCTGAGGCCTTCCACAGCTTTTGTTTAGAATGGACTGATTCCCTTTTGCCCATGCAGGCTCTGTTTATAGGCATTGCTTTAGCCAGTTAAGGCTCAGTGTAGGAGAATGACTGTTCATTTGTTGAACTGACAACACTGGAAACTTCCTTCCCTTCTTCAGTAACCACAAGATGCATCTCCCCACAGATGCAAGGAATATCTGTTTTGTGTTTAGAACTGATGAGTTCCTGCCTTTAGGATGGACATGAGCAGAAGATGCAAATTCCTCTTCAACAAACCCATCATGAGGAGATTTGGGCTCAGTTTCCTTCCTGTGTTCCCTTTTGCTTCCAGTGCAATAGCAACTTATTCTGGGTTCTATGTGAATAGTAATTAAAGACATATGTAAGTACTGGCTAATGAGGATTGTCCACCAGGAGTGACAGGGTGTGGTCTCAGGCATCTGCTGCTCTGGGGGCTGGCGGCCCTTCTGTGTGTCTGCCCTCCAACACAGTTGTTCTGTTTCCAGCTGGGTGGAACCCCCTCCCTCCTGGACAGAAGACATCTGTAGTGTCAGGTTTCAGATTTCAGACCTATCCAGTCCTGCCCTGCCCTACCTTTGACAGATTCCTTGACTGCAGTTCAGGCATCCTTGGCAACTCAACAGCTACAAGACCTTTCCCTTCCTGGCGCTGCAAACACAGAGTGAAAGGTGCTCACTTGGGCAGGTGGTGGAATGCAGGTTGATAGGGAACTCCAGGGGTCACCTGGTCCAACTATTACTAAAGGTGGGTCCAACCAGAAAAGGTTCCTCCAGACGTGTTTCAGTAACTCCAGATTGGACACTCCAGAGCCTCTCTTGTCCCTTGTGGTAATTTTCCCTTCCTTTCATTTAATCAAAATTCTGTCTGTGGGAGTTTGGATTCAAACTACAAAACAAGTCTTCTGAACTCATTCTGTTCAAACAGCTGTTTTTTCTTCCAATAGCAAGCACTGATTTTGCCCATTTTTCATGAGAGACGTCAACTGTGCCACCACGTTTATCAAAAAATTCTTTGGCCTCTAATGAAACTTTCTCTGTAAGAGTTGGCTGATTGTGAAGCTCTTTGGAAGGCTTTGCAAAGGTCATAGCCTCAATCCTCAGCTTTGAGGAGAATGTCAGAAGGCTTTACAGGGTCATTTTATATCCAGCAAAACACTAGATGATACGGCTACATTGTTTTAACTTGTCCTGGGCAAATATTTTCTCTAAGCTGCAAAAATGTTGTATTTATACTTTTAATGTATGCCGTGTTATTAAGCTCTGACATTAAACACCTTCATGCCAGTTTGGAGGCGCTGAACTTTGCTAATCATACAGTAAGAGGAGGGAAGTGGAAACTTTGCAGGTCTTACAGTGCATTTATTTCTTGTTATTAACTCCAATCTCAGCCAGTCTGTGACTCTGCGACTGTTGAACTCATCAAAACTCTCAACAGCCCAAACTGAAGACATGGAAGTTCATTGATTTTAACCTACAACAGCTGCATGTGTAATCTGTGCTTTACGTCGGGACTAAGACTCCAAATCAAAATGTCTTCTACTCCTTCAACAGGAAAAGAAATAGTGTTGATGATGCCAGAAGAGACACCCAGTTTTGATGCACAACCATGCAAGTGAAGCCCTACCAAGAACCCTGAAGCAGCAAACCAGACAGAGACCTTCGTCTGATATTGCCCTGAAATGTTATCCTCAACAGAGGAGCATGTTCCTGTGGGAATGACTCCATCGTTTGCTGATGTCTGAGACTTGACAGGCAAGTTAAACATTTACAAACCACAGAAAAGTGCTCTATGGAATAAAGTGGAGCAAAATACGTTTAACTGCATTGGATAGCAAATTCCTGGAAAAAATGAAGTATTGTTCAGCTTGAGACTGCTTGAGCCTGCCAAATAAATTCAGCTGGGAAAAGATGCTGAGGTCAAGATCAAGGGAAATATCCAACAAGTCAGCATTTAGGAACTCCAGCACTTTATTGCTTAACCCACCAGACTTTCAGGATATCCATTTCAGTGCTCAGAAACTCTTCTGTTGAAATGGTTTCACTGTATCAATGACACTATAAATGAAGAAGTAGTTCTGGGACCACTTTGCAGGGACAACTTGGATTTGTCTGGATCCAGAGAAGAAATCTTGCAGGTACATAATAGGACTGGAACACTCAATTTCTAGTTCTCCTCCAGTAAATGTTTGATTGCCTAAGAAAAAAATGGAAGGATTATAATCCCTTAAACTGGCAAAATGATGATTAGAACACTTTTGTGAAGGTGGAAGCTCTCCTCAGGCATTCTGCATTCGGACTCAGGCAGAGAAAGGAATTGTCATGAGATTGGTTTGAGTTGTGAATCTGTCTCATTTTAAAATAAGCCTTCAAGATGGGTCATGTTTTTTTCAACTCCCAGGGCAACTGAACTCCACAAGCAGGAATAAAAAAACCCAGTGATAATTCCCACTCTTTCCTCCTCCTCCTCCTCCTGCCAAATCCCCTCTCAAATTTCTGACTGGCCGTTGGCTCCGACTTCTCCCAGCTGGTCTCCCAAGGAGGAGTGTGCAATTAGCCTTTGCCTCCTGGGCTGATGGACCTCTGGCCTTTGTCGTTTCAGCTAATTGCCAAAGCAGCCTCGATGGCTGTTCTGCAAAGAGTGACACACGGGGAGGCTTCGGGCTGTGACACAGACGTGAAAACCCAGGTTGTCCCACCACCCATTTTTGTCACACTTGCTGGTCCTGCAGCAAATCCCCCTGTCATAGGAACTGGCCCTGATCCTGTGTCCTGATGGTGTGGACTGCTAAGCTGGGGCTAGGAAAGGCTTCTGACTCGACAATTCTGACCTTTCACATCCTGCCAGTTCCTAAAACCGACTTTTCAGGATTTCTACCTCTTTCTAGAGCACCAAAATATTGTTCTTTAGTTTTTAATTTCAGATGAATGTTTTTCATTCATTTTTCCTTCAGTGTTTCAAGAAATGTTGTTTTATTGGCTTAGATTTCTCCCTCTTCTGTTTTGTCTGTCAGGCAAGTGAAGGAACATGGGTAAATCACACAACCTGTTCAATCAATACAGTGATAAAGGTGAGGTATCAGTGTTGTTAAGAGATGGGATTTTCATCCTCATGGCTCAACCTGCTCGACAATTCTCTTTTGGTTTTGCCAGATGGAAGGACATAACCTTGCGCAAGAGAAAAGCCTTTTCAGTCTTGCAAAGAAACAGGTTCACATGAAGGTGGGATTGCAATTTTTATCATTATCAGGAGTGGTTTTGCTTCTGAGCCTGTCTTGAATGTAAAAAAAAAAAAGAAAAAAAAAAAAGGCAAAATGAATTACTCTAGTTGGGTCATGGTTAGGATTATTTACATTCATATTATAGGAAAAAAAATTGATTACTTCCCATTATTACAGATGCTGCTGGAGTGCCCTGTGCATAAACATCTGTGATTCTAAATAGCCTTAGGTGGACTCTCCTAGAAGTCACTAGGAAAAGACAAGAATATTTCCTAACATGATACATGGTTTATTTGCTCACTGAAAGTGTCCTGGTGACGTCTGAGTTCACTAAAGAAGATCTAGTGGGAGATGGTGTTCCGGAGATGGATTTGTTCCGTGTGGGGTACGTTCAGTTGCCATGGTTATTTTATGAAAATATGTGTACAGTTACTTAAGTCCCCGTATAGTTTAAGTTGCATAATAAATAGAAATACATATATATGGGTGCAAAACTTGTCACATGAAACAAAGTTTTATAATCTTTATGGTAATAAATTGAAACTGAACTATATGTTATGCACAGATACACAGAAGCAGTGGCAGCTAAGGCAACAGTATTCATCTTCTTACATAAATAGCAAAGCAGGTCAGAAATGCAAAACAGGTCAGAAATAAATGAGTTTCTAGAAGCTGAAGTGATGATGTGATAATGTGAATTTTGGAAATGATCTTGTGACATTCAGAATTACAAATAATGAACTTGGCTCTCTTTCACCTCAGTTTTTTGAATCACAAAGAGGCATTGGGAGGAGGGACTGAAGCAGGAGAGCAGTGACCATTCAGGTTGTGCAAATGGGTTAGATTAGAATGAGTTGTTCAGCTCAAGGTAATTTCTCACATGGTCTCTCGAATCTTTACTGACTGTTTGTATTTCTCTTTAAGCACTGAATAATTTGATAACAGAATGTGAGTAATGCCTGAAAGGGAAATAAGTCTGTCTTGTTAGTTCTTACTGTTAAAGATAACATTACCTTTAGTGGGCTGGCTGATGAAATGCATTAGCATGACATTTACAAGCTTATGAGCCCTGGTTATAATGCCTGGTCCTTCCCTGTGGCCTAAAGCAGTAAGAGAACCTGTTAAATAGCAGGAGAGGCACAACCTTCCTCCTCTTCTGCTCCTTCTACATTTCAGTATTTAACTGTTTGAAGTGTTTGTGAGAGTGGAAGCTGAACTCTCACAGGCCAGAGTAGAACGTGAGTTCTTCTAGTTTTTGAGAAATTTGATTTTCAGAAATGGTGGTTTTGTTCTGATTTTGGAAGGTTTGACTCTGTGGGCTCGTAGAGTACGGTGGTATGTGTAAAATAATGCAAAACCACAATTTGCAGTAGAATTTTAAATCACTACAAACAAAGATAGTGTGGCTGAGCTTCATAATGTCAAGGTTTTATCTTTTACCACTGGACATTTTAAACAGATGTAACATCTTGAATATGAGGTAATGTAGAGCAGACATCAAAAGTTAATGTTCCTAGGCTGGATGTGTGAGCAGGAACGTGGTGGGCATTAGATCCTATGTGCTTCAGTGCAGTGTGAGCTCACGGTGTGGCTCCGAAGGGAGGATGGATTGAATGGTGCTTAGAAATTCCAAATCCAGTATCAATTCCAGAGCAAAGACAGGGCTCCATGTGTGAGTTCTGGTGATAATGTGGATAATGACTCTGTCAAGTCAAATGCACAAGCTGACCGATAAAAATGAGCTATCAAGGCCTTTTGAATAATGTCCTGGTGATGAGCCATAAATCACAGAGCAATCATCAATCCATCTGGAGAGGGAGGCCTGGAATGGCTTAGTGGTAACCCTCAAGTTGGTACACATATTAATATGAAAAATAATGAGTCTGCCAACTTTAAACAAGTGGTTTGATTTGAATAAACACTCTGTTAGAATTTGGGCAGGCTGGTAAAGCCCTTCATTTGTCATATGAACAATATCTCATTTGGTGCGTTGGAACAACTGACAGTCCCTTGTTGATGCCAGCAGGTCAGTGGGCAAGCACTTTCCAATTCTAACAAGGAACCTGCTCAATTGTCATTTTATCCATGTAATTATTATCTGTTTATTGAACAAATGCAGTAGTCAGTATCTTGCTCATAGACACGGATGATTTTTGTTCTTGCTAAAGAAGCAAATGAGGTAAGAGGGTGATCTCTCTATCAAAGGTTTTGCAGCCAGGATGAGGCAGTGAACAGACAGACAAACTGAAAAATACAGGAAAAAAAAAGGCACTTTTGGTCTGCGAGGTGAGCTGTGGTCTCAGGACACTAGCAAAGTAACCATTGTCTGGGGCTTTGCCAGCATCGCAGATGAGAGGAATGTGAAGGCAGGCTCTGAAGGGGGATAAGGCGTTCCTGGGGCACGTGGCTCTGGAAGCTCCTCTCGGCCAGGGCACCAAGGGAAGGTGCTGACAGGAACTTCTAGTCTTGCTTCTTAAGGAGTCAAGTCTTACAATGTCTCACCCTGAGTATGGGGGAGGGGTAGGGGAGGTTTTGTACCCACCCGGCCAGCTTGAGCTGAATCTGAGAAAATAATAAGATTCTAAGAAATAACAAGTTCCAGAGATGTCCTGGATGCAGACTGGGAGCAGCCAAGAGGCTGTTTAATGGCACCATGGAGGGAAAGGCTGGAGCAGGCAGTGCTTCAGACAGGCAAGCAAAGCTTCTGCTTTATTAAACACCAGAGAATCCAAGCACACAATTTAAATCCATAAAAACAGGGTTCACTGGTTCCTGTGCTATGCTATCACTTGTTCCTGTTATTAATTTTCCCAGTGGCACTTATTCCACTGTAGTTTCATGGCTGTACAAGATGTGTTTCATCTATAGCCAAGCTGTGAAAACCTGAACTTTCTATTTGTTCCTTATTTTTTTGTATCACGTAGACAAAAATGCATTTTCACTGAGGTCAATTTTGCCATAAGGCAAAAGTAGTTTCATCTTTCCTTCCTCTTCCCATCTTATTTTCCCAAACTGTAACTTTATCTGTGCAAGAGAAGAAGTAGCAATAAGCTGCTCTGACAATAATCACATCCTTGTGTTTTAGTACTTGGCTCTGTGATGTTCCAAAAAATAGGAGGCGTTGATACAGACAGCATATAAATATTCCTGCAAGTAGCTTTTGTTTTAAAATACCTATTGTTACCCTTTCATGTCTGCTTTTGTTATGAAAAAAAAAAAAAATTTCCATTGCTTGTGAAGTTGCTACATTGAGAAAATGACCAACTAGGCACTGTAATTGCTGTAGGAGAGCAGCAAATAAGGCTGCTTCGCATTATTTAGACAATTTGATTGCTCTTACTCATAATTTCAGAATGTGATAATCTAAGTGTTGCTTTGAGTGCTCAACCATCCTTCACAGTGATTAGTACAAACAAACGAAATGCTGAGTTGCAATGTTCCAGATTTAAATCTCCTGAAGTTCCAGTTTCTGCCCTTTGTCACGAACACTCTGTAAAACTCCTCCCCAGCTCCTCTGTGCCGTTGCAGTTTGGGGTAAAGCATCAGGTTTCTGCTTCGTCTCTGAATTTGAGGCAAGACCCCTCGACTTCTCTGCAGAACTTCATGAGAAAAATGGTCTTAACATTAACCACACACACAACCCACCTGTAGTACTTTTTGTGTCTTCTGGAGAAAAATACAAATTTAGTGCATACAATCTGTTCTCACAAAAAAAAAAAAGAAGTCCTCAGACCTCCCTCCTAAGGGGAATGTGAATTAGGGACATAGCAATGAAATAAATGGAAACACGCAACTGGGACCCAGGGAAAATGCTGTTCTGCAGCTAAAAAATCAGAAGAAAAGGTTTGGATTTTACAAGAATTTATGGCTAAGAGGAGCAGATGCATCTTTTTCCAAACAGCCCAGTATCCATAACAGGGTGATGTCGAGAAACATGAGTGATCACAGGTACAGAGAACAGCTATATACAATAGGATAGAACAAAGAGGATTTTATTATTCATCTGTCTCTGTACGAAGATTCCACATTTGCTGTGAAAAATGTTCACGTTGACACACAAATGTATTTAGCTGCTTGGGGCCAGGTTTGTGTGTGGAAAGGGGCAGTGGATTCCATCCAAGGACTCGCAGAATCAGTTTGATTTTTGTAAGTACGGCTCTTGAACTCTTTCTGAATGTTTAAAACTGAGAAGGCGTTGTGAAGTGGGGTCACAAGTCTAGTCTACCTGTAGTACATCTTGTTTGTGTGAAAGAAGTGGGACATTTGAATGCCAGCTACCAACCAGAGAAGGCAGATAAATATATTATAATAAGACTAGTTTTTTAATTCTGAGGCCAGGGGAAGAAACATGTATTGTTCATTTGGCTTCCCTTTCCTGCTGACAGATACTTGGAATTCCAACTGTGCAGCAGAGCAATTTGTGTTAAAACTGCCTTTTGCCTGATGTTAGTTGTGGTGAGATTCCAGAAGTACCTGCAGTTCTACCACAGTAGTATTGCAGTGGGATGTTGCTGCCTACCACCTGGAGCCCCAGGCCTCCAGTACTCCATAAATACCCAGAAAAGCTGGATAAGCTCTTGATGTAATACACACTTGACCTCTTTGGCTCCAGAAATGAATTATATTGAGTTTAGATTTCTGTGTCCCAGTCTTTCTTGCATCTAATTAACCAGCCTGAGCTTTAACTTCTTAATTTCAATAGTGCACAACAGATTGGAAGAGGATTTCTGTACAGGCTGGGAGGAGAGGTGGTGATCACATATTCTCGAGGTCAGAGAATAGATTAACAAATCAGGAATATCCATATTTTATTGAGCTGGAATGCCAAAGGACTTAGATGGCAATTACCGAAGTTTTAGTTTGTTCTACTCTACAGTGAACATTTTGTGAGGGTTTAGTTTGGTTTTTTTTTTACAATATGCATGGAATGCATTGAGATCATCTTGCCAGTCTTGCAATGAACAGGAGAAGGGGGAAAAACTTTGCACTTGCCTTTTTTGAACTTTTTTCCACAGGATTAAGAATGGCAAATTGGATATATTTATATAAAAATAGGTATTTATTATGAAAAGTGATTAGACAAAAATATCTTAATCACAATTATTTACTACACTGTATAGAAGCTAAAATTACTAGTGTAGTACAGTGCACTATAGCAAAGCAATTATATTAAAGCTAGCAAAAAAAGAAAGAAACAATTGCTAAGTAGAGGTTGATGGCACTCACCCAGGCCAAGGACTGTGGGCATATCTGGTTCCCTCAGCCTTGAGGAGTGACCTTGAGGGGTGTCCCAACCCATGGGAGGAAATTCCACACACGCTCCAAGCAGGGGCTGTGTTAGAAGAACCTGCCCTGTGAGAGTGGACTGGACTTTCACAGCATCAAGTGGCTGCCTGTCAGTGAGATGTCTCCAGTCCAGCTGTGGCTGCCCAGCACTTTTAGGTAAGGATACTTTACCACATCTGCTGAATCTTTGCTCCACTATCCAGATGGTAAATTTGCCATAATTTGAGTCAGACTGGTTTTTGCACAGTTCAGCACCGAACCCAGCACGACCCACGCTCAGCCCACCACTGAGAGCCTTGCAAACAGGGGCTGCCTGACCACGTTCCCAGGGCAGGGCATCCCACAGGTGAGCCGAAGTGGCTTCTTTGTAGTGAGGTTTTAAGACAGTGGTTGCAAATACAGACCTAAATCAGAAGAGAGATAGAAGTTAAAGATCAAAGCAAAGAGCTGGGAATGAGGGAGCACAGGAGGATAGATACAGGATGGAAAACAAGATTAAATGAATAGATATCAAGGAGTTAGGGAGCTTCGAGCTATGACAAATAAACAAGGTTCAGGACATATTGAAATTGAGAAATCATTAATTCCACATTTCCTCTATGTAGTGCAAATATTCAGAGACCTGTGTGCAAGACATTTTGCTACCGAGTTGCCTCTCAGGACTGAGTGTCTGCAACTGGATGGGATTTATGTAACAGAAGTTCAGATGCTCTGTGACATATTAGGGCCATTAATATGCATAACATTGCGCTTTTTCCTCCAAGTTAATAAACAGCACTTCATTTCTTTTCTACTAATTGAATGCTTAACTTGTTTGTCTAAGGCCAGTGGTAGGTCAGGCAGGGGTTAGAATGGATATTGCTTGTTTTCTCCAGAGCCCTGAACCATCACTGGGTTCATATTTCCTCCATCGTGTCTCATTGTGATACTATTTTGCAGACAGATGAAAGAGTTTTTTTCATTATTAAACTAAAAGGGCAAGTAGAGAGTTAGGGAAACTGATAATTATATACAAACTTTTTCCCCCAAGGGCAATAGCAAAAAAAAAAATCAATGTGTTTCAATTTTTTCCAATATAATTAGTGACTTAATGATGAGATAATTAGTATACATATTTTCTTTTCAGGACTTAACTGTGGAAGGAGTTTATAGCTAGAGGATACTTTCTCTTTATGTCATTCTTATGTCTCACTGGGGCATGTAAACAATGGGAAATAAGGAACTGACTTAGCACAGTTAAAAAAAATTAGATCATTTGAGACATATTTCTCAGCTACTTTATTTGTGAGCTTGTTTTGTTATTGTTCCTTGAATTTCTTGTTTGCTTAGGGTGAAAATTCTTGGAGACCAACAACAAATGTGTGTTTATAATGACTTCTGGAGTAATTCAGGAACTAACTCTGGAATTCTAGAGTGCTTTTGGCCCTTAGGTTGGAGATGGTTATGATTTTACTTTAAAGAGTTGCAGGAGTTCTTGTTTTCTCATGCATCTTCAGCGGCCACCAGACAGAGTTAATCCTTTTGCCAGCAGAATGTGAGTTTGGCTTCCAGGGTAAGATTCAGGTTTACATAATTCCTTCTTTATTGACTCCATAAGATATACGTAAATTTAACTCGGTGTCAGGCAAACCTGTTAGTAATACCCTGCAGGCTAGAGGTAGAGCTACCTAGAGGGAATTTGGAAGAAAGGGGATGGGTGTGTGTTAAAGTGGGGGGTTCTCTGTATGGCCATCAGTGAAAACTTCTCTGAAATACATTTCCTATGAAAACACCTGGCTTAACCACATGGTACTGAGAAAAATCTCATGTACAGTGAGCAGAGAGTTTGCTGAACCATCCTTCCTTATGCCTGCTGAGGCAAGGGGACGAGCTGTCACAGCTCATTTAAGGCCCTGCCCTGGCTCAGCAGCCATGGAACCACATTCCAAGAGCAGATTTCTGCCTCTGTGGGGATAGTTTTGCTCTCCTCTTTCCTAGACAAGCTTTGGAGCATTAGCTGGGTATCTGTGATGCAGAATAGAGCTGTTGAGGAACAAACCTTTCTATTCATTGGATAATCCTCTTTATGAGCTGCGCAGGGAAGAGGAAATTGTCTTAAATTCTGTGGTATCTGACAAGTGCTCTCCTGTGGCCTGGACAGAAGGCTCCTTTTGAGCCACCTGTGTTCACTGTTCCTATCTGTGTCTTGAGCACGGAGACTAAGCCACTCTAAGCTAGCTTTGAATTATTAATCCTTTCCTATCCTCTTTCCTTTCTCATCCCCTAGCTGCCAATATTGTTTCTTGGCTTCCCTGCCAATATGTGAAGTTATGCTGCCACACTGTTAGCTCCAAGCTTTAGCCTCTCTTTGCACCCCCTACCCCCCTGCCTCCAGTCCACCAGTTCTGTTTGGCCCGGCACAACTTTCTTCCTCTTTAGAAACTCATCCCTTCTTCTTTCTCACACAAGTGAAGGGAGTTAATTTTTATTCCTCCATTGACTAAAACATGATTCCTCCGGTCCTTTAGAAAAGTCAGCACCTCCTAAGCCTGGGCTGATGCCGAAGAAGGAGCAGTAGCATGTCCTGAGTTGTGCTCAGGAAGGCCAGGGGCTGTTCCTGGAGGAGACACCGCTCCTGCTCCAGAGGAGGCAGGTGAAGGTTTGCCTGTGCAGGGAATGTGCACCTGGCAGTGCTGACTTCCAGAAGGGAAATTCACCTGGAATTTGGTGGCTGCCCAGAGGGGTGGAGAAGGTGGTGGGCGATGCACATGTGGTGCAGGGGAAGGCAGAGGCAGCTGAACAGTGACCAGTTTATACAGAGAGTGGCTAACGTGGTCTGCTCCTGTGCAAACCCTGGTGGGTCCATCTGCACTCAGGCAGTGCCTGGAATGTCCAGGCAGCCGAGGAAAGAGAGCAGCAGCTGGTGCAAGCACAGTGCAGTGTGTGCTGTGCTGGGCTCTGAGTCAGCTCTCTGACACTTTGGGGGTCAAAGATCCATTTGGAAAATTTGCTAATGCCAAATTCTTGGTTTTTTCCTTCTTTTTTTTTTCCATCGTGGATACAGCTTCTGGAAGTGAAATGTGCTGAAAGGTCCCTTTTAAAGGGTAATCTGGCAAAATGGGAAGGCCAGAGATGGTTTCACAGGTTTCATTTTGAGGATATTTACCGTTACTTTTGGGGCAGAACCCCCAAAAAAGGTTCAGTGACATTTAAATGAAGTAATAGATGAAGGGTCATTCCTGTGACTCAAAATCAAATGAAAAGCCCAGTGATAAATGGACATTTTGTGCACTCCAGTAAGAGTACAGTGAGGATATTTCATTTAGACAGGAAGAAAACACCAGAGAGTCCGTGTGCTAAACAGTGATTCTCTGGATGTCCCTTTCTAGAGGAGAGTGGATTTATAACTGAAATTAATTCATTTCATGAAGGGCAATGGTAATTGAGACCTCTTTGTATGTTTTATAATGTGAATACTAATGTAATTAAATGCTTAAAATTAAGACTAGATAAAAACTTGATCTGTCAGTAGCGACTCTGGAAAGACAAATTGCAGTGCACACAGGCACCGTATGAATCTGTGATTAATTTGTACAGCCGTGCCTAATGCACTAAACAGGAGCGTGCCAATTATCATGGAAACAAATTGTGTTTGTATTAGCGTGTCTGAGGTGATCATTGATCCCAAATAGTGGTATTTGTAGACTAGTAGAGAGAATAATGAAGGAACACCGTTGTGCCCTGCAGCTGTCCAGGGCCTTCCAAAATGGGAAGTGAAACCAGCATATTTTGGGGGTTATTGATTTAATTGAGAAACAAACAAAAAAGCTGCCTCGCTTTTCATCAGGAAGATTTTTGTGTTCTTGTCAAGAGCAAATAGCTTTTTTCATCACCGCTGACAACAGCGAAGTCTCTTGGTGGGGCACAGAACAGAGTGGAAAGCAAATCTTTCTTGTTCTGAAGTGAAATCATTAGCAGGGCTTTCATTCCTCCAGAAGACTCAGATGGACTTTGGTGGAAATTCTTCTTTAAAAACTAAAGAAATTTGCTGAGGAATGACTGAGTATTGAAAATGCACAAATGATTTTCCTTCTTTTTTTTCCTAATTTTTTAAATTTTTTTTTTCTCAAAATTCCTGAAATAATAGAGTCAGACTTGCTGCTTATGAATTTTATTTACTCTTTTTTTATGCCAAGAACTGGCTCATATAGTTACTATGAGAGGTGAAGTCTGCACTCACTTCTGATTTGGAGGTAGTGTTGGAATAAAGGTGGTGTCTAAAAAGATCTTTAACTAGATCCTGTACAGTAGAAAGGGTGAATACATGTATGAAAATCTGATTTTGATGGAGATATTAAATTGTAAACTAAACAGGCAGGGCTGTGATATCCCCCCCTCTTTTACAGTTTTTGGTTTAAATTTCAGTATTGGAAGCCTCATAAGCCAAGAAATCAAACTGCAGTCAGTTTATCCCTGGTAAAATGAGCTACAGAGCTCAGCAATGGGGTTCCTGAAGGCAATCAGGCGAGGTCTCCCGACTGCGATACCTGCAGAATGTGCCCAGTAAGAGGAATGTGTCTGACAGGGGTGATGAAGCAGCTGCAGTTCTTCCAGCGAAGGCAAAAAAGCGGCCAGAAATACTGAGGGGGAAAACATGAAGCCAATACAATTGCCCTGCTAAAATTGCTGTTCCCCTCCATCTGAGCTCAAATGGTCCTAATTGCTTAATGGAATGGGCACACTGGCACTGGAGTTTTGAAGGGAGGCCTCAGAACCACATCAAAATTTAATTTAACAGCTTGTTAATGTCAACCACAGCTGAACACTGAGGCGTTTTGCAAGGTGGCTGTAATTAGTGGGCACAGGAACCAAGCTATGGTAGAGTCTCCAGAACCACCCGTGGGAAGACCTGGGTCTCAGGAGACCTGTGATGTTCCAGTGGTCAGAGAACTAAAATTGCCTGTCTCTGTTTGGGGCTTGGCGATTCATGGACTGGAAAACACTAATTGGGCTGGTTTGAGATGCAGCCTTGCAGTGCTGGGCGTGTAACCACATCTTCCCAAGCACTCACAGTTCTGAGTCACTAAGAACCCAGAAGATGATGATGATCATCATCAGGTGATTAAGCCATAAATATTATTCTTGGCTTACAGTAAATAACATCTGTGAGATAAGATGCCACCTTCCACCATCAGGCCCAGCCACTTAGGCCTTTGCCAACTTCCCAAGTGCTTCACGTTCCCTGTGGAGCCTGGTTATTGTATTTCTTACACTTGTCTTTCATGTTTTGGTCAATGAAATTCTTTCAATACTCCAACAACAATAATTTGGTTTAGCACTTCCCAAAGAGCTGTGTTTAACTTCATTTTTTCCTGATGACAGTTCCTTTCTCCTCTTCTTGTTGCCTCAGTGAGGACTCGCTTGAACAATTCTCAGCTTACCTGGCTGGAGGGACAAGCAAGAAAGGAAGAGGCAGATTCTTTTGCAGACTATATTTTCAGGAAATAATTATCATGATTTGGCTGATTCTAGTCAAGTTCCCCTTGACATTTTGATAGGATAGCCTGGGAATTAAAACACAAGGGGAATTTTCCTTTTCCCTTAATTTCCTCAGTAGACCTGTGGGCGGGCCATCAAAACTGTTTTCAGAGAGCCAGTTTCTCACTGTTATCTGGGAGCAGAAATCTCATCTCGGGGTGCCTTTGTTTTGAAATAATTCATTAATTGTGATTTGCCGAGGACTGGGCTGAGTCTCCCTGGGTTTCTGTGCTTCAGCCCAGCGGAGGAGATGCGATAAATGCCGCCTGTTAAACACCACAGTGAGCCGTGGAAGCTGCAGAGGGACAGGGCGGAACTGACGGGCTGCAATCAAAGGCGAAGGGAAATGTGGTGCCACACAAGTACCTCGGAGAAATTTGTTCAACAAAATCAAGCTCTTTATAATTAGATGACAAGATTTATTTTAAACTATGAGGTACGAGTGTGACAGCACTATAATTTGTCTGAAATAATTTCTTCACACCCAACAAGACACGGTCTTCTGAGTTCAGTCCTGCTATGCATTCCTTGAAAATAAAACCAAACATTTTTTACACCTAAATTGAGTGTGGAAACGGAAATAAAGCTTGCTGAAAGGCAGGTTTGAAATTTCCTTTCAAGATTAAAGAGATTACTTGATTTAGTGAGGTAATTACTCATGCTTTGCTATCTGATTTCCCCTAAAATAATCTTGTTGACAGCTCCTGCTTCGTTTTTGTGATTGTGAAGGGCTGTGCACTTGAAACCTTTGGGTTTAGGACAGCTATATCTGGTTCTGCCTTTGTTCTCTGTGTAACCCGTTGCTCTCCAGAAGAAACAGGACAGGCTGAAAGGTCCCTTCTGTCACACTTAAAGGGATGACATTAATAGTAGTAGTACAGGTACAGTCCTCCTTTTCCCTGTTCTGAAATGAGGGACGGAGAACATCGTTAGATCTGGTGGTCCTACACTCTGCCGTACTATTAACGTTATTATTGCGATTTCTGTGGAGACTGGATACCGAAATCCATGTTTGCCACATCTAGTCATTTGCTGCCCTCGTTTGAGGTTCGTTTTCCAGTGATGTTTCGCAGGGGCAATGCCCCAGAGTGCTCTGTGCCCGCGGTGTCGGTGGCACAGGCCCAGGGTGAGCTGTCTGTGTCACACTGTGCACTGTGGCACTGATATTTTACAATGCCTGACTCCGGGAACAATGCAGGGAACATACCCAGGCAGATGGAGTTTTGTTTCCATGGCTCTAAATTGCTTTCTACAAATATTTGTGCCAGTCTGTGGAATGCTCACGGCCAGGTGAGTCAGTGTGGCCACAGCAAACGGCTACAAATACCAGAGGGAATATTTATGGGAACATTTTGCTGCATTCATGCAGCCTAATTATAACAGATGTCCACATTATCCATGACATTTTGAGTCCTTCTGGTTTATTTCCTATTGTTTCCAGGTTCCAGTACATTATAAGCAAAAGTACTTGCTGGCAGCACAGAACTCCTCTGCTTTCAGGGATCCATCTGCCATTTGGAATAGTTTGATCAGACATCAAGTCAAAGACCCTACTTTCTGTGCCAGCTTTTCTCCCTCTGTAAGCTACGATGAGCTTTTCCTTTTCCCTCTTCCTCGGAGTGCTGTCACTCTTGCCACAGGGTCTTTTGAAAACTCTGCATCCATCACTGACATGTCATGAGGAATTAGAAACTTCATTGAAAGGGAAGATGATCAGCCTTATGTCAGTTGCTTAGGTTTTTGGTGTTTCTCATCCTAACTGGAGGGAGCTGTTCTGAACTGGTGGTGATCCCAGAGGAGATCAGCTGGCTCTTTATGGTGACAGAGCTGGGTAACCTTCCTGGCCGAATGCAGCATCCCTGCTCTGTAGCTGAGCTCTCTGGAGGTAACGCTCATCCTCGCAAAGCTAGAGCTGTTCTATATTCATGGAGCCTTGAATTCATTAACTGTGAATCTGTTGTCTTGTCAAGTCTCTACTAAGAAATGTTAAAATTCAACCAGATGTCTGGTGTTATCTCCCCCTTAAAAAAAAATGCCAGAGAAAATCTTTAATCTGCAAAGCTGATAGTCAGCGAAGTTCAGCCTGTTCTGATATCTGGCACTTCTCATGGCTTTGAACATAATTATTGTGGTTGGGTCAGGAATTTTCACTCAGCAAGTTGTTGTTTTTCTCAAAAAATTATTAGAAGGATGTCTGTCACAGCTTCTTGGTTGAAACCAGGAGTATGTGACACATTTGCTAGTACTGTGAGGCTGCTCTTCTGTCACTGCCGTGGAGTGACACAGCTCCTGGTAGCAGATTTTGTGGGTGTTCTTAGCAGAACATCAAGACTCAGAATTTCTGACTTCGGTTATTCTGGATGGAACTCTGCATTGATAGATATTGCTGTTCTCTTTCTCAGAACTTAGAGCTGAGGGATAAAAGTTTAATGAAGATTGCCAGAGGCTCTTAGTCCTGAGTTTGGTAGCCCAGAAGCCTGAGAGCCTGATCCTGGTTTTACATTAACAATCTTGCATGCGGAGGAGCTTTGTCTTCGTGTCGAGGTTACTGCTTCGTGACTGAGCCCAGCAGCTCTTGGATCCCTCACTGAAGTTAGAAGTGTCAGTTTTTCTTCTCTTCAGCATCAAGCCCCAAAGCCTTGGGTTTCCACCAGTTTGCTCAGAGCTTGTAGCACCTCTGTGTGTGTGTGTGGAGTCCTTGGCTCCGGGGTCAGTGTTCTCAGCCTGCTCCTGTATCTCAAGGACAGCCAAAGAGCCCCTGAAGTTCACTGCTAATGGCTGTGGCATTTCTCAATGGGAAACAGCAAAGGAAGTTTTCTTGATGTCCAAATATTTCTACTGGGGCTTTTGTTGAACATTCTTTAGGCAGACACTAAGCAAAAAAATTATGCATGATGTAAAATATAAGTGTTTCAAAGTGTTGGCATTTTCCTCTTGACAATAATCCTGTTTGCATCTGGGTTCAAACTGAAGGAGGGGAAATTTAGGTCAGATATTGAGAAGAAATTCGTGGCTGGGAGGGTGGGCAGGCCCTGGCACAGGTTGCACAGGGAAGCTGTGGCTGCCCCATCCCTGGGAGTGTCCAAGGCCAGGTTGGATGGGGCTTGGAGTAACTTGGGCTGGTGGAAGGTGTCCCTGCCCATGGCAGGGATGGAAGGGGATGATCTTTACGGTCCCTTGCAGCCCAAGCCATTCTGTGGCTCAGGGACACTGTACAGGTGATAACAGCTGTAGCCTGGAAATCCTGTACTGCAGAGATCCCACGACTTTATCAGGACTGTTTCTCCAATTTTTTTTCAACAGAACCTTTGTCTGAGGGGCAATAGTGGTTAAATGACTAGGAAAGATTTCCTTAGGAAATCCTACTCCTCAAGAGCCTGTTGAGATGGTAATCTTCAACCTACTTCCTTATTTTGGACTCCAGGCAGACACCATAAAAGCAGACTGGGATATCTTTCTTCAAAAGACATTTTCAGCACCAGTGGTTGCTTATTGATTCAGGTGTTCATAAATCATTTAACGATCCTCCAGCTGAACGCGTCTTGCAGACAGGATCCCTGATGTTACTAAACTCAGCTACACAAGCCCTCCAAGGCAACCCACCCCAACAATACCTTGTTTGATCAAGTGTCTCCTTTAGGGTTTTTTTTAGCATGAGACCTTTATATGTTTTCAACAGAGTTTAGGCAGAGAATCCTAGATTTGTATTTTGAAGCAAGTAAATGTTGCATTCAGTTCTATTTTATTGCAAACTCCCAAACAGAATCAACCAGTTTTTAAAAGAATGAGGTAGTTTGCAAAAAAAACCCAAAAAACCCCAACCAATACAAAACCCTCAGAGCTTGGGAAATGCAAGATATGCAACCTTAATTCAGCCACCTGGGATTCTGAATTATGAAATACAGGTCTAGATGATATGGAATCACAATGCCTATGTGCAGGGGAAAGCTGCTGCTTAGTTCTGCCACTCCTAACTTCTGAATGCTTCAATTTGCAGCATTAGCAATTCCCTCTTCTTGAAGCATGTCATCTGCCATTCTCTACAAACTCCTAAGCTGCCTAATTCAGATAACATTTCCAGCCTCTTCATAGATTAACTTATGTAAAACATCAGCACGCTATGATAAATCAGAGGGTACTAGAATGTCTCAATAAAATGGCAAAATTTACCATGGTAAGAACAATGTATTTCCCACACAAATTATACTCTAAAAAAAGCTGAATCATTTTTGCTGAAACTTAAAAAAAACGCCTGAGGCAAACATCAGCCTGGAATGGGAAATGTCAGTTGGAGCAATTAAAGTGGAGAAACCTATAAGCAATTAAAGCAGAGTCTTATGACAGCCAGTTGGTTGCAGATGTTGGCTGCACATCAGAGCAGTGCCACTGGCCCTGAGATGGGTGTCACAACCCAGGTAACACACACAAAGCAAAGGCATTGTAACAGCAGCTCCTCTAACATCCCGTGAGCTCAGGGAAAGACTTACCTGGTTCCAGCAGATGAATGTGGGGCGGGGAATTGGGTTGCTGCAGGATGGGCTTAGGGCCCTACAGGATCCCACAGTGGTGGCCCAGCTGCACAGGTATTTAGGGCAGGGTGTTTAACAGGCGCTGTGTGTTTGGGATGGACTGGACATGGCTGGACAACAAGGGTGGATAACCAGGATGAGTAGTGAGTTGTGGTGATGCTGAAAGTGGCGAGGTAATAACACTTCAAAAACGTCCATGGAATTTTTAATGAAAACCTAAAGAATGATATTAAATAATATTGTAATCAGAGAGAGCTCGTGCAGTCTACAAGGAGATGCTTCTATTTGTTTTGCCAAATTGCACCCTAGAAACAGAATCCCAGAATCCCTGAGGTTGGCAAAGCCCTCCCAGCCCACGGAGCCCACCCTGTGCCCGATGCCCACCTTGTCCCCCAGCCCAGAGCACTGAGTGCCACGGCCAGTCCTGCCTTGGGCACCTCCAGGGCTGGGGACTCCAAACCTCCCTGGGCAGCCCCTTCCAATATTTAACAACCCTTTCAGTGAATAAATTCTTCCTGATGTCTGACCTGAACCTCTTCTGGCACAGCCTGAGGCTGTTTCCTCTTGTCCTGGCACTTCTTACCTGGGAGAAGGGGCCAACATCCACCTGGCTACCACCTCCTGTCAGGAGATCCCTTCCAGTGGCTTTGCGCGGGTGATAAAAGCTTTTATGGTATTGCTCAGGTATCATTTCGGCATATTCTGTCTTCCAAAGAGTTATTTTGAAAAATAATTGTTTGCATTTAACTTTGCTTTTGAATAAACGCAAAATGAGAGAAAATATATGGAGAATTAATTTTTACCTTAGGTAAATATTGCAAGTTAAACAAACCAAAACACAATTAAAAGCTGTTACAGGGAAGCCTCATTACACGTGCTGTATCTGAGCTCCCCAAGACAATGAGCCCGCAAGGATCATTGTCTCTTGGCACCTCACTGTCACAGGAAAACAAGGCTCTTGCTCATAGCCCTAGTAACTTTCTGCTGTCTGGGGTGAAAACGTGACAGGCCATTGTGATTTTCAAAAAACATGTAGAAAATGAATATAATTGTGAGGAGCTGAAATAAATAAGGGCCTTTTTCCCCCCATTGCCTTCCCAGACACACTTCTCCCTGCTGGGTAATTACCTCTCCACCTGGCACTGTACTCTGCACCAGAATAAACCCAGATATTTAATAATCTAAAGGTGTTTCCTCTGGAAGAGGTGATAAATGTTTTATGGCTAAGTACTTTTTAGCACCAAAGTCTAATTTTTAGTATTGCTGTTGGTGTTAGATCTTTCTAAAATAGGAACAAAAGGGAATTTTCTTTAAAGAGTCTGGGAACTCAAGTTAATTATTAGGTTTTGGAAGAGCTTTTATCACACAGTAGAGACAACTTACCACCTTTACCAACACAGTGGCTGTTCCTGTCTTACTGTAGGAGTTCTCCTGAGTAACAACATTGTTGAGGATCTGTGCGAGGAGGTAAGGAGAGGTTTATATCCTGCCAGCTCACTTGTTTGGAAAACATAAATACCCCAGCAAATGTCTTTGTCAGTCCCCACGCAGACAGATGCCATGTTCAGTCGGTTGCAGCTGCGTGAAGGGAGTGCTGAGATGCTGCCAGACAGCAAAGTCACGTGAAGCAGAATGTAAATCCCACATTCTCACAGTGCAGACCAACGTGCTTATCAGTTCTAATTATTACTTAACCAACATTCATGTGTCCTTTTTAAAATTCCTTTTTATCATCTAACTCCACGAAATCCAAGTTGAAGAGAAGGAGAAAATCGCAAAGACTGGTCTGTAAAACCAATGAATTACAAAAACAAGCACTTTTTTGTGCAACGTGTCATTAAGGGATTGCTCATAAATCTTGTCTCTAAGCAGATTCACTGGTCAGACTCAGTTTGTACTTGTGACTGTGCAAGTTTACTCCTTTTTTATGTCTCACAACTTGAAGTGAAAAGATTACAGAGTATGGAAGTGCTGTTCAATAGAACTATGCCCCCCTCCACCTCCGTAATAATCCTCAGTGCTTTGAATAATCAGCCTCCGCCCTTTGTATCTACGTTTTGTAGAGAGCTGGAGATGAGATAATAATTCTCTTTAGCCATCACTTGACCAGAAAACATGCTCTAAGCATCCAGAAATTTTCTGTTTCTCTTGATTAATGCCCAGAGTTGGAGTTTGTCCCTGACCTACCATTAGGTCTGGTTAAACATGACTCCAGAATTCAGTGCCTGTGTTTTCTTTCTGGTTGGTTTGTTTGCTTTATTTCTCCCCATGAGGTATAAGAAGGTTTGGGTTTAGACTCAGGATTATATTTCCTGAAAGCGTAGAGAAGTGTAGAGAAGACTTGAAATTCTTTCATTTTCAAGCCTACGCTTTGTGGGTGGGTCTAACAATTTTAACAACTAAGTGATTGATCTGCATTTTGGAGGCTGTCAAAATGAACCAGACACCAGCCTGGAACACAATTCAGCATTTCAGCTGCACAGAATATTTTGTCTTCAACAATTTCCATTGCTAGCTCCTGCAGTGCTTAGTTGCAGTGTGTTTTGGAACCTTCGTTTCCAGCAAGCCATTTTAACTTGCAGGGTGGGTAAATCTGAGGCTGGGCAGGATAATGGCAACGTCATTTTCAAGGCTCTCTAAATGATGTGGAAGATAGCTTGAGCAGATATTAGTTTCCGACTGTGCTCAGTTGTTCCACAGTAGCTAATTAAAAGGCAGTTGACAAGCACAGAAGACAAGCAATGCTTGTTGGAGTCCTTAGCAAGCTGAAAAATAATCTAATAACCCTAGAATTAATTCAGGCTCAAATGTTTTCATTGCAAACGGTTAATAGGCTGCTGGTTGAACTGGTGTGCTCAGGCACTTTTTTACATGAAGTAGAACATGACCAGTTTAACTTTTCTCCCGTGTAATAAAATTATACAAATCTGAATTATGCACATGTTCCCAAGTTCCTAGACTTCATTAAATACTAGGGGATTAAAAACTTGTATAAATTAATCAATGTGCTATAATCCTAAAAATTATAAAATGAGCCCTTGAGGAAGTAATGTAATACTGGCTTTTTAATTAGCACGACACCAGAGATTCATTGCTTTATAATGTAAGTCATATGTTTATTAATTGTATTATCAGTCTGAAAAAGAAAATCCCACATCAATGGGAGTGTTTGTGAGTAGGTGGTGGGTGCTGATGGATTTGGATCCTGTAAACACATCTTCATCTCCTGCTCACACAGGTAAAGCTGTCCTAGTGAGTAGAGTGTCAGTGTTATCTTTATTTCCATGAATAAACAATTTTCATACAATTCCTGGGCCTGTTCTATCAAAATCTTCACAAACAATTCTTCTGGAAGGCAGAAACCCTACTGATAGCAAAAAGGTGCTGTCAGTGCTTGGAACGTCAGTGCAATTTGGTATGAAAATGGCAATTTGGTTTCTAGAGCGAGGTGGGAGCCAGCACGAGGTGCAGAGTCATTTGATATCCCATGTGCTTTCCAGGCACAAACACTTCTCCATAGAAAAGTATTTTTGAAAGCCTTCGTTCATCCTTCATTCTTCATCTTCATCCTACAGGCTGTTGTCATGGTCCTTGTTGTGGGAATAAAAAGTGCTCCCTACTCTCACACAGGACCGGTTCCGATAATATTAAACATCAGTGAATCACTCAAGCTTTAAGCTCTGTCATGCCAGACCTGTCAATAAACCCGGTGACACAGGAAAAACCATAGCAGCAAATTTCTCTACATTTAGTATGAAAACATAGAACCACTTTGATTTTCCAGGAGTTGTTTTGAAAAACACAGTACAAGGCCAATAAAAAAGTGCCTTGAAGAGCATCAATGATGTAAAGAGAAAACTGCTGTGTGACAAATTAATGGGAAGGGATTTTGACATAGATTTACAAATACATCCTTTCCACTTTCAATGCAGATGTCACATTTTTTTCGCTAATCTAAAGCTCGAGTCCAGAGTTGCCACTTAACACCAAGTGAACCCATGTGGGCTGTATTTTGTACCTAAATGACCAAGTTACAATGGCTAAAAAGTACTTGTACATCTGGCGCTGTTTGCTGAGCAATTTGGAAAGTGCTTAAGTGTGGGAATTCTTCCTTGATATATATATTTTACACTGGGGTTTATGACTGTTTAGAACACTGGCATTGTCTCAATCATACGCTTTGATGTTGTGTGAACTCCTGTCTGTAAATTTACCTGAAGCTGGTTTAGAGAACTGAATTTCCAGGCAGAGGAAGTGCCTGTGGAGCTGTGCCTGGCAGGATGAGTGCACCCAGTGTTTTTAGCAGTGACAGTCCCAGCCCTGGGCAGGGAACGCTGCCTGAGATTGCCCCATCGCTTCAAAGGGGAAAACAAAACAACAAAAAAGAGGAAATGACAGCTCTGTCTTTGGAAAATTTCCCCAACATTGTCTGTGCTCAAGAAAATGAAGATCAGAAATCTGAGCATTTTTTCATATCATTCCTGTGGAGCTGCTGGAAGAGAGACAAGTTTCCTATGCAGAACATGACGGCTACAAAAACTGGGGCCCTTTTGTTTCCACTCTGTTCTTTTAGAAATCTAAAGAAAAAAAGTTCAATGAAATTTGAACGGTCCAACAGTATCCAAGCCTTTTAGATGTATTATTTATTGTCCCAACCCTCAGCTGGTATAAATAAGCCCACTTATACTGATGCTAACTGTGGATTTGCTCAATTACATCCTCCATCTGGGCAGTGGAGCTGTGCTTTAATAATACAGAAGCATTTCTCCTTTTCTTCCTTCCTTTCTCGCTTCCTCTCAGAGTATTAAAATAATTCTGAGTAAGCAAACTATCCCCAGGATATCCAAGAATTCTGCTGTTATGTCTTCTGCTGTTTCTATTTGCATTTGCTGTAAATAACCTTCTGCATTAATAAAGGAATGCTCATAGTCGTGGGAAACATTCACTGTAAGCTTGTTTCTGATTCCATCAAATTTCTAGAATTACATTGTGTTATGAAAGGCAGATACTTAAACATTCTTTCCTTTTCAATCGGGTTTTCATCAATTAAAAAAAAAGTCAAGTGTTGTTTATATTTTATTCACAGAGGTTAATTTTCATATTAGGTCTCTTATATGTTCAAATACTTCAGGGGATAAACCAGCAGTAAGTTTTGAACTGCAGGATTAGATTTTGAATATAAAAATGCACCTTTTATTATGAAGTGAATGCTAGGAGAGCACTTGAAGGAAACCCAAATTATGATTTGGTGATTTTCTATGCTCCAAAATAGCCTCACTACACTGTTTTTTATATGAACACGATACATTGCTTCTGGGCTTCTAACTTGTATTCCATGTTTCAGGTCAGTGCTTTTTGAAGCAGATGGGGCAGTAATTCATGAAAAATAGTGTTTACCAAAGAAAAGGTAAGTCAATTTTACAGATACTGTAATGCCTATAAATGTAAACTGGCTTGACTGTCACTGGGTTGTGAAAGGGTCAGAGCTGCTCCACAGCAACTTAATTTATTTGTCAGGAAAAAAAGGGAGAACACAACCACAGGTGCCTTTCCCAGCCCGGACACCCCATCTCTGCACACTCCTGATTTGTCCTCAGTCTAATGGATCAAATTTGTATAGGTCCAATGAAGTATTTTGTTTTTAATGACATTACGTGGACTCTTTCCACCATCTAGCCTTTGATCACCATGAAAATGCGGGAAGTTGCTGAAAGATGCGTTCCATGGGAGGTGCAGAAAGGTGCCACCCCCCACTGATGGCTGTGTCTGGAGTTGTGTCTCTGAATCCTCACAACTCCTGACAGCTGTAGAGGAACAGAAAGGCATCAATTCCATCTGCCCTGTCCAAATAGGTGCTAAAGAGCCTCCCTATTAGATAATCTGAATAAACCAGGGGCTGAAATGCAGTTAGAAGAAGGAAGTACATATTTCCCAATTTCTGAAGACAAATTGTTTCCTATGAGTGGCTCTTTGGTGTGCCGTTTGATTCCCTCAGTTCTAGCCAGCTTGCTCGTAGCATAAAAGTATTGGAGAAGTTCCCATGAGGATTTGGAGTCCTCCACTCAACGCGTCGCTGTTTCCTCCTCCTCCTCCTCTCAAACAGGTAAAACTCTGTGAAACAGATGTGGGTCCAACGAAAAGCAAAACATTCTCAGAGAAGAGTCTTGCTTTTGTAATACACTTTGTTTATTCGTTTATGAAATACTGGGAATGTGATGTGTGGACACGCGGACCCCATTGGGATAGACGTGCTTTACAACCAGTAGTAAGGGATGAGTGTTGACTGCAACGTCCTCTCCCTCTCATGGGAAGTCCAGGCAAGTGAGGTGCATCAAGAAGCAGTTTTAAGGAAGCTCCACAGGTAAACAGATGCCTTCCATTCCCTTCCATTCCTTCTGCCAGTGGGTGTCAGCTGGGGCAACATGTGGGAAAGTTCTGTTCTTACCATACCTCAAAAACCTGCTTGTAATTCCTCCATTCACACACCCCATTTAGCGAATAATTTGACTCCCTGGCCATCTTCCAAACCAATAATGCTGACCAAATTATTTTGAACATGCAGATGGTAGCAAAAGGGCACCAGGTGTTGTTTTATTGTAATAAAGATGTGCAAACCTTTGCAGCACACTAAGTTATTTATCCACATAAATCACGAGGATGCTCAGCTTCCTACACTGCTTTAGTAAATTTTGAATAAGAGGCATCAGCTGTTTTCAGAGTGTGCCCTTCTGTGTGTGCCACAGATATTTTGCTTTGGGCTTATCTGCCACACTGTGACCCATAGAGGCACTCAGTGGATCTTCTTTTTGATTTAAATGATTACTGAGCAATTGGAAGCCCAGATGTTCAGTGGCTTAATTGCTAAGTGTTAGCCTATAAAGGAGAGTAGGCAGTTAGTATCTGAAGGCAGGATTTTACGGCATAGAAATGTTATTTGGTACATTAAGTGACATTATTTACATCCAATTTCTCTCTCTACGGTGGCAACCCGAGGCAGTGAGTTGCCATGTTGGAAAAACAGTATTTGCTTTCATGTATATTCTGTGTCTGCCCTTGTAGATACAGAGAAACCAAACAAATAGATATAAATGGAGAGCAAGACAATATTGGTCGTCAGGATAACAGTAGCCTCATAACCCAAAGGACAGTGATTGCCAGGTTTTCTGCAGGCTTAGGGGAATGTCTGAGCTATATTGTCTACAGGACGGTCTTAAGACTCAACAGTAAAATAACAAAATTGACTTTTACAGCCCTCAAACAAGATCAGGATTTGGTGAGATCACAAGAAGAAAATTTCCATTTCTTTCAACTGCCACGCTGATGTATGGGAAAGAATTTGAGCATTTGACATTGATTCAATATCATTCAGAGCCCTGCAGTAACTGGAATTTCTTTTTGTAAGAGAAGAAATTAAACTTCTGCCTTCAGTAGTTTAAAAATAAGGGTGACGACTGTCTGAGCAGGTCAGAAATGGCAAGTGATGGCACAGCTCATAAATTGTTCAGTATTCAGGTAAAACTTACATCTGCCTCCTTTGATCCCCATGCAGGTGTCTGAATCATGCAGGAATCAAATACACAAACTGATCTCTTCTGTATATTCCTGTCACCTCTTGGCAGCCTGAGCTGGCATGAACCATTCTAGGCAAGGACGCAGCTCTCCATGGCAAAAGAAGTGGCCTTCCACTAGGAAATGGAAATTTGCCATTACCAGAAATAAAAAATATTGGCAGCGAACCTCAGGGTGGACAGGGACCATGGAATGGGGCCCTCTGCAATATCTCTGTTGCTGTAGCTGACTGTTTATACTGTTAGTGCATATTGTGCTTTTTGGAGCATGTAAATGCTTGTCTGAGTTTCATCAATTTTTTGCAAAATTGGGTAGTTCCTGGGAGTCCAGAGCACCTGCAGACACCATTAAGTGGGGCTCTCTGGCATGTCTTTGTCAGGAAACACCCTGCTTCTGCTGAGGTTTTATTGTGCCACAAGTGACAGTCCGAGTGAGGGATGCTGAGGATGGGGCTCCTGCCTCCAAGGTGTGGGAAAGGTTAATTAATGGCTGTGGTATTTCTTACCAACACGTCACACCGCTTGTGAAACCCCGTTTAAACTGTAATGATGATTTCAGCTTCTGAAATTAGAGAGTTTTCTGCCTCAGTACATGGCCCAGCCATCCTCCTCTCAGTCCAAGACTACTATGATCACCCTCTTTGTTTTTTTCCCCACGGAAAGGAAGGCTGAAAGATGATCCATTGCTAGTCACAGCACGTTGCTCTCACTGATTGGAAAGCAGTCACACACCACCAAGCATTTATTCTGTTTACTGAGATGTAACACCAAGGAACAGCAATTCACACCTGCAGTGAAGTTGTTATACTTCCCATTTCTTTTCTTTATTCTATTTTTATCCTTCTTCATTTTTCCTGTTTCATTTTCCTCCTTTTTTTTTTTTTTAATCTTCTTTGCCTCTCCTTCCCTCACTGCTATGATGGGTGTCAGTGTCAGCCCTGACACTTCTCTTAAACCTGAAATGAAGGATAAATGGTCAGTGGTGCTTTCTCAGCTCTCAGAGGAGCATTACTGGGGCTGGAATTGATGACTCTGCTGTTGGACAATCAGTGTAAGTGCCTCTGGCTTATAGGTGAAGTAGATACACAAATGTACCTGTACACATTTATATATATATATATATATAGCTTAGACCCAAATCACATCATGAGCTGTGAAACATAAAGAGGAGATGTCCCTTCTGATACACAAACTGTTATGTGACATCACAACATCTTCCAAAACACAATGTGTGACTGGAGCCTGGGGGTGGGGGGAGAGTACCAGAAACCAACCCTTCTCTCTGACTCACTGATTCATTCACAGAACCATCAAATCAAAGAATACTTAAGACTGACTTTGCAGAACATCTGTCCTAGACACGATAAAACACAGCTGGAAAACGCTGAGGTGTTGTAGGAATCTTGGACAGTCCAGAAAGAAAGAAATTAAGAGGGCAAGTAAAACAGCTCTCTGAGGCAGCACAAACTTTTGCATGAGCATTCCAAGATTACTTTACTTTGCTTGTAAGGGCCATAACCTACATAAATAAATTGAGGACAGAAATATCCCACTTGCCCCATACTTATCACAAACGAATCCCAGAGTATTAAGATTACTATTCTTACCCCTACAAACATGACATTTACCAATATAATGTCTCTCAAAGGCACAGGAGGGCATAGAAATAGAATTTCTAAAAAGATTTCAAAGTAGAAAGCAATGGAAACCTGGGTGGCAAGAAAATACTACATTTGAATTGGTCTCAAGTGTTAAATAATGGATGTGTGTGTATGTAGGCTATTCAAATGTTTTTGATTTCTTATGCTGAAGATTAAAATTTCCATTAGTATTCCACCTCTTCAGTTTCGCCTGGGGACTGTTAATTATATTTTTGAAATTGCAACCAAATAAAAACTTAACAAAAAAGAAAGGACCAGATAACATAATAAGGAGCTTTCCCCCCCCTCCCTTTCTTCTTCCCTGCAATCAACGTGCATCCCTCTGTACAGTCCTTGTCTATAAACTTGTCTGTTAGTTCTTGCGCTCTTCATCTCCTTTTATTTACTGCTGAGCCAAACCCCTTTCAAGGTTATTCCAAGCAGTTCCATCAAAATGTTGGTGTCCCAACACGGCGCTGGTGGTACCAACTGTGAAGTTTCAGGAAAAAACCCACGGAGGTTATCCTGGATTTCATCTAAACTTCCACAAAGTCCCACACTCAGTGATGAGAGGATTCTCTAACTAATGATGAAGTTCTACTCCATAAACCAAGACACTGAATCGCTTTGGAGGAAATGTATCGATATTTCCCTTCTAATACTTTCTATCTGTGAAGGTGTTTGAAATCTGCCATTTTATGCAGTATTTTAATATGCCTGAGCAGTATAGGAAGGTAGGAATATACTGGCATATATACTGGAATATACATGGCTGGTCTATTTTCAAAGCATTTTCTGGTAAAAGTACAGGCGCTGGTGGGAGCTGGGCCTTGCAGTGTGGGGTTGGCTGCTCTCATGTTCCTGCTGTGCAGTTGCATGGCTGCTGCATAGACAAGGGCTTTTTTGATGGTTTTTAATGGAGATCTGCTGTAAAAACCTGAGACTTTTTTTGTGTGAGTCTGCCACAAAGGTGGGTCGTGGTACGACCATGACTACAGTGTGTGACTGGGGTACCAGTGGATCCCAGTGGACCCCCAGTGGACCCCAGTGAAAGCCAACCTTCCTCCTGCTCTGAACAGGCAATGACTGCCCAGTGTTGAGGAGGCTGGAGAGAGCTGTCGCAGCTTCATGGCACTTGCCATGAATAAAAATATACAGTAAGGTAGTGGACATAAATGTAGACCTCAAAGTACTACTGAACTTTCTTTATGGCTTATTTCTGCAATCTTAATTGCAGTAAATTTTGCTGAACTGAAAGTAACTTCCAAGGGCCTCCGTCTGCTTCCCTCGTGTGAGCTTTAAATTGTGTTTTTATAATTAAGCTATAAATTTTAAAGCTATTTCAACTACACTTTTTAATATGCCACAGGTTGTCCACTTGTCGTAACTGAGGCTGGATTGCCATAGATCATTTTCTCTGGTGTGCTGCATGACAAAGAGCTGTTCACATGGCAGAAAAAGCCTTTCTAGGTGAATGGCATCTCTGGTTCTCTCTATAAAAAGTTTTAGTAGTGAAATGAGAGAGTATCAGTGCACTCTGAGAAATATTATGTTTTCTGAGATTATTGGCTTTGATAACATCAATAATAAGCTGTGGTGCTTATGGTCTCCACTGTAATGCCTCATTGAGGTAGTACCATATAAGTTTCCAGCTACAATATTAACAATTTCTAAAGTAGGAATTAAAGATCACTCACCAACAGATAAATGATGACACCGTTAGGAAAGCAATGAACGGTTAGCATCTGTCCTAATGATCACTGGATGTGTAGAAAATACAATGTAAAACTGCCAGTTAATATAAGGAAATAATGTGGTTAAAAATATGTAGTTGTTTTGAAGAAATTGTTCTGGTGATGATGTGGGTTATCTTGATTTTTGCTCTGTTATATAAAAAGTAGGTAAAAATTTTTGTCAAAATATGCAGAAATTACCTTGTGCCTTTCAAAGGCTGTGGGGGGTTTACTCTGGTTTAGTTGGTGCACAGGGATGGGTTTTGTGGGTCAGGAAAGCACAAACCTGTTTAATATGCTTTGATTGTGCTGCGTTTTTTCCTAGTTTAACGGTGGGTTGCAGAAGGAAAGTTTTCTGTTTTGTTTTTCCCCCTGACCCTTTAATTATGATAAATAAGGTATAAAAAGGCTCTTTGAATTAAAGCTCTTAGTTTAGGCTCAGTGGAACTGGGCCAGTGCAATAGTACAGGTAAGGAGTCTGGAGTTTTTGGATACTCCATGGAATGGTGTTTGGAGGCACCTGTGAAACATCAGCTCCTCCAGTTTCAGCATCATAGACAAGTGAAAGAATTTGCTGTTATAAATTCCTCTGGAGGGCCACTGTGGGCTGCACTGAATTAAACATCTTGAGCCAAGAAAACACAGAAAGACAACCCCGAGTTAGAACTTAATTCAGCTGAACCTGTGGACTCGGGACTCCTGCTTCATTTCACTGAAGTGTATATGTATTTAATCTTTGCTGGGAAGGATTGCACAGTCCATTCAGTATCTCCTTCTTCTGTTTGCATGCACAGAAGCCTGTGTGTGTTTTGTAATTGTAATCCACAGCTACATGTTATGGAAGCCAACTCAGCGTAAAATCTTTCTCGTGACGCCTGAGCTTTACTGAGGCAAAGCCTGTTCTAAGTACGGCATAAACAACCTGCCACCAGAGGAAGGATTAAATTAACAGTTTTTAATATTGTGACATTTGGACCAGTCCTTGTAAATGTGTAAAAGCAAAGTATAACACTTCTTAGGAAACAATAACTTCTGTTTCTGAGAGCAAACATATGCTCTTCCTGACTTAGGGTTACAGACAGACACATTGGAAACTGGAAATTTGTTCCCAATATTCCATTGTCACATTCAGTCCCTTCCAGCCTTTTCCCCTCCCTCTATACAGTGTGGAGTAAATAGGCTCTGTCCTTTTGAATTGGCCCTGTGAGAAGGACTTTATCCCAGCCAATCTTGTTGTGTTGAGTTCATCTTTTCCTCCAGTTTCCAAAGGCACCTCTCAGAGCAAAGATGTTTTAAAGGACTCAGGCACTTTTCATTAAAATCATGGATGCTCCCACATTTTCCTTGAGAACTAATAGTTTCCAACAGCACAGGAGTAATAAATCTCTGTTCTGTTGAGAGCACCCCAGCCAGCATTTATGGTGTCACTGGGGCAGGAACACTGACACCCACACTTCTTCATGCCATGTGTCTTGATAATTTTGCACTGTCTCTCTCTCTCATTTCTAATGATATTCTTCTCTAAAGATAATTCCAGTGGTTGTTGGATTGTTTCTATTTGTCCCAAACTGGTTAACCCAGTGTCCAGTTCACTGGTGGTGTTATCTTACTTTCTTTATGAACTTCTCCCATGGTCACCTGGATTGTTAAGGATCCACCTCCCTCATCTGGTAACTCCAAAGCAGGTCTGCTAGAGGGGGTATTTACCAAACAGTCAGCCTCTGAAGGAGAAGGGAAGCCATTTCTTCATTTATCATTTAATACATTTTGAACCAATATGAATGTGATTGCATGAAAGACTCCAGATCATGGTGCCTGTTGCAGGGGATGTCACTTTAGGCTGGATTACACCCCTTGAAGTGCTTCCAAAGATCTTTATTTCTCCGCAGACAAAATCTGTTTTCATCAAATACACACACACAAGAATGTACTGCCATGAAAAGACAGGCTCTGTCCTAATCCAAAGCCTGGTGGTGGGGTGGTGGCAGCAATTCCTCTTCCAGCCGATGCCCTGGAAAAAAAACCTGCAAACAGCCCTTTACCGAGTTTAAGTCAACATGGGTCCCAAATCCCAGAATCCCAGAATGTGCCGAGCAGGAAGGGACCCACCAGGATCATCGAGTCCAACCCTCAGCCCTGCCAGGACCATCTCCAAGAGTCCCTCCCTGTGCCCCAGAGGATCATCCAAAGGCTCCTGGAGCTCTGGCAGCCTTGGGGCTGTGCCCACTGCCCTGGGGAGCCTGGGCAGTGCCCACCACCCTCTGGGGGAAGAACCTTTGCTGAGATCCAACCTGACCCTGCCCTGACCCAACTCCAGCCATTGCCTGGCTGCTGTCCCTGGTCCCCACAGAGCAGAGATGTGGGAATTTGCCTTGACTATCCCCAAAATACAAGGAAAATGAGATTGAGTTTCTCAAGGCCTGGAGCTGATCGCAATATATGAGTTCAGAGATCTCTGACAGTTCAAGATGTTTCCTTGAAGGTCACAATCCCATCCATCCATCCCAGTGCAGCTTTTGTTTGTTTAACTTTACTTGTATGTCTTACATTTCTTGTTTGCTGCCATAGAAGTTACTCCTGTAAGCCTAAATTGTAGTTAATGTAGCAATTTCCCCAACGTCAGGCAGGTTTCATTTAATCTACAGGTTTCCTTTAAAATACATAGTGACGAAGATGGTGTGCCACAGTTTGGGTTTTTAATCCACGACAGGCCAATTGCACTGACATCAAACCAGTGCAAGTGTCTGTGTCCCAAACCTAAGCCCAGACTTAACTGGGCTGTGGAGAGAGCCCCTCCCCAGAGGTGGTCCCTGCCCCCTGGGTTAGGGATGCTGTGCAGGTCGGGAAGGGGCAGCAGAGCCCGCCTGGGGTGGGCTCTGCAGGTGCAGCCCTTGCCATGGCTCAGGCAGCGTTGGCCGGGCACACCAAGGGCTGCCTTGGCGCGGCCGCTCCACCAACACTGCGAGTCAGACCCGGGCGGTGGCAGAAATGCCTCTTTTGGCATGTTTAGTCCTCGGTGCCTGCTCATTATCAGCCTGCATTGTGTTCCTGTCTTCAGTGAGAAGGATGAATAATTTCTAATCTGTGTCTTTGGACGAAGAAATTTAAATTGGAGCTTTGCTGTGAGCTTACAGTATTTTAAATTCCTTCCAAGCTACGTTTGGCCTCAACTGCACAACGTATTTGCTGAGGCAAAAACAAAAGGATGATCATTTTCACTAGAGCACACCTGCAATAATGGCTCACAGCATTTAATTTTTCCCTTGCTTTCCTGGTAGACTTTGTTTTGACACCTGCAAACAACCTTTTCCAAATCAAAGAGAGCTTTTTCTCTCCATGTCATGCTGCCACCCAAGTTGAGCTGACAAAGTCCAGCTAAGAAACAGAGCAATTATAAACACAGTTTCCTCTGGTGCTTGAGCTGTTTTTAGCTTTGCTGCTTTCCCAAGAAGCAACCTGTGCCTAATGTTTCCAGCTTAGCATGCAAAATTAATAAAATCTGACAATTATACTGAACACCATGAAATGCAAGTAAGGATCCTTTTTGATGTGATTGAACTTGAAGATATTAAATTAACTCCTTATTCTTATACTTTTTTTTTCCTTTGTTTAACACAGTGATCATGAAATGTGTATCTGGAGTGATAAATGAAAATTGGCTCTAGGCAGCCTTTTCTCACCGAGACAAAAGAACAGTTGTTATTGCTGTACTGCTTCAATAATACACTTGTAAGCTGGAATGGAACTGAGCTGGGCTGCCCTGGGAAGAGGCACACGCTCGTGAGGACCTAAAAGAAATCACAGTTATAAGTGGGCATGAAGATCAAGGAAAAGGGAATTTTAGGTATTAAGAAGGTGTTATTTGTGCTCATACAATTCCAAGAAATATCTCACCAGGGAAAATGCAGTCTGAAGTTAATCATGGACCATTGTATAGAAAACAATGGGTTTGGCATGGATGCAAATCAGGCCCTGATTCAGTCTATAGATGGTTTGGGAATTAATATTCCTTATTGCTGTAAGGTTGGCCTGGGCTCACTTTTGGATTTCAAGTCTTAGACCACAGCATTTCCAGTTGTTTACTTGATTTCCACTTGTCCTCATGGGAAGGATTTGCTTCATTTTCAATGTATTTATGACTAAACCTCATCAGCCAAATTCCTTCTCTGTTTCTTGAACCACTGGATGTCCTATGGTGATATTCTCCAGGATTATGGAGAGCCCAGTAGTAAAACACTGAATTTAAGGATAAATGTATTTCTTTATTGTGTGGCTTTCCTTTGTATAATCAAGAATAACACCAATCGGTTGTAGATGTGTTGCTTACATTTTTTGGTATTTTTTGGTTTGTTCTTGTACACATCTTCATGACATGCTGTAAGATATTCTAGTGCTGCTGCAAACAGACTTTCAACCCTTATCTAGAGCTTCAGGGCCTTATTCCATCATTTCTAGATGATCCTGTTTGATGCAGCACAGTTTAGACTCTGAAATGGGTATGTGATCATTCACCATGATGTTTGGATGGATGTTATTTCCAGATGATTTATTATTCTCATTGGGAAGTGGCTCCAGTGGGAAGGAAAAGGTAAATATGGGATAGAATTTTTTACAAGGTATTTCCATAAAGAGAGAAATTTTGAAAAATTATATCAACCTTCCATGATTTCAGTCAATGAGTTGTATTCATGGCTTGTCTCCTTGGAGCAAGAAATAAAAGCAACTATGAGTTGCCTGTAAGAAATTGCTGGAAAGGAAGGTGTTGTTCTAAAAGGTTGCAAGTTGACAGTCCAATTTAGTGACTAAATGCCCATTTGAACAAAGGCTCTAAGAGGTTGCAGAAGAACCTTTGGGGTATCTGTTAAGATTGACTGGGAGTCTTAATGAAGTCCAATCCCTTGCCCCTGGCCAGCATTTCTCTTGACTTCAGCAGTCACCGATGAGTCCCACGGTGACAAGCACTCACAGTACCAACAGCTTTCCTAAACTCTTGTGAGTTCAGGAATAAAGGGATATGCCCAGCTGGTCATGGACCTGTCCCAAGCATTTTGGAGGCCCTGCACACAGCACTGACCAGTGCAGGGACTCACTGCAGGAGTCGTGCTCTGTCACTTCCACCTTTATTGGTACCTGAGCCACAGCCAAGAGCAGCCAAACCCTGGAACAGGGGATGGTTCCGCTTCAAATCAAAATCAAGTGGAATCTTTTTAGGCAGCCCATAGGATTTGATTGAGTAATACAGGAAATGCCCCATCATGTTCATATCTTGAACCTTCTGGCAAAGCTTGGCCTGACCGAGAGATCTCGGATGATCCTCAAGGCACAACACGTTTGTGCAGCCATGTGGCCTCACTGGGCACGAGGAGACAGAGCAGGGACAGCAAGAACTGCACTGACAAGTCTGCCATGCTTTGTGTAACTAAGTTTTGGTTGGTTTTATTCATGTCAGTGTTCACTCTTCTGTACAGCACATCTACAAAAGGTATAGCAAAAACCAACCACCATTCACATTAAATGATTATGAACACAAATAATAGCAAAATAAACATTAAAATATAGAGGGATATTGTATGAACAGTTAAGCCATAAGCAGTGACCCTCATTCAGAAAAAGCATAAACACTTATTTGAGAAAAAAGGAAGGGAAGAAAAGGGCAGAAAAACTTCAGATGTTTGATAAAGCTTGAATCACGTTAAACAAATTGCTTCTCTCCCACCAGCTCTGTGTCTCAGTCCGAGGACCGAGGCCAAATAAGCAGAGCTGAACCACCTGGCAGGATCAGCTTGAACCTATTTGTGAGCCAACAGACCCACAGTCGCTATTAAATAAAGGAGACAACAAAAGATTGGGAAGTAAATGAAGACAGAAAGTCAAGTTGCCTGCCTGGGTTTGTCTCATTGACAGCTGGTTTGTTTTTGAGATAACTGCCTTGTTTTGTATCAGTGCATTTGTTGCACTCCAAAATAGAATGGCTGAGTTATTAAGAAAAATGCCCTTTGTCTTATGAAGAGTATTTTTTTGAAGTAAGTGCAAACGGAAATTTTCTGATTTTAAAAAGAGCTTGGAATTTCCTTTGCCTAAAAGTTACATTATCCTGTTCCTTTCTTTGATGCCCTCAAAATATGATTTTTCAGTATTTTTTTCCTTGTAAACTATCTTCATGAACTTTTACAATGTTAAGCACAATAAATTGCTGCATAATGTCATTTATTAGCACAAGTTTAATAGCTGCCAATGATCATAACATGCTTATTTTTGACTACTGGGACTCCATCTGTTATGATACTCTAGACTTAAATGAAAATTATTTAGTGCATTACTGAGCAAGACTTTTTGCACAGGGGACGTGCTAGGAATTTTTATATACTTATTTTCTATTTTTTTAATAAAACAGCTTTCATTGAGGGAAAGAATTTTTTTTCAGTAATGTGAAAAATACAATTTTGTTCTATTTTATTCTCTTGGTATTCAGTATTCTTACTAAGCTTGGGATTGTTCCTGAGTGGTAGCCTGGTGATTAAACATGTTCTGTGCAACTTGGTTCTCTAAAGGCTGTGCTGCAATTTGGTCAGTTTTCTCCTTCCCTCTTTTGAAAAACAGAAAAAAAAGGTGTGTGGCTTTTAACAGATTACAGATATTTGAAAACTCATAATTTTTAATGCTGCAGCTGGAGGTCACCCCTCTGACTCTGTTGTTCCTACACTATTTACAGGGTTTTTTCCCAGTTTCTGTGAATTTCTGCATGGATTGAAAGGGAAGCCTCCTGTCAAATCTTGATTTCCTGTGTGTTCTGAAAGCTTTTGAGGGAGGCGGCGCTGCAAGAGCCTGTGGAGGTCGTGTCTGCACATATTGTGTACACCAAAAACTTCCAGTGGGGCAGGGATGGGATTTCCAAAGGAGGGACACGGAGATGGTTCAGGGTCTGGAAGGGCAGCATGTGAGGACACTGAGGGCACTTGGGGTGTCCAGCTGGAGAAGAGGAGACTGAGGGGACACCTCAGGGCAGGTCCAACTTCCTCGGGAGGGGCAGAGCAGGGGCAGGCACTGATCTCTGCTCTGGGGGGACCAGGGACAGCACCCAGGCAATGGCTGGAGTTGTGTCAGGGCAGGCTCAGGTTGTATCTCAGGACAAGGTTCTTCCCCCAGAGGGTGGTGGGGCACTGCCCAGGCTCCCCAGGGCAGTGGGCACAGCTCCAAGGCTGCCAGAGCTCCAGGAGCCTTTGGATGATCCTCTGGGGCACAGGGGGTGACTCTTGGGGATGGTCCTGGGCAGGGCCAGGAGTTGGACTGGATGGTCCTGGTGGGTCCTTCCAACTCAGCATCTTCTGGCATTCTGTGAGGACTCAGAAGGTCTGCTCAATATTGGTTGAGGCTTCCTAGAACAAACATTTGCCTGTTGGAAGTGGCCTTTGAAGGAGAGCTCTGAAACTCTGACAAAATAAGAGCATCTCTCCTTTTTAATGCTGATTTGCAACATGACTTACTTCAATGTTAATTTTTCACAGATTCATGTAGATTATTACTATATGTGCACATCACCAAACCTATTCAGGCACATTCCACCTCCCAGTGTCAGGGGGAAATAGTGTTTATTATGGATGTGTTCTTATAAAGAAAACATTGTTAATTCTTCTTAATTGCCAGTGATTTGGTAGAGGAATTTGCTGTGCAAGACAGGCCTGAAATTGAGTCTGAAAGAGGGAAAAAAGGGGATTTCTTTTGAGTCATATGTTGTATGTGAGCAGGCAGCCACATTTGGGCCTTGACCTGGATATTTGGATAACTGGATGCTGGATAATTTTTAGCTCTTGCTTAGGCATGCAAATGAAGATTTTTAAACCTCAATTGAGAGCGGGAGCTGGAAGCTCGAAACCTGTTTGCTTCATTGTTGAATGGGAGCTCAACAACTTCTAAAAATGTGGATACTTATTTAGCATCTCAATGGTTTTTTTTAAATCCATTATTGTACATTCAATTTTAAAATACAGAGTAGTAACAGCAAGAGCCTCTTGGTGCTACCTACTTTATGGCATTATGACTTTGGGAATTGTTGTGTTGAATATTTTTGTGGTACTAAAGGAAAAGTTGCAGAAGGTGGCAATCTGCACTCTCAGAGACCTCTGCCACACTCAACTGGTTTTGTAGACCTGTGCCAAAACCCATCATTACCAGTGGTTTGGAGCTGGCAGCTTGCTGCAGGTGTCCTTCTAGGATGCTGTCCTCTCCTCGTGTTTGGGGGCAATGTGTAGCTTCAAACCAGTGTGTGCTTATTGGCCCAAAATTTCTATTATGCTCAGTTTTAATTAACCACTTATCGTGTGTTTAAAGACCTGCAGCCATAAGCTCTGATTGTATTTTTGGTTCTATTCAAGAAAAATGTTGGTGTGGAACCAGTGCACAGACCTAAGAGCTGTTATGTGTCCTCCTTGATGCAGGTCAGCCCTTTAGTGCTCAGCTTTTGAAAGGCTGCTTTTCAGAAGGGTTGGCAAAATGGGCTCTCTGAGGCTCTTGAAAGATTCCAGTATCATTTTATCTGAAACAAGGACATAAAAAGCAGCTGGGAATAAAATATAGCTGAACAGATGAGATACACAGTCTGTTTTCTCCTAAGTAAAAATAGATTACTGTTCATTTTGAGACTGTGTGATGCAATAAGAGTTCACTTGCAGTGTAACTATAGCTCATGTTCCAGGAGAGTTACAGAGTGGAGAGTCTGCAGTCACTCCTTTGCCATTCTGCTCCCAGGATGAGCCAAGGGAAAGGGCAGATGTGTGTGCCAGGACATCACCTACATCCTTTTTAGTGGTTATCAAGATTTTCTTATGCAGCAGACCTTATGTCACGGATACATACATGTTTCTAATTCTCAAATAAGAACACAAACCATCCCTGCGAAGATCATACTAAAAAAGACAACTAAAAATTCCAGGAAGTATAAATTTTTAAGCTGTTTCCCTCGATTCCCAACGTGTTAGGCTTAACAGATGTCATTTTTCCAATTTTTGTAAACATTTACAATTCTATAAGGTAGGTGAACACTTAACATTGGTGAGGTTTCTGTACTTGCAGCCATAAATTATTTGTGAGTCCTGTAAATAACTTTCTATGCCAAGAAATGTTGCCAAGTGAACGCTGGTCAGATCTTTAGAAATACCTTGTATGAAAACAGAAAGCAGACTGCTTTAAAGGGTTCCTTTTTTCTTTTTTCTCCCTCCCCCCCCCCTCTTTCCCCCTCTTTCCCCCTCTTTTCCCCTCCTTTCCCCCTCTTTTCCCCCCTTCCCC
>VWZG01003730.1:325621-354647 GCA_013396735.1 Grallaria varia
TTTTTCCCCCTTTCCCCCCTCTTTTTTCCTCCCTTTCACCCCTCTTTTCCCCCCTTCCCCTTTTTTCCCTCTTTTTTCCCCTTCCCTCCTCTTTCTTCCCCCTTTTCCCTCTTTTTTCTCCTTTCCCCTTCTTTTTTCCTCCCCCCTCTTTTCCTGCTTTGCCTGACACTCTCTGTGGCCCTGCCCTTCACTCCCCTGTTTTTCCGGGTCCGTTTCCCACCGGAGGGTGGGATGAGGATCAGGAGACCTCAGCAACGCGTGGACACTCTCCCTTCTTCCCAGCAGAACCCGGCAATCCCAAGGTGCCTGCCAAGTCCGGTGGTTTAGGTGGGGAAGGTCAGTATTTTCCCACTATCTTTTGCCCATGAAGGTGTGTTGCAAAGCCCTCACATTTCTATGGTTTTTAATTCCTGTCTTTCAGGGGTTGCAGAGGAACAGAACATGCCAGGGAGTCACGTCACACAAATGAAGAATGTTCCAGAGAACAGAAAACTTCAGAGAAGTCGATCAGGAAACATATGCAGCCACTTTTATGAAGATATGATTCATAACTTCAGTTCGTTCACCATTGTGCTGTTCTTGGCTTCATTCATAAACTCCCTCTTGAGCAAGAATCTTAATTTAAATTTAAAAGTTATAAAAATGATGGTGTTATGTAGATTATAAAAGTTACCTCTTTACCTATGTCTATGTAACAAACTACCGCCCAGCAACACCTGGAAGGACAGAAAACAGCTTTATTTTTCCAGGGAGCCATAAAAATGATTAACCAGCAGGCCAGTTGGTGTTATGGGTCGCAGTTGGGTATTGGGATACGAAGCAGAGAGCGCAGCAATAACTTTTCAGGATGTCCGGCTGCTCTATCGAGAGTGCACTTTATACACTTGGATACTTTCATATAGTTTATTGCTTTACTATTGTTCGGCTGAAGGTTTCAAATCAATCTCTGATGGAAGTCCACTCAAGGAAATTCTGACAGGATAATGAAGAACTCTGCATTACTTAATGATACATTTCTTCAGCTTAAGCACGACAACTGGGCTTTGTATTTCACTAGCTTAGAATATATAAAAGGAGAATAACGTTGGTCACAAAAATCAGCTTGTTTGTTTTTGAGCTACACTTGTGCCTGAGGGCAAAACCAAAATTATCTGAGCTTGGTTTTGAAACTGTATATTACAAATACAGTAAAGAGTTCATGTGGGGAGCCAGAGATTCACAAAGCAGTGTTGTAATTCAGAATATCTTGCTGTGTAATGCTGGCCTAGATGCTCTTTGCATCACTGTGGGCTCTGAATTCATACAAACGTGGTTCGCATTCCCCAAAGTCCCTTTATAATGCCATGAGAAAACGAAGGGTGCAACAAAATCCAACACCATTCATTGTACTTAAAAGTATAAGAGGGTAGGGGGAACAGAGCAGTGAGTTTGGACTTGCTTTCAACCATTCTTTGTGCCTTCCTTCTCTAGGAATCTCTGCCTACAGCTCTCATAAAGACTTTTAAAAAATGGCAGCTTTCTTCACAGTATTAAAGTGTAACAAATGTTAGCCTGAAATGTTTGGTTTAATGACTGTTTTAATTAAGTGATTTTTGAAGTTATATTGATGAAATTAGAATAGAGAGATCATTTCTTGGAGAAAAGTGGGTTGCTGAGGCAACAGAGGGGTGAAATGAAGTGAGTTTCTGTGATTTCATTAATGGTTCCCTTGATTAAAAGAATAGAACACAAACATTGGTTAAATATTGTTCTCTTTCTAATGAACATGGAAATTGTTCTTTTTCTAATGAACCCCCAAGGGAAACCAGACCAGTATATTGCATATTCTCTCCCAGTTCAATTGTAATTCTTTCAAATGGCAGCAGAGCCATCGTATTGTCTCTTCTCCTGAGTGCAGAGCCCTGCACTGCTCACGCAGGAGCTCCAGAACCTCACAGGATTGTTCATCCATGTTCATTGAGACCAAAGGGCTGCTTTTGGAAAATCCTGGGCATGTTAAAGTGCAGAGGTTCTCTCCCCATTTCTAATTTTCTTGTGGCTCTTTTCCATTTTCCCATGCAGTGCTCCATGTTGGATGTGTCCAGCTTGGCAAGGTGAGCAGCAGGAATGGCAGATCCATCCACTCTGCCAAGCTCATGGCAGATTTCTCTCAAGTTTTTAATGGTTTGAGTTGGTTTTTCTTGTTCTGCATCAGTTATTCCACCATCTGTGCAATTCCCATTAATAGTTGTGAGTGATTTGTGTGTCTAATTCTTCATGCAGAGTGTTGAAAATCTACCCTAAAGCTATGAAAAAATAATGGGAAAAGCATGTATAATTGAAAATAGTCTTAATCACTGGAATGTTGAAATCCACATGGCTTGGAAGACTTGAAAGTTTTCTTGTTTTAGGAAAGCTGAATTGAAAAGCACTGTCATTTTCTTTAAATACATTCTTTTGAATAAAATATCAATTTCTGGTGCCAGCAGCAAGCTTCTAAACATGTTCAAGATGACATGATTGATAACAAGAATGCTCTTCTCAAGATGTTTCTAATTTCATCTCTCTGTATCAGGAATGTTAAACTTCCAACATGATATATGATACAATAATGAATATTTAAACCAAAGATTTTTTAGAGACTGAATGGTAACTGGAACTGAATGGAAATCTGAAGGCAAATTCCTGGCTCCAGAACATGGATAAATTCTAGAAACTGCCTCTTGAGTACAAATTATTTCTCATTTAATACTGCAGTGGTAGGCACATTTCCAACTGAAATTAATTGACTCTGCTCGTTTAACTGAGAGTCATTCCAGTCTGACTGTAAAGCACATAATTTTATTAAATTTATATTGATATGTATTTTTTACCAGATTTGAGGAAGATACTTTTCTTTTGCCTGGGTGCTGGTCAAATGTAGTTGCTCTCAGAAAACTGCTGTCAAATAGGAATAAATATTCTGTCTCTACCTCAAAACCTCAAAATTAAGAAATGTTGGCTTTCATCTTGGTAAGTCTGTACCCCAGAGCTTCCAGTTCTTGAAACTTTTAATGGCCAGCGTCTGATTCGAGATGAGAATCCTCCGATTTGGAAACTTTGGCCATCCCTTATGCAATGACAGAAGGTTAATCATGTCTAGGCCAAAAATAGTCCTTTTCCATTTGCAGGGATCCTTTACCCAGGAAACACATCAGATTTGGCAGGGGAAGAAGCAAAGGGCAGCCTGAACCCTCCTAGCCCAGCTTTGGGAACCAGACTATGAACTTTTCCTTGGTAATTTAGAGTCAAAATCATCTTGAAGTATGAAAAGTTTATTTGATCTTTTCATAAAATATCTGAATTTTTGAATTAGACCAACTCCCAGTTGTTCTTGTCTGCCCCCAGTAAAGAGCTGGATTTTTATTTTTCCACCTGAAAAAGGTGATCTGAGCGCTGAGGCAGATACACAGGTTTGAAGGTCACTGTCATTTCTCATCTGGTGCTCTCCAGCTGGCAAACTCCACATGTAAACCTCTGAATTAACATCGTGGCTTTAAAACAATTAAATTTCAGGAACAATATGTGACTGATTAACGACGGTGGAACTTGGTATGGGAAAGGACGATCTTCCCCATTTTAATTTAAAATGTGTCAAACTACATGACATGGTATTATATTACTGTGTATCAATGCCAGACAATGACATTATTGCAAATAGTATTAACTGGCTGGCTTAGGGGTAACCAAGCAAATTTACAGTTGATGTATCAAATTATAGCTCAGATTCCTGCTTCAAATTATAGTCTTGTCAGAAAAGACGGCAAAATAAGAGGAGTAAATGCTCGTTAGTTTGAGATAAAATGGAAGCTGTTCCCTGGATATTTTACAAGTCCCAGTTTGGGTCATACCCTGAAAACATCCTATGGAATCTCACGGAAGACTTTCTGTGGTACCTCCAGAGCTTTTCACTGGTTTCAGGAAGAGGAAGAAAGCCTTTGGGGTCCATCAGAAACCAAATTCCTTGCAACTATTCAGTTCAGTCAAAAATTACCTCCAAGGGGAAGAAAGTGTCAACAAGGATGAATGGCCTCGCCGTGAATGTCCTGCACAGAACTAGAAGGAGGAAGGGACAGCTCTGGCTCCGACATTCAGGAACAGGGCCAAGTGTGTTATTCCATGTGAGTCACTGCCTGGCTTGTTTATCGAAGCAGCTTCAGCCTCCTGAAGGGCAATCTGCTGAGCCCAGGCTTCTTCAGAAACATTTATTTCAAAAAGTACCGTGTTTTTCAGTCCTCCTTTCCAGCTGTTGAGAGTTGACACTCTGAAAGCTCCTGCTAGTAAAGCCCATTAAAAAAAAAACAAAACAAAAACAAAACAAAACAAAACAAAAACAACGGCAAAATCTGACTAGAAAAAAACCAATCCACTCTTCTGGAAGATAAAAAAAAAATAAAAAAATTCTGTTGTTAGTCCCGCCTTTAAAATGCGTCTTAACTCCCTGCAGTGGATCTCCTGACCAGTTTGCAGCCGTTCCTCTTGGACTTTTCACCTTGAGCAGTTTCTCCCTGTTCTTATATTTTGTTTTGTTGTTATATTTACATTCCACTGCTGCATCTCCTCTGTGCAGTATCATCTTCCACTCCTCACTTTTGCAAATGTGCTGGCCTCACACCCTTAGCTTGTGTAAATTAGATTACCCCTTGTCTGGCTGGGAGTGAATCAATGGGGTGCTGCTGATTTACCCCAGCTTGGGATCTATCTGGTGCTTTTAATCATCATTGCAGCTCCTCTCCAAGTAACCAATGGCACGTCTGCCCCTGTACTGAGCTTTGGGCTCAGCTCCAGCCTGGGGAGAGATTCTGCTCTTGGTTACGTTGATTGGATTTTGTTTGCAGTGAGAGTCCCCCGTGCGTACCTGGGGCACAGCTTGGACTTCCCTCACCCCGACACAGGCGAGTAAATCACCCTGAACAGAGAGATGTAGCCGTGGGTCCCTTTGGGACGTTGGCTCTCAAGAGTGCTCATTACTATCCCCACTGAATCCAGGTAGCCAAGTAGAGAATTACTAAAAAGCAGATAAATAAAATGAAAGATGGGTTCACAAAGGCGAGTAAGTTAAGAGTTAACTGGATTTTAATTGCTACCAGATTGCATCTAGTTTTCAAATGCTTTCTGGAGGAGGATACTCAGATTTCCCATCTCCAGCTGGGTTTGGGTTTCCAAATCCCTGTCAAACTAAGCCCGTTTCCTCGGTAACGATCTCACTCTCCCACCTATGTGTGAGGACAATTACTACTTTTTGCTGAGCAGAGATGGTGGAGCCAAAAGAGAAGGAATAAGGTGACTTTGCTGCTCAGAACCCTCCACACAAATCCCACGTGGTGGGGTCTCAGTGCCTTGTGTGGGATTACAGTTAGATGAGGACAGGGAGAGATGCTGCAGCCAGCCTGCTTGCCTCCACAATTGACATTTTTGCTCCATCTGGGCACACTTACACATATTAACAGTTGCAATGATCAACTGGAGTGTGGATACTTGGGAAGTTTGGGGGATTTTTGTCTTCTCAAGACACTTTCCTTTCCCCTGTGACTGAGCTTGACTAGTCCCTAAATCTGTGTCCAGAGTCAGTTGTTGATTTGAGGTTAGTGGCCAACTTCAAGATCTTTGAGATCAAAATCATAATTTAGAACTAACAATCTGTCATTGATTTCTTCTTTGATGTTCTAAGAAAATCAAGATTTCTTCTAGGTTTTCAGAGTCATCCCTTAAGATTTTTAATATCATTGCTTTAGATTTTAGGCAAATTTGAGGCCCCTGGAATCTGTCCACCTTGGTAGAAATTATTATTTTATTTCTTCTGCACTATGAAAGGCCTTTTTTTCTGTGAAGTCCTTCTTTACTACTGGAGTTGTACTCTAATGGATGTTTTTGTGCTCTATGGTGATATATATGATACACCTTGAGTCTCAGTAAATGGCTTTTAATAGTCTAAGGATTCCATCCCCTTAGACACCCTCCTTCCTCAGTTTACATTATGTGATGGAGCTGACACTTCAATTATAATTTTTGTCAAATACTAATAGACTGTTCAAACACGAGGAAGCCTAAAAACTAATTCCTTCCTTGTCCCAGTTATTCATCAACAAAATGGTTTGCTTATTGCCTGAATTGATTGTCTATTACTTTTGAAAATGTAGGACCACAGTAACTATTTGTGATCCTGTTACAGATACTGCATCAATTATTTCTTCTAATTGCTTCATCACCCATTCACACATCTTTCTTCATCTGTTCTCTTTAGCTGAGCTCAGATGCAAAGTGAGCTTCGACTTGTACATCTCCCAACTGGAGATTGGCCATTTCCTGTTGTTTTTAGGCTATTTCTGAGAGCTTGAGTGGAGGCCACTGTGCAGATGATGGATTTGTCAGCATTTTCAGTGCTCGGTGGGAGGCTCAGTTTAGTCTCTGCTGTGGAAACATCATCAGCTGCACATAAACCTAACGAGGCAGTTGTTAATGAGGCTGCTTGTTGGAGCTTGGACCTTCAAAGGTCAGCCTTAGAACTTGAACTGCTTCATCCGGAGCTGATCCAAGTGTTGTATCTACAGGCTGAGACAACCTGTAATGCAAAGAACCATCGAGAGAGAAATCAGGAGGCTAATGACACCTCTAGTGAACACATAATGTTTACTTTGACTTCTATAAAGAGGTAATTTGCAAGGCTGGGGACAATCCCACTCTGCTTTGTATTTTAAATGTCACTCAGAAAGTGTGATGATGTGTGACTGATTAGCAGCAAACTTTGGTGGCAAATTAATTAGTATTTAATCCAGAGGCTCTATTAAGATGTGATGTTATAAAAATACCTCTTTTTTTTTTTTAAGAGTATTAATTCAATTAAAATGCACAAATGATCTCGACCATCTTCGAGTTTCACATATTTTACTTGAAAGCCTAATAACCATGTCTCACTTCTCTAGAAGTTGGCACATCCACAACAGACTCCCAAGATATAGCTTGGATTAAGGTGAAGTGCTTCTGATAAAAGAGCAATTGAACAGTTTTTAAAGAATAGTTAATGCCAATAAACATGGCTTAGATGAGTGTTATTTCACCATCTTTTGTATACTGTTTGTATTCCTTACTCTTCCCTCTTTTTGCTAAGTGCACTGTTTAGTTTTGAGACCATCATTTATCTTTCAGCACCTCTTTGTTCCTTTTCTGAAATCAATGGCTTAAAAGAAAGTGATTTAAAAAAAAAAAAAAAAGAAAAAGAATGTTATGTTCCTGGATGGAATTCTGTGTAAATAATTTATCTTCTTGCAATGGTTTTCTGTTCTTCCTTCAACATTCTTCTACTTCTTTCTTAGTGGAGCCCATAATGATATTCTCTGTTGCAGATAAGAGTTATTCTGCTGCAGGCTCTCTGTTAGAGCAGTTTGTGCCTTTCTGGTGAGAATATTAATCCAGAGTTCTTGTGACAGGGGCCACTATTCAACAAGAAAGGGCCCCAAATTTGTTTGGTGGAGGAGAGAACCTGTAGGCTGTAGCTGTGCTGTGTTAAATTCTGTGTGAGCCTTTCCTTAAATTACCCAAGGATTTATTCGTGACTCTTTTTTGATTATCCAGTCAAACCCCATGTTACTGTTTTAGTGTCCACAATCAGATGCGTTTTCTCACCAGCTGGATTTGAAAAAACCTGTGCTCTTCCCTGTCCAGTTTTCCCTGTCAGATTCCTTCCAGCCCAGGGAGATGTGGTTCCAGATTTGCTCAGGATTTCCCATTCAGGTCCCCAGTGATGTTTTTCAGAAACCTTTACCCACGTCAAACACAGTGTCCACGATGATCATAAGTCACCTGAGCTCAAGCCAGAGAAGGGCAACTCATTTGGGCTACACCCAAATTACAGATCTTTGTAAATTATCCCTTGAGATGAAACAAAGGTGGTGGGTTTTCCATACCTGCCAAGGTGCTGATGTGCCACAGGGTGCTCAGTTGTGGCAAAAGGACTCTCCAGCACTGGGAATAGAAACTTCAGGACTGGAAATGAAAAGTTACTCATTCAGATCTTGGCTCATTTTGTGTCACATGTTCATGGACAGAGAGGCCTTTCCTGTCTCATTGCTTCCACGTTTAACATGAATAGACAGAATTAAAATGGAATGAGGGACCTTCAATGGTGGAATTGTTGTTTTGTATAGACCTGCTTGTTGTTTTTGCTGGGTGTGTTATTATTACTTGCCATCATAATCACTGCAAATTAAAAAAAAAACCCAAACAAAATACCAACCAACCAACCTCTGAATTGGATTTATTTATTCATTTTAACTTTATAAATGGACTTATGTCTACCACCATGATATACATCTTCTCTGTCTGTAAATCTCATAATGGGCTAAGGCTATACCCTTGGATGGTGTAAATCAGGATGGGTTCACTTAGAACCAGGTCAGCACACAAACTGAGAATCTGGTCTACAAATTTCACAGAAGGGCTGGGCAGTGGGCCCTGGCCTTGGTCTGCAGTCACCTGGTAGAAATGAAAGAAATTCTCATAGTCACCTTGTTCCAACTCTGCTTGTCATTTAAACAGCAATTGCTGTGTTGCTCTTCTTTATATTTTAGTTTCTGTCTTTGCAGTATTTCCCAGATACTGCAAACTTTCTTCTCAGCCTTTCTGGCTCCCTTTCAGCACGGAAAGTCATCCCACTGTTGCTAAATGTCAGCGTGCAGCTCCCCACGCTGGGACTCCACACCTCCCCTCCCTCTGTCTGGCTCCTGTCTCCATGTGGCAAGCGCCAAGTTTTTGGGAAAAAGCACAGCAGGTGCTTCACTCTGGTGTGTCTCCGGGAGCTTCCAGGACCTCCTAATACTGAACGACAGGGATATTTCCCTAGAACATCCTCTTCATCCCATTTCCAATATCAAATAAGCCGGGGGTTTGACATCATCTGACAAAACATTATTCCTGTCAGGTTTTTATCCTCATTGTTTGACATAACTAAGGCTCAACCTTGCCCTGGAGTCAGTGAGCATTTTCCAGCAAAGGGCCTGAACTCTCTGGGAGGTTTCATTCCCACAGGAGTTGTGTGTTTTAGCACATGCGTTTAATGTGGAACCCTCCATCCTCCTCCTTAGTGGGGAAAAAGTGTCCTCAACCTTTATCTTCAACCCTATGCCCACACCTTTTTTAACATGCTTTTCCTCACGCTGCTTTCTGCCTGCGTGCAGCCCTTTGATCAGCTTCCAGCAAGAAGCAGCACTGCCAGATGGGACGTGAAGGTCTCCTTTGCAGGACTGCAGCGCGTCTTGGCTGGGCTGAGGTGGAGGGAGCAGGCTCATGGCTGTGGTGCTCTGTGTGGTGGGGACTGATGGTGAGCCTGTCACCTCTGCCAGGGGCAGCTGCCCCCGTGGTGCTCGGAGGAGCCGGGCAGGGCAGTGTCCTCGGGGCGCCCACACCCTGCCATGGTGGCTCAGGGCCAGCTCTCCCCTCCTCCAGAGGAGCAATGTCGTTATTCAGAGGGGAAGATGGCCAAGCTCCTGCTGTCTCCCTTTGCAGTGGAGCTGCAGGAGGGCCCAGCCTGAGACAGCCTGAAGTGCTGAGGATTCAGTGCCGGAATTGCTGCAGGACCCTGAGCAAGGCGTGGGCTGGGGAGTCCATGTGGGAACTGAGACTCGCAGCTGGTCTGCTGCTTCTCACAGAATCCCAGGGTGTGTTGGGTTGGAAGGGACCTTAAAGACCATCCAGTTCCCCCCCCTGCCATGGGCAGGGACACCTCCCACCAGCCCAGGTGGCTCCAAGCCCCATCCAACCTGGCCTTGGACACTTCCAGGGATCCAGGGGCAGCCAGAGCTTCTCTGGGCACCCTGTGCCCACCCTCACAGCCAGGAATTTCTTGCTTATCTCTTCTCTCAATCTGCCCTCTGTCAGTGGGAACCCATTCCCCTTGTCCCATCACTCCAGGCCCTTGTCAATGGTCTCTCTCCATCTTTCCTGCAGGTTCCCTTCAGGCACTGCAAGGCCACAATGAGGCGACTGCAAGGTTTCTCCTCTCCAGGCTGGACAATCCCAGCTCTCCCCACCCCTCTCAGTGCTCCAGCCCTCTGATCTACCTGGTGCCTCCTCATGGTGCCTCTTGACAGATTTCAGCAGTATCTGAACTTGACAGTAAGAGCTGGCACGGACAGAGCTGAGTCCCAGCTCTGGCTGCACCACTGGCGTCCCAGTTCTGCACCTCAGTTTTTAGGATGCAGCTGTTTCCCAACCATTGGGTGTGATTGAAATAAGAGTTCAACATCTGTAAAGTATCAGGTTAACCGATTGCTTTATCTAATGAGGTAATGAAAGGTCTGATCATCAAATGTCCTCGAAAAATTCAACACTTACCTGGATTTTCAAGTGTGCTAAGGTAGAATTATAAAGTAGTTCGATTTGCCCTGGATTTGCTGCACTATTGTGCATAAAATGTTATGTTGTTTATCTCAACAGTATGAATTTGTATTGCAGGAAATCTTCAAGAATACTTGTTGGAAATCTCATCCTAATTTGAGAATTTTTCTTATGCAGATATTCAGAATTTGTCTGGTTGTGTAATGTAGAAATTTTCTGTCATGGGAAATATCAAGATCATTATTTTAGAAGTCTCATCCTTTGATAGAACTGCGCTGTTTGCTTAAACACTTAATGGAGTCATTCCTTTCACGAAACAAAGAAGTGCCTTGATCAGATATTCAGACTTCAAATTTCACCCCCATTCCCAGGTATGTGAGTGCGAGGCAATGACATTTTTTCAAGTGAGGTTATAACATTCATCAGAGCTCCAGTTATAAAAGGATTTCCACAGAGCTGATCAGATACCTGTCTGACTTCACTGTCAGATTGAGTCAAGTATCTTTTCACTTGCAGATTGATTGGAGTGCGAGATTAATTTAGTATCTTCCAAACCCCTTTCCTACAAATCCTTTTATTTTATCCTCTGGTTGCCCTGAAAAAACCTTGCTGTCTTTTTAATATGATACATAATAGAACAGTCAACCTATATGACTTCTGACAGTATTGGTACAAAGCATATATTAAAATGTGATCAAGAGATGTATAGAAGAAAATGTGCTTTATTGATAGGAGTCAAGGTTAGAGGAAAACCACTGTTCTGTAATTCCATTTGTGTTTCCACAGTTGCATTATTACTTAAGGGAACTGAGATTTTTAGGCTTCGGATAAGAAAGGGGAGCAACTGCCAAAGGGTGTCTTATGATTAAGCCCTAAAGTTATTCAAACAGCATTACTAGAATAAAATAGAAGTCTTTTCTTTGGGGCTGTATCTGAAATTCTTGAAATAATGAGCCTGCTCAGGCTGCTGCAGGATCAGGGCATGGGGGGAGAAGGATGGGGCTTCCACACGAGCAGGAGGCATCTTGTCTTGTAGGAGATGTAGGCATTGGGGATGGAAATAACTCACAATAAACTGCGCCTTCCCACTACTGGTGTGTTGAACACCAATATTTGGAATAAGTAAATGACTGTGTTTTTCCACTGGCTCAAACACCTGAAATTTGTAAGATAAAGTTCATTCATTTCGGCTGATACAAGGTTCTTTATACCTATTTTTCCTGCAGTACTGGTAAATATTATCTTCATTCCTTGTACTGAACAAGATTTTCTGGTTTTGAGTAATTTGTTCCAGTACATGAAATTATTGTTTTTGCAAGACAAGGAATAAGGGCATTTTGTTTGGAACTTTTTATAGCTTTTGCATGGTATAATTCTCTAATCTGCTTCAATTGTTTCAGTTCTTTAATTGTTTCTGCTCACACTTATATCCTGTACAACCACTATGAAGAAAGTAGCTATTTTAAGAATATACATAAAAGCTGGCAATTACATTGTCTTATCAAGTTTTTGCAGCCTATTAAGTTGTTCAGTGGCACTGGAAATGATTAGACTCAATACTGGAGGAATGAGAGTCTAAAAGAGGAACCTGAGCTTTTAAAGCTGTAATATCTTGGGATATTCCACCTGCTGAATGGGTTTCAAAGACACTGGCAAGGATAAATTCATGCAGGGTGGAATTCAAAATGCACACAGTTTTTAGTAAAAGCACGAATGCATTAAACACTGGGTGTGGAAGGTGAGGGGAAGGCTGGGTAGACTTCCTGGTAATTTTGGGAGCAGGGAATGCTCCCTGGCTTTGTTAAAGTGATGACTTAACATCTTCAAGATGCAGCACAGGAAAGGAGATTACAGTCCTTGGCTCACAGGCAGCAAGTGTGGCCCTGATTTTCTCCCTGGACAATGGACCAGCAAGATCCTGTGCCAGGAAAGGGAATGGTTGCACTTCTGTCTTGGGACAGCAGCAGAGACTTCAGAAACTTCCAGTTTCTCCCTCACCCCCCATATTTCCACGGACCTAGAGAGGACCCAGTCCAGCTGTTTACAGCTGAAGGGTTTTGTGGGGCCATGCTGACTTCTAAGGTGTGAGTGAAAACTCAAAGAAATGAAAATACGTTTTCAAACCTATCAAACTTTAAAAAACCCCAGTTCTTTTAATAAGAAAATCCCAAGTGCAGTCCTGGAGGGGCCACGAAAAGAAGTTATTTGGCTCACAGAAGAGACTGACAAAAATTAAGCAGACCTATACAAGCTGTGATAATACAAAGCAAATAGATCAATTATGTGTATTATTGGAACAAAAAATGCTGCATTATCCATACTTTTGGCAGTAGTGGGAGAGGACAGGTAGTAGGACTGTGGGGTCAGCTATCTGTTGGCCTCTCAGTTTTATCCGAGCCTGAATGCCAGGCAGCTTTTCACCTGCACAGCTCCTGAGTTTATTATATCTCTTTTTGTATTTATTCTCTCTCTCTTTTACAAAATGAGATGCATCATTTCTGCCAGGGGAATTGTGCTGGGCAGTGCTGGGGTTCTGTATGGGAGGAAGGAACTCTGCAGGATGCTGAGGAGCTCAGCTCAGAGTGCGGGTCCTTCTGCCTGCAGAGGGAAAACTTTGCATTTTGTAATGTTTGATGGCAAAATAAAGTGCTCAAGAACCTGGAGACGTGTTGGACAGCTGCTGGGCCTGAGCCCAGCGTGAGGGTGGAGCAGGCTGTGTGTACTCTCTGAGTAGCTGTTTTGTTGCCAGAGTCCAAAAAACATAAAAAAGTTGAATGCTGGTTTTAGCTGGAAATTTTCTTTGCATAAATTAGTCTTCCCAGAAGCTACAGAATAATTCAGTAAAGATAAATAATGTACAGGAAGAAGAAATGCTTCTAAAAGGACTTTGCAGTAGATTAATTTTAAATGTGCGTGTATAAACACACATACATACAAACGCATATGTGTATATACATATATATATATATATACATGGACTTAACCAAATATTTGCAGACTCTTTCAGAGTTTTCTTAGAGTTTTCTTAGAGAAACGTTCATTATGATTAATTATTGTCAAGGCCTTGATCTGGAGAGATAAATCGATACATAGATGTATATTTGTACCACATCTGATTTTGCATAGTTTATAAGAACTTATTTCTGAAAATCCCTGTTTGAACTTAGAGAAACAGACTTGCTCTTCCTTTTTAAATAGTCATCAGTTGTGTTATTTTCTTTCATTCATTCATTCATTCAGCTAATTTTCCCCATATTGAAATCGCTTGAGAGCTATGTTAAGGCTTCATTCTGTTTAAAACTCTGATTAAAATGCTTATTTCTGCAGTGCCAGTCATTTCTGACTAGTACTTCAGTGACTGGCTCTGATCTTTTTATTAGAGTTTACATGACAGTTGCAATTTTAGAGGGAAAATAAAAATAAGCAAACAGCCTTTTCCACCATCATGGCTGTTTATACACAGTGTGGTTGTTTGCCTCCTGTTCCTGAGGTGGTCACACACTTTTCCTTTGTGGAACATTGAGGTTTGCTTAGAATATAATTAAAGAGAAACAGTTCTCAGAGATTTTTCACTGCACTAGGTGCTGTGTTTTCACAAATGGAATGTGATGACTCCGAACAACTGTTTTTGCCATCCAGGCTGGTTGAGGAGATGCAGGTAGACGTATCCATTTGAATTCTCTTCCTTGGATTGCCATCCAGCCGCCAGGAAGAAAGATGAGACTTGGACAGTGTGGGAAAGCAGCTGCCTCTGACAGGCCAAAGGTCCAGTGCAGGTCATTTTCTCTGACTCCAATAGGATTTGACTAAGACACAAAGGGGCTGGGATGAAGCCCAGGAAAATCTGTCTCTGTTCCCAGTGTAGTTTGAACTACTGACCCAAGACATTTGCTACGAGGTATTCTGGAGCAGTCCGGGAGGTTTCCTGACCAGTGTTGTTGCTCCTGTCTCCCCCCGATGTCTGGTAAATCAGGATAGATGCCTTACTCGCTTTGGAGAAAATGAAGTGCTAACACAGCGCAGGAGGAGAAGATTTATCTAAAGAGCCTGTCCCTCTTTGGAAGACAAAGAGTAGATTGAAGTTCAGGCTGCCAATACGGATCATGCTGGAGACAAGCAACACCGAAACCAGCCCTGGCAGCCTTTTGCAGGCTTGTCCTTGGGCTTGCCCGAGGAGGTGGGAGAGTGGACAAACGGCTCCAAGGTCCTTGCCTTGTTTCAGTGTTTCAGTTCCGTAGCTTCCTCCTTGCAAGGAACTCAGAGATAACCTCAGCCCTGAGCAGCTGCCAGGCTACGGTCACCTGTGTGAGCACATCTCTGGAGGGGGACACTCACAATGTCACCCCTCTTTTATCTCTCAGGCCCCTTTGCCAACCTTCAGCTCTCTGTGCTGAGGTTCGTGCTGAAGGGAAGGGCACTCCTGTCACCCCGCCAGAGGACCAGGGGACAGGGACAGTGACAGGATGCCTGGCCTAAGGTGGGAAAGTCCCAGGTAGCTTGGTCTTACCTGCAGGATCTATAAACATCAGCCCTTCTAAGATGCTTTGAAGGAGAGAAGCAGCTTTACACAGAAGCAAAGAAAGAAAATCAATGTTTTCAAGTTGAGATTTAATCCTTCAAATTAGATTTTGATGTAGGAGAAACCCATGGAAGAACTGGAAACTGCTAAAATGACAGTGTGACACTATAAATGTTTTCAACCATCTCATTGTCCAGCCTGGAGAGCAGAAGCTTTGAGATGACCTCATTGTGGCCTCCCAGTGCCAGAAGAAAGATGGAGATAGACCATTGACAAGGGCCTGGAGGGACAGGACAAGGGGAATGGGTTCAAACTGAACATTTAGATGGGACATCGTGAAGAAATCCTTCCCTGTGAGGGTGGGCAGGCCCTGGCACAGGGTGCCCAGAGAAGCTGTGGCTGCCCCTGGATCCCTGGAAGTGTCCAAGGCCAGGCTGGATGGGGCTTGGAGCAACCTGGGCTGGTGGAAGATGTCCCTGCCATGTCAAGGGATGGAACTGGGTCATCTTTAAAATCCCTTTCAACTGAAGCCATTCTGTGATTTTCAGCTACACCCTCACTAGCCCTCCAGCTCAGTTAACCTCCACTTTTACAAGTTCCTTCCCCCTTTAATAGCTCCTTTTTTCCCATGTGCCAGTTGTTCAGCTCTTGCCCTTCCCCACTTCATCCACACTCATTCAGTTCTTTTTGCCTTTGGCATTCCCCTTTTCTTTCCTGCAGAAACCCACTGCAAATAGATGTTCAGGGCTGGAATCATTTGGGAAGGCCTTGTTATAGATGCAATGCAAGTCCATCATGTATCTGCAAGACCTTTAATCTTTTGCAGTTCTTCTGCTGAAGCTCAAGTCCTGCTGCTGTGCCGGCTGTGCTGCAGATCCCACAGGGTGAGGGGTTGCCATTGGCCATTTCTGGGGTTCCTGATGTTGCCTTGAAAGAATAAATGCTGCTGTCAGCCCCTTAGTGCTCGCCCAGACCCAGCTTAGGTTCCTGCCCTTCCTTTAGGCCTGGGTGACCGAGATGGACTGGCTGCCTGTTGGCTCTCTGGGCGTTGGCTATGGCTGCTCTCCTCACGCTGTGTGATGTTTGAATGCAGTTTGATACATGTTAAAAAATAATAAAGGTTTATATTTCTGTACATAAAACCTTTCCAAGGTGTTCCTCATGAGGGAGTAGAGACAGAGCAAGAGGAGGATGTGTAGCAATGGGATGACAAAACAGGATTATAAGCAAATTAAGAATCTTTTTTCCAATTATCAACATTTATGGCTTTTGCTATTGAGATTGTACAAAAAAGAGACTTATACAACATAATCAGTTGACTTTGTGCTATGAAGTGGTGCTGTCAGAGAAGCTGATCTGACCCATGACAGACATTACGATACATTTAGAATGACATCTGTTTTAACTAAGAGAAGGCAGAAACGAGTGCCTGTATCACATCTGTGATTTCATTTTGTGATTTCATTTAAAGGTTTTTTAAGTCCCCGCTCTTTTTATGATGGACATTTACTAGGAAGAGAGGGATTAAAGGCAAGAAGAGAAATTGTTTTGCCTCTGCCTTTGACTGTCATTAGGCTTGACTGGCCCCATATGACGTGGAGGAGGCACTTCTTGATGCTGCACATATTTTAATTTCTCAACATTTTATTTCAAATTCCTTGTAGGAAAGAAGTTCTGAGCCAAACATACCAAGCTCTTGTCTATCGAGGAGACAGCACAGCACCTTACTTTCTTCATAACACCAAAGGAAAACCTCTGGACCTTACAATGGATATTCATATCCATTTAGATTATAGGCATGTAGTTAAATGGGGCAAGAGGAAAAAAAAAACCACCCTGTTGTTTGTGACTAAGCGCATTTTCTTCTGGAAACTCTTTCTGAATAATTTTATATTGGGACTTCTGTCCCAATTTAAGATGGAGCATTGGTTTGGCTTCCTCACCACCACAGGAAGAATAACCATTTTTCAGGCACGGCTGATAAAAACTATAATTTAATCTGCAGTTTTGATAGCACCTGAAGGAACGATTGGCACAAATATGCTCATAGTACTTCCATTTCCTTGCTGTGATCCATCAGTTCATTATGTCAAGGTCAAAGCTAAAAATTTTAAACTCCTTTTGTTTTACAAAATGGAAAATGTCAGAAAATGTCAGGATTAGGAACAGTGCTGACAGAGTCAATGCTACAAAGCATCATTAATGAGAGCAGCAGAAGATACAAATGCGGAGAAGCTCCAGGCTGCTCAAAGAACCTGTTCCTCCTCCCCAGCACCCCAACATGCACTTCCATGAATTCCAGGCAAGGTTTTATGGCGCCTTAGTTTGCTACCAACATATAAATGCCCTGATTTAGATTTGTTTTGACTTCTCCCTTTCTCCAGTACATTCCTCCTTTCCTGTGTTGGTAGTTAGAGATCAATTGAAACAACCTTCCACCCTTTGGCCTTGTTTTCTCTCAGAACTCCAGACAGTCTGAAAGGCTTTTCCCGGGAATGCAGTGGTTCTACAAGGGATGGAACCTTTGCCCATGTGTCCTTTTGCCTTGGAGTGTTGCTGCAATGAAAAGAGAAAAGTCACATATTTTGGGGATGATGTTTTGCCTTATTGTGTGCTTTCAGCTGCTTAATTGAATTAACAAAGTTTTCTTGTGGTTTTTTTTGCAAAGCAGTGAACAGAGTTCAGTTCAAGTCTTCAGTAAACAAAAAAGAAAATAGAAAAATGACTGTTCCTTTCATGCCATTAAGTACTTAAGCACTTACTTAATTTTATTTGGCTTTGCAGTGAGACCTTAACAGATTTTTAAATATCTTTCTCAATCAGTTAAATAAGGTAATAAATTGCAAACAGAGAAGACAGAGGCAGCCCAGCATTTTAAACAGCAAACCTCATCCCTTGCCAGTCCCTCTACCACCCAACCTGCAAAACAAACATGCAGTAAAGCAGATGTCTGAATTCTGAGCAAAATATTTAAAAACACAACTGTCTGGCTGGAAACTGGGGAGGTGGCATTGATCCCAGGAGAATTTTTTTTGGTAGTGGTTTTTTTTTTTTTTTTTTCCATCTTCAGCAATTTATCTTGAATTAATGGATTTGCTGAAATTCAACTATTCATTGAACTTCCTCTCAGCCATAATGTATGACTTTGTCTCCCAATAGTGAAGGAGTTAAACCTTTTTTAGCCTCTCTTTTTCCAAGCTGGGGCTTTTGTTTAGAAGTACCTTCAGAAATACCTTTTTCTCAGGCAAGTGACAATGTTGTGGCAGTTGAGTTGACTCTGTTGTCAAAAGCTCTCTCAGAGACGTGGATAATGAGCTAATTCCCATTTCCACTCAGCGATTGCAGCGCTCCCACCCAAGTCCTGCTTTTCCCTTCCCATCCCCGTGCTGGAAGCCTGTCCTGCCTCAGAGACCAGTGCACATCCCGGGTCCCTGGTGGGCCGTGGGAAGCACGAGGAGTTGGGGCTCTCGGTGTGACCTGAGACGTGACATTGGGGTGGCACCAGCTTTGTGGGGAGCACAGTTTGGGAGTCGAGTGCTCCCCCCAGCTCACCATTCCCTGGAGCCGGAATGGAGTTTGGTCCACAGCCATTGATACAATACAGGGCACTGAGGAGGAAAGGAGAGGCTGCTTTTGCAGACAGGAAAGTGCCTCCATCCCTGTTTCCTTTTCCGTGGGAGCTGCTGCTGCTGCCAAGCCCATCCCTTCCAAGCGCTTGCTGTCCTTGCAAGCCACAATTCTGCGCCTTGGTCCCACTTCCTGCGCTCCCACCTGCTCCTTTGCTCCTGAGTTTGTTACGTTCTCACATCTCCCTCTGTCTTTTTGGTTTGCCCCAGGAAGATTTTCAATCTCCCTTTGTAGATTTATTGTTGTCCTGTTTTTTATGAATTTATTATGGTTTTCTTTATAAAAGACAGTTTTGCTTCACAAGATGCAGAGTTCATTCCCTGAGAGATCCTTCCATGCTTAGGAAAGATTTTCCAATTCCACCTTAGTATTTTCACTCCTGTTCAACTTGTGATTTTATTTCATTTCCTTACACTTTCACTTCAATTTACTTTTATCTCTTTAAGAATTCATTCTGAAGGGGGTTTGCACAAGGTCTCACAGATTTAATCCATGGACTTGTCCTATTTCTATGGCAGACACTAATCTTCTGTTGCAATAAAACAAGTTAATAAGCTGCAGAAAATCGATAAGGTGATTTAATTGCCAGTGCTTATGTATTTTCTTAGTATGGCTAAAATCCCACCAAAGGTGGGGTACAAGCGAAACCAGGAGTCTCAACGAAAGAACTAAAATAATGGGAGCAGATTAGCAAATACAGGGGGGAAAAAAATGACAAGATATCTTCATGAAGTTTCTTCTTTTAATTCAACTTTTATAAATATCACAGAGAGTGATAACTTGGTTTATAAATTGAAGGAATAAAGTGAATGTGCCAACATGAAAAAATATAAACAATTATATTGTCAGTCATTGTTTGAATTATTCATTTGAAATATCTTTTAAGAGTTTTTCTTTGCATCCGTAAGGCAAAGAAACGTATTTATAGGAGTAAAATGTACTAAATAATTATTGAAGTATGCATCAAAGAAATCCTTTGATTATTAGAATAAATATTCCAAACTGTCACTTCTGATTTTATTGTCAAGTGATGGAATATTTGATGTTTTCTATAAGATTTAAAACCTGAGGCAAACAAATGTATAAAAAGGACCAACTTTTATCTTTCAAAGGGAGTGGATGGCTGTAGTGAGTCACTCAGAAAAATATAAATAGAATTAACAAGTTGACAAATAACAAGGTAATGAAAAATGTATTTCAATTAATGGGAACCAATTCCAGAATTTGAAATATTTGCGTTTTCAATTCCTCTTCCTCTGCTTTTGCCAGAGGGACATAATTTTCAGCCTACACTGATTTGTGTAGAACTTTGTGTTACCAGATATTTAGGAGGTTCGTGAAAAACTGTCGATTACAAACACACAGATCATGTTCTTTCTGCTCATTCACTAAAGTAATTCCCAAGGTCTGTAGAGGGGGAAAGAACTGCAGCTTTGGATGAGCTTTCAGTTGTTGGAAAGTTGAGCTGCACTGGTTGAACTTGGATGGAAGTTAATTAAGACTAGTTATATCAGCAGCCAATCAATTACATAGGTACCGAACTACTTTTTTCATTAAAAAAAAAAAAATTCTACCAGGGAAGCATTTGGAAAATAAAAGCAGTAAAGCAGAAAAAGCACCTCATGAAATATCCAGAGCAGTAGTAGAGTCGATTTTACATTTTCTGGAATAGGAAAAGTTTCTAAACCAAGTTGGAGTGAATTTGAGGCATTTTTGAGAAGGGAGTGAGAGAAGCATTAAACATTAAATGGGGAAGTGCAGGTAAGAAAAAATAATAGCTATTTCAAGTTGTCTCATGGTGCAAAATTAAGCCTTATAATGAAATATTCAGAGCACATTCAATAGCTGTAACTCAGATCAGACACAGTCCCAGGTCTCTCGATCCCTTTGCTGTTAACAATTAACAGGGTCAGGATCAAGAGACCCAATTAATAAAGAATAACTCTCAAAAAGAAGAACGATTTTTACTGCTGACTGCAGTGGGATGAACATTTGCTATCTAGTTCAATGCATTCCAATTCAGGCAATATAAAATATTTGAAAACCTTTATAGAAATATTGTGAAAGTATTAAAATTGATAAAATAGAAAGTGATCAACACTGATTCCTCGGTTTTGACTTGTATCTTTCATCCTTTCAGTTTAAAGTCATGATTATTTGCACATTTGTTATTAAAAGAGAACTCAGTATTCTTTTTTAAATGTAGTGAAGTTGGTGAACTGAATTTTTTCTCTTTCAATTATACAGGTTTGGATATAAAAATGCCTCAAAGTATGGTGTTACTCTGTTACAGGCAAAATAATGGCTAATTGGAGCTGAATGTCTTTTTTATCTGGCTGCATCTAACTATCAAACAAATCTCTCTATTAATTGTTAAATCCTAATGACTTCAAAAGACACTTCTCAGGTCTCTGTTGGAGCTCTGGTACCCCGAGCTGCACCGGGCTCCGAGCCTGCACTGAACTGCCCTGTCATTAGTCTTGTCAGCTCTGTTCCTGCTTTTATTCCCGTAAGTTAATGAAAGACATTATATGTTTGGAGAAAGTAACCTTTGCAAAAGTCCTTTTACACGCAAGGTTTTAGAAGACTCAGTTGGTTTGTAATGATAATGATTTTTCACTCTTAGTTCCTGGGTTGTAGGAGTTGTTTCCTGGCAATGCTCAAGTAGGGGAGAAAGGGAGTGGAAACCTGATGGCACCTGATTTCTATATTTTCTTGCTTTTTTTGGGAGACAGGTTGAGGTAAAATTCCAAATAATCTGGACAGGCAAAGCACCATCTTAGAAAAGAGGGAACTTGGTTTGAACATTTGGTTCAGCAGAGTTGACCAAAATATAAAAGAAATTATTAATAAATAATAAATAAATACCAAGAGTGATGATTTGAAGCGTCTCAGCATAGCAGCACTCGCAGCAGGCTGAGAGCTCTCACCTTATCTATCAGCAGCGAGCATTAATTTCCCATTATTCACTGACTATTTTAAAGAGTCTGTGGGAGCAGAGCAGCCATTTGGAGGCGAAAGTGAGAAGGAAAGTTCATAAAGATTCAGCTTCATCTGGTTTGCATCTCCAGAGCTAGGGCAGGGGGACAGTGGGTGGTGACACAGGGAGGGTTGGCAGAGGAGTGAGGTGGTGACTGAACAGGGAAGGAGACAGTGACAGGATGTTAAAGAGATCCTGTTCAGACACAATTCCACATATGACACGATATTCTCCAAGACTTTTCTCTCAGACATAGACAGGGTATGTTTGTTTCATGACAGATTTTAATCAGATTTTCCAAGACCATTTGCCTTAGAATTTACAGGGTGTTCCCTGAGTTAATTTGACTGAAACCCTTTTAAGACATGTAATGTGAAGTGTGTTAATTTTTGTTTTTCTGAGGTATTATTTAAAAAGTAAAAGTCACTGTGTTTTCAGACAGAATACTAAAAAACAAAGGGCTTCTCTCATTGGGAGAATATCAGTCTCTTGTCTGCATGAAGGGCATTAGAGATCATAGCAAAGTGAACACTTAAAAGATCATCAGGTTGACACTGTCAAGAAAATGATTTTAAATTTTTGCTTGAACTTGACTCCTCAAGGGTCTTTTTCTGCCCGTACCTCTCACTTTATTTGTGAAATCTGCAGCTCTGGTGCTTCACTTGTATTAAAAACTGTAAAAATGGAACAACAAAGAAAAAAAGCAAAGCAAAAGCATTGAAAGAGAGCACAAACTAGCTGCTATCCTGGTCCCTGGGCCCTCCTTAAGAGTTCTGTTCACTTAGAACATTTTCTAGCTTCTGAAACACTTGATTAAAGTCAACTGGGACAAAGATAAGCTCTTAAAAGTGCTAATTTGTGTCTTGGAAAACCTGAATTAGTCTAAATATGAAATTCTCTGTTGCTCTGTGTTCCTGCTCTGGGGCTTGCTTGGAGAACGTTTGAACGTGTCCTGGCACACACCTCTGCTTGCGTGGGGTGCTGTGGAGTCAGCCCTTGGGACAGTGGTGCAGTCCAGCCACCACCTCCCTGACCTCCTGTCCATCTCCTGCGAGTTCAGAAAGCCTCCTTCAGGTCACACGTCAGGTGTTTTTTTCCCTTCTCTGTCTCAGGTCATACAAGCCCATATGGAGTCCTTGCTTGACTTCGGGTACCAGCCAATCAGCTGAACTGATGGTCTTGTTTAATTAATGTCCTCTCGCTCTTAGGCTGTGGCCACAGAGATGAAATGCAGGAACAGAACCAGAACAAGCTCTGAGCTGAGCGGGTGGGACAGGAGGAGGCCCAGCAGCAGAAGGTACTACTTGAAGCTGGCACAGATCTCACTGCACCTCCCAGAAGCAAATTTGCTACCATTAGGGCAGAGCAAATGATTTTTAGGGACTATACCAGCATTCATAGCCTTTTGCAAATTGAAATAGATTATCTTTCAGTGTCTTAACGACTTCATGTGTCAAACCTAATTTGTTTTTCATACTGAAGGCATCCTCCACATACTCCTTTTGCTCCCACTTTGAAGGTTATTAAAAGTCTTCTAATCTAGTAATTCCCAACTCCTCTGTTTCTGCAAGGGCAGAGTTATCACTGCATATCTTAGAGATAACCCTACTCCTTGTCTCTCACACCTCCCTCCTCCAGGCAGCCTCTTTTTCTTGGGGCATATTGTGAGGATCCCGATACAACAGCAGCTCTGTGTTTGCCTTGAGAAGGGAATTCACTCCTTCAGCTGCTGGTTTCTGGTCTGCCCTTGGGCTGCTAATACAGTGCTGTTGTACAAGACACAGACATTGACATACAGCCTACTATGGAACAAAAAGGCTCTGGAGCACCCGAAAGCCTTTCCAAGCTCTTGGAAATGAGTATTTAGTTCCTGGGGCCTTAGAGCCTCTCTTGCATCCATGGCCATATCATACATGCACCAGAGCAAACGAAGAGCTGTTTCTGAAATTACTGGGTTGAAAAGGGTGGGTTTTTTCCTCAGGCAGTTGTAAACTCAAATGTCAGATCTCTTGCTTCAGTGTTGGTGATGATTTCAGAGGCGATGATTTCAGAAGTGCCATAAGACTTTTGATATTTTAATTCTTGGCAAAGCATTGCTGTGCCACTAATGCAGATGTGTTGACACTTGAGACTACCAAGTGCATGCATTAAAACTCTTCCCTGGATATCCTAACAAAACACACAATACAAACAGCAACTCTGCTTTGCCATATTAAAGTACAAGGCTGCAGGACTTTTAGTATTTTATATCTATCTTTATATATACATATAAAAATAGATTAAAACTGTGTATGTGTTGACACATAAATTCATTCTTAAAATAAAGAATTACACTGTGTAAAGCACAGACATCTTCCAGAGATGCCAAAAAGAACTGGAATAGCTGTTAATACACGAAACTGACACACCAATGCCTAACCCCCAAATACTTACATGGTGCAGGCATAAACAAAAATATAACTTTGGATGATATTAAGTTTATATTCCTAACAAATAAGTTCCAACGGCTGTCTGCTTGGTTTTAATAGTGCATATTTATGTTCCTGTTCTGCACTGCGCTGTAATATTTTCATTGATAAAATGCAGGACACAGGAAAAAATTGATTACTCAGAGTGTTGTTGAACAAAGGAAGATGATGAATGCCAGTGATTCTGATGGGGCAGTATGGAGTATAAACCAGATGTTTTGAGGACCAGAAAGTATTTCAGAGGATTAGGACTCTCTGCTAATCTGATTAACAGGTTGAAAGTCTTTTCAGAAAACCGCAGTTTCTTTAGACTGAGAAATCAGGGTCAGTAACTTGCTTTGTTTCTATTCCTATGATTGTACTGCACTGTTCAAAGGACTGATCTTTGCAGAAAATCAGCCCATTAATTGTGTTATGATAGCTGGAAGAAGAGAGTATTTACTCACACCCATAAAATAACGAGAAAAGCAAGCATCTCAAAATACAAAACAAAGTAAAAAATCCATATGACCTCCATCCACTAAGAGGTGGCACAGTACCAGGGAACAAAAACACAGGCGTGGGCTACCAGAGCTAAAAGAACACTCAGAAACTGCTCTGGAGGAACAGGAAGGAACAGAGAGACTTCCAGGTGGGAGAATGCAGGGCAAAAAACACAACAGCAACAACGAAAGAGATTAACGAGCAGAACCACAGCAATAAAAGTTACATGTATGGAACAACCAGAAAGACTCCGGAGTGCAGTGGTAGCCAAATACTGGTGTGATCTTGTTGTGCTTTTAAGAAGAAAAAGCCATACTGTGGTTTCTTTTGCCTCAGCAAAGACTCAGAGCATGCTGACATAATCATGAATAAGGTGGTTCTGTAAAATAAGCCACGGAATGCTCAAGCAGAGATTTGTCCCTGCTAAACTGCACGTCCCTCCCTCTCTGTGTGACCAGGGAAGAGACAGGCAACGCCAGAAGGTGACTCTGAACTGGACCATCCTTGGAAGGTTTTGCATCTCTGCAGTCACGAGCCATTAACCTGGGGCTTCAACTCTCTTTGGGCAAGCACACAGCCTAGGAAGGTACAAAGCCTGATAATTATAGCACAGGTAAATGTGATTTAGTTCAAAAGAGTAATTTATAGGTTGCCACTCTGTGAGGGATCACCTCATTAATTCCAGTGATAGACTGAAACCTGAACACCGAGCATTGGAGAATAATTTGTTTGACGTCAAAAGTCATTGTCCTGTAGATGCCCAGAGTTATTTTTTAAGGAAGAATCCCACCCCAAATGCATGTGCTGAATCTGTGGTCTGGGTAAGGGCATGTCCTGCAGTCCAAGTGGTTTATTCAGGCAAACACTCTGGGATTTGCAGGTTCCTCTGCCAAATGGCACCACTCAGGGTGTGGATGGAAGAGTGGCCCTGCAGAGCTGAAAGGAACACTACTGAGATAAAACTCCTGATGGCACAAAAGCTATTCTGCCAGTCCCACAAAGTCACTGCTCTGGGGCAGAGTTCTCTTCTTTTGCAAAGTTTAGAGTCAAAACTTCTTTCTGGCTCACCTACTGCTTGTGGGTAAAGGCAGATGTGAATGGGCAGTGGGATAAGCAGAAGCATCTTCATTATTTAAATTGGTTGGGGACCTCATTAAAATGTACTAAGATCTTCTGTTTGTTTAGTAAAGATGAATTGAACATTAATTGGTTTTTCAAAAGCAGTACTTAGTTAATACAAGCAGGAAATATGTAATAAATTTTCCTCCTTCTACCTGTCACTCAAACACGTGTTGGCGAGCAAGACACAAACCTCTGCTTTTTGTACTGTCCTTGCTTTCAGTGCCCCAAACTATTGTGCATGATGTTAAATATGCTGTTTTAGTATATATTTGCAGTTCTTTTGCTGGATCTGAATGGAATCTCTGAATGATGAAGACCCAGTCTGATGTTTGGTGTTGGGTGGGAATAGGGATGAGTCTGTCCCACCTGGAGTTTCTCAGGATCCGAGTTTCCTTTTCCCATATGATGCATTGCAATAATGAACTTAAACCCAAATGGAGTAGGGACATACAAAACCTCTCTCCTGTGGCTTTCCAGTGTGATACAACACTTCAACTATTAAATGTGGTTTCCTCTTTTCCAGTGTTTGTGGACTACTGTGACATGTCAGCTGAGTTCAAAGCTGAAAGTGTAACATTTATTACCTCTAGTGAATAAAGTAAAAGAGGAGTGTGATATTGATATGGGGATAACAGTGTAGTAGCAAGGTAAATTGTTTTTTTTGTCATTCAGACCTAACTGAAATAATTTTGACAATGTACATTTTTTCTTGTATGAAAAGGAAAATTTAAAACATAGGTGCTCTTAGAAACTGAGATAGCAGAGTGAGTGAGCTTAGAAGAGCTGAGAACAGAAGCATCACTGATTCTTTTCCCAGAGTAATTTTAAACTGGGGCAAAATTCATGAGACTTAAACACTTGGATTTTATTAGTTCCCCTTTAATTTTGGTAGTGGGCAGTAATGGCCTGTGTTACCTGAATGGTGCAATTCTGTGTCTCGTGGAGGAGGAGTTCAGTGTTGAGAGCAAACTGGGAGAGTGAGCAAGAGGCCAAAAGGAGCAGAGCCATGGTCGTGCTCTGGGATGAATCTGCCCCTCCAACATGTGCAGTGGTGGGGAAGGTAAGTGGAAACAGGCCGTGGTTAAAAAGAAATTCATTTTTCCCAACCTGCCCATGTTTAACCCAAAGATTTTTGCTTTGTGTGAAATAGGTTTTTATGCTGATCCTTGCTATGCCACAAGTATGGTCTTTGGCTGATCCTGCTGATTTTTTTCCTCTTCAGAAGAGCTGGAAGATTGAATGCACTTCCTCAGCATTCAGACATGGCAAGCCCTGGTAATTAGCTGTCCCAGAGCTAGATTATTAGTAAGATACAAAAATTCTCTAATTTCCATCAACAAATACAGTTTCCAGTCATTATAGTCTGCAAGAATAGCATCAATTTATTTGAGATTTTTCTCTCCTAAGCATCAATAGGAAGAGTTATTCCCACATGAATTTAGAAGGATGATTAGAAAGAGACTTTTTCAAGATGGCTTTAAAATGAAGCAGCAAGATCTAAGAATGTAAATCATGTTCTATGGGAGGAAAAAAAAAAAAAAAGGAGTTCAGGCTCAGAATGCAAATCATATTCAAGGGAAAAATTCAGATCAATATTAGAATCTGCCTTGTGTGCCTGCAGTGGCATAAAATTATCTGCTGAGCTGCCTGTAAAAATGACAGCAGAGGGAAGACAGAGATTTCAAGCAAAAGATAGCCTGCTGATAATTTGGCACAATTAAGGAAAATTGTAAACCAAATTAGGGATAAAATATTATATAAAACACATACAGAATACTTGTAGAATATGCCAGGTTCATTCTTATTTCATTGTTGCAGCAAGATGGAACATGAGAGGTTTGGGAGGTGGGAAAAATAACTTGACTGGAATTGAATTCCCGATTCTCAAATGTTCAATTAGGAAACAAGTCAGTGACCTCCTTTTTCTAAGGTAGTGTCTGTCTTTGAAGGAGAGATCCCAAACTTTGGTAGTTACATATTACAGGGATATTTAATTTAGGAAAGGTTTTCATTATGATTCACAACATTACCTGGAATTGTTAAGAATTTTGTGAGAGGAACATTTAGAATAATAGGTATTAAACTAAACCAAACAATCATACAAACAATACCTTCCTTCAGCTTTAGTCTTCTGAACTGAAACGGTTCACGGACCTCTTCTCAGCCTCTGGTTTCTGCAGATCCCACACAGTTCTCCAGATGTGTGGATATCTCTCTCCGTGAGATGGAGCCTCCAGAGAGTCGTAGCCCCTATTTTCCTGATGATCTTGATAATCTTTTTTTTTTTTTGTCTTAAAGTTTGTCCTCAGACACCAGATCCTGAGAATCCCAGTGCAAGATTTTGGGTTCAAATTCCTTGCTTTAGAGCTGGGCTTCCACCTCCTCCAGCTGCGGCACAGCCTGCCCTCTCTGCACAGGTACAGCTCCCTCATTCTGGAGGAAAACATGTACTGGTACCTCCTCAACCTGTATGGAATTGCTGGAATTAAGATAGTGGTGTGAAACACTCACCAAATTTGTAATTTCCAAGCACCTCATGAATTTTTTTTAAATTTGTGAATATATATGACAATAGGAGTGGAAAAATTCAATCAATTTTGAAAGTGGTACAGTTTCAAATGGGAGCCATGATTTCCAACATATTTGTCTAAGGTTTATTAGAACTAGTGCTTAAAATTTTCTGTGTGAATGGAGTGGATTTGTTTAGTGATGTAGATGGAAAGAAGTTTCCTCTTCATATTAAATATCCTTTGAGGTGTTCTTGTTTTTAGCATGTTAACCATGATGACAGCACCATATTAATGGAAAAAGATAGTCCTGACCTGTTCTGTGTGAGCATTCAGTGGTTGCTGGACCACTTTTTTTGCTAATGATAAGTGAAAAAAATCATGGTTACACTGGATTAATAAATGTGCAGATCCTGTGAGACCGAATTAAAGATATGATTTCCAATTTCTCTTTCATGGAAAGGATTCATATTCCATTGTTTAATAAATAATGTGACAAAATGAAGTAGCAGGAAGTTACTTTGGATGGTTTGAACATCATGAAAAGAGCGGGATGGTTAAAAATGTCTTTTGCTGAGCAAAAGGCTGTGCTTTGCAGTGATTTCCATGCACTGTATGTGATGCATGAAGCAGTGAGCCATCACACATAGAAAGGGAAATTCAGAATGTCTGGCACCTCTGCAGCTCCACACTGCTGCTGAGTGAGCACCGAGGCTGGGCCAACAACTTGGCAGGAGCAACTCTTTAAATCTTCAACTACAGACTGAGAACCAAATCTCCATCTCCTAAAAACTAATTTTGCTTCATAGCACATTGCTGCTCTTTTTCCGTGTTTGCTTGGAAAACAATGTACATGGAAATTCCTGACTATGGCATGGGCAGGGCAGAGTGGGAGGGTGGGAAGCAAGAACATTCCCTTCCCTTCCCTTCCCTTCCCTTCCCTTCCCTTCCCTTCCCTTCCCTTCCCTTC
>VWZG01003730.1:354794-423024 GCA_013396735.1 Grallaria varia
CCCTTCCCCTTCCTCTTCCCCTTCCCCTTCCTCTTCCCCTTCCTCTTCCCCTTTCCTTACCAGACCTTTGCTTTTAGAAGACAGGGAGATGCAAATATCCCTAAGTGAGAAAGCAGCTTGTTCAGAGAGAGCTGAATACAAGCACAGAGTGGGGAAATGCGACACATGTGAAACACGTGGCCTAGGACTAGACTTCACACCTCTCCTCAGAGGATCATAAAGATTGCCTCAAACAAACCTTGTTTAATTTCTCCGTATTGAAAATGAAGACTGAAATGGATGTCTGGATAAATGAACCCTGGGAGAGCTGAGAGGTGATTTTGTTTAAATTCTTTTGATTGCAGCCAAAATCAAATTTATTTTGCTGGAGGGTGACTTACCAAGCAAAGCACATTAAATCACTCTGCTTCCAAGGGAGAGTGAAGCAGCAGATACACCCGTGCTGGAGAGGTAAGATGTCTGTTACATGCTCATTACACATATTTATGTCTTGGCTGCAAACTGAAAAGTATTCATGAATTTTATATATTTTAAAAGTGTTTCCAGGTATGCCCTCAGCTTTTCAGTGAAGTCTGAGCTTGTACAAAGTGCAGAGTCCCTCCCTGTCTGCTACACTGTTCAATTTGTCACCCGTCAGGAAGTTGTGGGAGTTTCACTGCGAGACAGGAGTACAGAGATGGCAAGAGGCAGCCAAGCATGTGAAGGGATGAGTATTCAGTGCTTATGGCACAACCACGGACTGTCAGGTCTTTGCAGTGGAGTCCTGGGAAGTGGCTGATCTGGGTTTGTGTAAGTCAAGAACATCTTTCTAAGTTCCCATTTTGTGTAAATGTTGCAGGACTTACTGACTTGTGTTGTTTTCACAGTATCCCAGAATGTGCTGAGCTGGAAGGGACCCATCAGGATCATCAACTCCAACCCTCAGCCCTGCCCAGGACCATCCCCAAGAGTCACCCCCGTGCCCCAGAGGATCATCCAAAGGCTCCTGGAGCTCTGGCAGCCTTGGGGCTGTGCCCACTGCCCTGGGGAGCCTGGGCAGTGCCCACCACCCTCTGGGGGAAGAACCTTTTGCTGAGATCCAACCTGAGCCTGCCCTGACACAACTCCAACCATTGCCTGGGTGCTGTCCCTGGTCCCCCCAGAGCAGAGATCAGTGCCTGCCCCTGATCTGCCGGTCCCAAGGAGGTTTTGTTCCATGTCTGTGAGGCTGCAGCTGCCACAGGATCTGCACTTTGAGAAAAGTTTAACGTGAGATTAGCAGTGCTGGTACAGAAAGGATGGGAACCACCTTACTGGGGTCAAACTGCCCTTAGATCTCTTGCCTTGGGCTGGTCTGTTGTTTGGGCCCAGGTCTCAGACACACATACATAAATACCAACATCCTCTTGGGATGTGAAGAGGCTGGGAATGTGGGGCTGGACAATCCTGGCTACACCTTCTGCCATCCAGGCAAATGTCCACCATACAATTCTGTTACTGCTGGCACACTGGGAGAAAGATGCTGAAGTTTTTATCTTACCGTGGAGCAGGTTGTGATATCAGATTTCTGACTAGGGATTAGACTTTGCTCCATAGTGAAAATATTGGTGTAAAACCTTGAAGGAACTGATCCTTCCCAAACCCAGAGAAGGAACCCTGAGCTCTTTGCTGTGCATTTACCGTGGCAACCACATTGAGAGAAAAAGAGAAGCAGCACACCTTGAGTGTAAACACAGCAGAAACAAAGGCTTGTTTCAGCTTATTAACAGTCTTGAATGTTCAAGAGGTTTTAATCCCTAATTAGCAATAAGAGCTTACACATTTCTAGCATATTGCACATTCTCTTCAGATAAATGGAAATTTTTTCTCTGCTTTTGAGAGACACAAGAGGTTCTAGTAGAACAATGGGACATTTTAAAATAATCTTAAAATTTAGATTACTGAAGGCCAAGTCTGATCCTTTCAGATAGCTGGGGTTTTCTTAAGATGCAATGAAATTTATATGATTTATAAACCATACTTAGATATTGCGAGGGGTAATTATGGACACCACTGTAGAATCGATACGATTAGGTGAAATGCCATTTATTGTTTTGACAACAACTCCTAAATAGTCCCAATACCACACACACACACACTGCAAGCCACCCCGTGATTGGTTAATACTATTACAAACAACTCCATTGGCAGATAGCAGTTGTCTCCTGTCTCAGCATCTGGGATTTGTTTACATTCCACTTCTCACTGATAACTGCAGCCGTATCTTAAAATTACTTTTACAGAGTCTTAAAAATCCACCAGTCTCACGCTATCAAGCAAGGCAAGATCGGTCATATGTGCATTTTCTGCAGTAAATCTTCCCACAGTGAGATGGCTGAATTATGGGGTGTTTGTGCAGAAAACTGCCATTGATTTCTGTCTTAGGCTGCCTCCTGTTGAGTCCATGGAGATGAGGGTGATACCTGCATGCTCACATTGTTGATTATACAGTTTCTTGATGGTAAAACTGACCCCTCTGTGCCCACTCAAAACTGCTTCTTTTCACGTGCTTGTGGCTAGCTCTGAAATATTTAATATTATCTGTATGACCTGATACCACCATGGTCCATGTTGAATGAGCATGTTATGAAATGTCTTTCCCAACATCTGAAGACAATCTGGAATTCTGTTTGACTTTTCTAAACTGCACCAATGAAAGAAATAACAAAAACATCTCCAGTGGTGATACAAAAAGTGTTGGAAGACCCCAGTCAAATTAGTGGCAGAGCACCTGCAGGCACATAGGCACTAATTTCTGCCACTGGAAGGAAGACTCAGGTTTAAAAAAAATCTGTGATGCTTCCGAAATTTGTGGTTTTTTCCATGTTCTTCTCTCAGTCCACAGTGAGCTGAGTGTTCTTCCAGTCGAAGTGTTGGACTGGGGTCTATTGGACTTAGACAAATAAGAGGAGATGGGAACTCAAGGTCTTCAGAACCTTTCTGTTTAATTTTGTGTCTGTATTCAGAGGAGGAAGATTGAACTCAGTGAACGCAGGCGAATCCCACGGTATTAGCCGTGGGTTATTGGAAATCCAGGAGTCCCCCTTCCCTTGCTAAGAGCACTGTGTAATATATTTACAGATGAGGTGTTACTTTGAAGTTGGGATCTTGTCTTTGATCAAAAGCACACAGCTCCCCTCATGTCTCTGAGAGAGAGACAGGAGTTCTATCGCACTGGTGTGGGTTTTTTAATGTTTTGGACAGCAAAACTGACATTTACATGAAACAGTAATCCTGGGAATGTATGAGATAAGACATCTTCAACTCTGAGCTGAGAGAAAGTCTCACAAGCAGATTTGAAATCAAGCAGAAGTAATAGTGTGTCATATCCACTCTGCCTCCCTTACCTGCTGTTAATTAAAGGGCTGATAAAGGAAGGCTGTCAACATTCACACGATGAAAAGGAAAACGTGTTTCAAATTTTCCTGATGAAAGTACACTGAATCAGAAAAAAAGGTTTTGATTAAATGCTCTTAATTCAGAATGCTTGTTTAGGAAGTGTAAATGTGCTGCAGTGCAGCTTTCTAACCACAGGGGGAAAGGGCACGGAGGCAGTGCAGTATTTTGGGGTTCCTAAGGAGGACAGAGAAGGCACAATACAATTAAAAGGAAAACCACCTGAGTACTGCCTTGTTTAGCCTTTGCAGCCACTGAGGGCACAGACTTTATCAGGACTGTGCCCTCAGATCAAGGATATTGTCTTTCCACTGCTTTTGTATTGACCGGCCAGGAATCGTTGTGGGATTTTTTCAATGTACACATGAATGTGTCTGTGCTGGGGGGGGGAAGAAAGGGAATCTGGAAGAATCATATGATGTGTGTGCACAGCAGGGAAACACCACTGAGGCGTCTCTGCAAATTTGCTTTCCAAAAAGAGTTTGTAGCTTATTGCAGAGCACGTGGGAGACTTGAACTCTGTGGAATGACCAAGCATTTCACCTGCCCTTTCTGGACACGCAGAGTTGTTATTCTGGCTGACAGGGGGAATAAGTAGCTATCCTTTTATCTTTGTGGCATGCTGATGTAGTATGAGCAGTTTCTGGAATGACTCTTTGAGGCAGCCAGACCTGTGATGGCAGAGCTGTCAAATACGTACCACAATCCCAGGGAATTCTCGGAGCCATCAGGGAATGGTAGGGTTGGATATCTGTGTTATGGCAACTGCCCTCCCCTTCGTGGGAATGGGAATGTGAGTCTTGGCCCGTATCACAACCAGTGTGAGGGTTGATCTGCCCAGATCTCGAGTTCCCATGTGAGCTCTTCCCTCCTGCCCCCATTCCAGCCTGGAGAGAAAAGGGGACAAAGAATCTTTACCCATTCACATTTCTATAGATAGGATGCTTTTTAACAAGGAGAAAATAAACCCATTTCCTTTTAAGATGACTTTTAATAATTTAGAATTATTAAATACTGAAACCAAAATGGTTGAAGTAGGATGCCTACCCAATGAAATGACTGCTTGTTGAAAAAGGGTAAACTGATGTGTAATACCAGTAGAAAAGTGCAGTCCAATAGGAGAATAAGGTCCAGCTCCTTAAATTTCTGGAGTCAAATTGACTATAGCCTTGCAAAGAGTGCTTGGATCCCATTTTCCAATTGCTGTATTGTACTGCGTAGGATTCCACGAAGTAGTTTTCTGCTGGGGAAGTTCCTTCAGCAGAACTGGACTGTCTTGTTTCCCACAGAAATGACTGCACCTTACATGTCATATAAAGCCATATACATGTTATATAAAGGCATATACATGTTATATAAAGCCATATGCCTGGAACTTTCTGCTTCACATAATTCTTACCCTTAAAACAAAATTAGGTGAAAGAATTCATAGTTAATGAATGTCAGTAAGGAAAGGCACTATAAAACATTTTGACAGGCAAACTTGGTCATTCCAATAACACTTGTGCAATCTGTAAATCAAACTCTTAACTCAACTTTGCAAAGTTTGTTATCTTTACAATATGAAGCGATACAGTCTAGTCTTTCTGCATTTCCTGCCCAGGTTCACATCCCTCTCTTCCCAATGATTTCAGTTTTCACTTCTTGAATGCTTTGTCTCTGTTACAAGAACCTTAGATAAACAATTAAAGGGAAAGCAAGGGTAAGGGTTCCCCCCCCCTATATCTGATAGGCAGCACTAACAAGATACATCTTTTATCTTCCCATTTTCCTTGACTGCAACTGTCCTTTATATTTTGGAATGAGAACTAGATCTGTGTTGTACCTACCATAAGGGAGTACCAATCTTTGTTAATTTGTAATGATATTATTATATTTTTATTTGGTTTGAATGGGACTTCCACCATCTTGAAATCAGAACTGATTCTGAAGAATTAACACTGCTCACAACTATAAGAGGAAATAAATAACAAAGAGAAAATAATCTCCATGTTATTGTTTATCTTTTTGTAAATAATCAAAATAGTTTTGGGGTTTTTTTTGTTGTTGTGTTTTTTGGTGGTTTTTTTTTTTTTTTGTCTCCTACAATATAGTCTTTCCTTGAAGGAAATAGGGAATGAAATGAGATATCAATAATGTCAAAACTCAAATTGCAATTAAAAGCTCGGGAGTGTAAGGTCTCAGAAATGCCAGTGTGCTGTTGGACCTTCAGTTTGCACTTCACACACAGAGCACACAAACTCTCCCTCCAGAGCTGTCGCCACCTCTGCAACTTTGTCATGAGAGTTCACAGCTAAGAGAGATAGCTTTTGATGTTTTCCTTTTCCACATCAATCCTCTGTCTTTGTTTTTCTTCAAATGCTGATTCCTTTCTGCTTCTGGTGCTCTGAGAAGTGCAGAAATGTGAGACGCAAAAAGAAAACCTTGGAAGTATTTTAACAAAGCAGCTTTGGTGTCTCACAGACTCTTCTCCCAGTGTATGGAAACCTACAGAGTGAAAATACTGTCTTTGCATTATTAATAATGCTATCAGCTGAATAGCACAGTGCTTTATAACTTTACAAGCTTCTTCCAAAATTAATCCTGCATTCAAGAAAACTAAAATCAGCTTAAGTCTGTACCAATTCGGTGGAGTCACATATGCCAAATTATTTCTTCTTTGCACCAATGTAATTCCTCTTGTAAATTATAATGAAATTTATCTCTCAACCTCCAGCTGGTGTTAAAATGAAAGTCATCTAAGGTCAGTCATAGCTGCAGAATGGTGGGTGTGCATGTCCATCCATCTCTAGATCATGTATTTTAAAAGAGAATTCAAATGCTTCATAGAGTCACAGAATGGTCTGGTGTGGAAGAAACCTGAAAGCTCCTCCGGTTCCACCCCATGCCATGGGCAGGGACACCTTCCACTATCGCAGGTGTCTCCAAGCCCCATCCAACCTGGCCTTGGTTCTTTCACTTCAAATGTCAATTTAGCTCCTTGTCTGAAATTAGTGCAAGGCCCTGTAAGTGACTAAAGGATGCACATCCCGGGGTCACCATGCCCTATGCATCTCCAGCGAGGATGGCTGTTACTGTCCTGTTTGTCATGGCTGAAGGGTGATGTACCGAGTCATTTTTAAAACGGGAAAGGTTTTGGAAGAGTGACACAATGCACTGAGGCAAAAGGATTAGGCTTATTTTGTGTAATTTCTACCAGGCGCATTGTTACAAGAGGCACGCTGGAGACAGCTAGTGACCTATGCACACCTTGAAAATTAGTACAAGGCAAATTAGCAGAGAGTCACAGAATTTGCCAAGGGCGTTCTCTTTGAAGTGTTTAGAAAATTAATACAAGGGGTAGGTGCTATATGAATAACACGGAAAGTCGATCAGTGTTGTTTGGTTAAAAATCCAGCTGTCACAGGCAGACTCTGCTCGTGTCTAAAGACAGCCTTAAAAATTGATGGGTTTATAAAAGAAACAAAGCTTACGTGCTTCATTTGATTTTTATTTCAGCATCCTGAAGGTTTAAGAAGAACACGTGTTCTGGACCTGGAGCATTTCCCTTCCCTGCTGCCTCCAGTCAGCAATGATGGGTTACAAAGCCCTGTGCATATGAATGCCCCAGATGCTCCTGTTTCTGAGGAACAAGGAGTAATTCTATGGCCAATTCTTGGGATGCTGATTTTTAAAACAGATCAAACATAGAAATGGCAGGGGGAAAAAAATCAAAGATGTCTTTCCTTTTTAACGTAGGCTCTTGGATGGAGTAACCATCCAGAATTAGATTTCAGAAGAATGATTCCTTTTCTTTGCAGAATGAAACATTATAGACTTATGATACCAGGGGAGAGGCTGGCTCTCATAGTGCATGCTCTGTTATATAAAGTGCTCAGGCAGCTGATTAATCTATGTGAGTTGGTAATCATTTGACTCTGGATATTTTGTTCAAATGTTTTTTTTCAGTGATTCATGAAGCCCTTATTGGAATTCAAACAGCACTTCACGAATCAACTAGGAGCTTAAAATAAAAATTAGCAGTAATGAGCTCATTTCCATAGAAATGGAACTAGGCTCACTGGTGGGTCAAACTGTTTTCTGCACTTCCTCTTTCCAGTATTTTCCTTGATTCTTCTCCATTTATTTCATGCATCATTATCTTCCATTTTCTGTATATCTAAACCTTGCCATTTGGATTTTTGTTCTCTAACCACCAACTTCTACTTGAAGGTTTCTCAAAATGGCGTTAAAAAATTGTCTTCCATATTTCACTGAGGAAATTTAAAATTCATTGTCGTATCAAAAGCCATTACTCAGGACAGTTTCCTCAGCAGATTCCAGACTGTAGTTTGAAGTAGCATTGGGCAAAAATTTAAAATGCACCAGGCTCTCCATTCCTGCTGGATTAGTAATGTGTTTTAATGATATTGCATTTGTATTCTTCCAGTTTTCTTTCATGAGACATCAAAGAAGCAGCAGAACGTATCTTTCATATTTCAGACATACCACAATACCTTTCTGTTTCCTGTTCCTGCTCACCAAGATGAAAGCTAAGGTCTTGGGAGCAAAACCTAAGCCATCTGAAAAGAAATGGCATCCCTTTGAGGCTCTCAATTTGGTGGAAAGAGTGAACCGCTTACACTTTCATACATCACAGCATCAGACTTGTTTTGGCAGGTTCCAGAGAAGTAACATTGTGGTTGTGTTCAACAGGTCGCACACTGGTGCTGGAGATGTTAAAATTGTTTCATGGATTCTCATCCAGGAGATAAAGAAGAAACAAGAAAGCACATTTTATGACTTGAAATGACACACACAGAGTTCTTACTGCAGGCTCTGCATGTTGCTAAGGAAAACCAGAAAAGATTGTAATAATCAGCAGAGGGAACTGGCCTGTGAATGGACTGGATCTGGCTGTCTGTGTGTGATGCAGCCAGAAGCCAATACATAAATGTTGATGTTAATGCAACATCCAGGCACACGTATTCCAATAGCGCTGTATGTACAAGTGCCTACATTTCATATATGTAATGACAGAGAAGCTTCTCAGTAGCTCCACATGGTAAAATACATGTGAGTCTGAAAAACAAAGGAATTTGAGTAGGAAAATAATGTTATCGAAATTCCTTATATGAAGGAGAAAGTGCTCCTGAGGAAGCATGCCACTGGACAGGTACGCCTTTTCCCAAAGTTGAGACAGGTGGATCTGCATCCAGAGCAGAGGATGAAAGATGTGGTCTGCATCCATGGGATCTGTACCTCTCCGAGGATGGAAACTGCTGGGTTACACTGGGTGAGCAAAGGGAGAAGTGAACTCAGTCTCTGCTGAAAATCACACTCATTTTGGTCTGGAACAGGTGGGAATTGGGTGCCAAAATAAATGGCTTCAAAGAGGAAAACAAAAACTTGTTCTGGAAACAGACTTTCTACCAAAGATGGTGGAAGTGTTCCCAGAAATTCTCACAGGGCAGAGACATGTCACGGAGCAGGGACAGGGGGTAGAGCATCCAAGGTTCCTCTCCTCTTTGGGAGACACAGTATTTTCCTAGTGAATATTGCAAGTGGCATCACCGTGTAAGGCAGCCACCGCTTCCCTCAAGAAAGAGAAAGGCTCTCATAGTCTTTCCTTTTTCTATTTTCACCACAGAGAAGTGTACATCCAATGAAAATTCGGTCTACTGGCTCCTGCATCACTTTTTCTATGAGAGTAACACTACTGGGACCAACAACATGCATATTTTAACACCAGGCAAGAGTGCAAATGGCTATAAAAAGCAATTAGACAAAAGTACAGAGCATAAGGTCATTAGTGGCTATTAGACAGAATGGGCAGGGTAAAGCAAGAGGTTTAATTCCCCCCAGCCAGTGATTGCTGGAAGGTGCCTTCTCTGGGAAGTGTTTCAGAGCAGGGTTGTGCTCCACGAGCCCCATTCCTGACGCTGTGTGTGCCACTGGAGGAGGGAGCTCAGCCAGGCTCTGCTGGGGCAGCAGACCTTTGGCATGCAGGAGGAGATGCACCAAATCCCCCTTCCTTACTGGGCACTGGAATGCACAACAACCAGAATTCCAAACTCCCCCAGGAAATGAATTGTATTTTGGTTGTATTTGGTTTGTATCAAAGGGCATAACAAAATTCTCTGCTAACGTGGATTTCCAGGCTTTTGTAATGAACGCAGGTAAGTCTTTGATGGGAAAGAATAAAGAATCCCACAACATAAATTCGAGGGCATCTCTCACCCATTATTCCTGGGAGAGACAAGTCTGCTCTCTTTCTCATGATAAGTGGCATCGTTTGGTGAGCAATGGTACTGAAAGTCACGGTGGTTGCTGCGTGATGGATTGGAGATGAACACACGCAACAGAGAGAGGAAAATCTACTGCAGAATACTGAGATCTTGATGATTTCTTTATTTCCAGCTCTCTTTAAGTTGTTCTAAGCAGTGATGATAGCAAAGGTCATCTACTACTCTTTTGTGAGAGAGATTTTTACTTTGTCTTTTAGAAAGTACAGTGGAGACCATACAGGATCTAAGCTGATGGGGCAGTGCCAACCAAACCCAAGCCAAATGTTTTCATTTATTCTTGTTTCTTCCTCGAGGGAAATTCTTTAGGGACAAGACTAATCACACAGACCTGCTAGAATTCCCCGCGACTTCTCCCTGCTGAAAAGCATCCTGGGCTTTATAAAGGAAATTGGGAACTCTCTTGTTAAAACTTTCCAGTCTTCTGGTTAATTGTCAGCTGATTGTTTTGGCACTGGTCTGTAATGCCATCCTTCTGTGGAGGGATTTTGGAGGATGCTTTACTGAGCACAGATGAAGGAAAGTTTCCTTAGCAACAGGAATAACACAGAATACTGAAAACCTCTCTCATGACTCTGCTTGTTTCTGTACAAGAAAATAAGGCCTTTTTTTTTTTTTTTTTTTTTTTTTTTTTTTTTTTTTTTTGTGGTACCACGTAAAGACTCAGATACATAACCCGACATTTCCTGCCTACTTCCCATTTTCCAAGAAAATTAAGTTAAAAAACTTCAGGCATCGTTCAAGTAGTTCTCCTCATATGCCCAATGCCTTCATTAATTAATTTACAAAAGCCTATTAGCATATAGCAAAAACCCTATGATTTAGCCTGACTTGTATCCAAGGAGACGCATGTAGTTAATAACTGAGATAATACTTTACACCTCTGGAGCACTTCTGTAGCCATGCTTTACCAGCCTGGAGGGCTTTCAGTCCAGCTTTTAAATGCATTTAGACATCTACAGATGCAGAGAAATGCCTGGAGAGTTTTCAGAAAGTGGTTTCAATAACCCATCAGTTACCTGCTCACTGCCTTGTGAGAGACAGCAAAAAAACAATTCCAGTGGCGCAGCAGAAGAGTAGGAACAAACACAGTACAGCTGCGAAGGAGTTAAGAGACAATCCAACCTCATGACTCCTACCACTGCTTTGGTGACTAACTAATGTTCCCTGCAAGGCAAGGTTGGGTAATTAATACAGCTTAGGAAAAAACCCAACATTTTGTTCAAAGCCTACATTGAGCAGTGGGACATCACCTGGCTGGTGGCCTGCAGAGGTGGCTCACCCTGAAGCTTCTCTCTGGCTCAGTCCCCTTCACTCCCATCATGACAACTTCATCCCTCACCCCTTCACCGTCATTGCAAGGGGCAAATGCTGAACCACAACAAGCCTTGTGGGACAATAAATCTCTTTGCTGGCAATCCTGAGTAGCCGCATCTTAGTTCCTCCCACACCTGACTCCAGTTCCACCTTTAAAAGTAGGATTTAGAGGTTCAGGTTTCACTTTTCCAGCCAGATATGACTGCCCTCTATAAATAACACTCTTAACCTTTGATTTGCTAAGACTAAGCATGCCAAAGGTTTTATTTTCTACAATAGCTCCTCCATCATTCCAGTATTCCTTGTCTCTGCTTATTTTAGTTTGAATTTATCTTCTAGAATGTGGGGTTAAAGGGCATTAGAACTCCAGGACAAAAAAAACCCCAAACCCACTATTTTAGGTCCTCAATAAATAACTTTTGCCTCCATCTCAAATAGGAGTTGGACAGAAATTTCTATATCTCTAGTACCAGAACAATTGGAAAGAAAGGCTTGGGATCAGATCTGAAATGAATATTTTTCTTTATTCTAGCCCTCAAAAAGGAGTTTTGATATCAAAATCTTGTTGGCTAAGTTTTTTATTATTTCCTGCTTTTTGCTAGTGTAGGCAATGATACAGTAAGGGAAGAAAGTAGAGATTACGAAGACAAAACCAACAGAATGTTAAATAATACTTGCAAAACAGTATTGCTGGCTGAGGGTGTGAATTCAGAGGTGCTATTCTGAGAATACTATAATTTCATTGATTCTCTCAACTGGGAAATCACAGTTAAAAATTTCCTGCCAAGGCCCAAAATATCTATTAGATAAAATATCTAGTACTTCAATGAAACTGGGCATATCGGTCACGAAATATAAACAAGGAAGAAAAAGACCTTTTTTGTTTGAAACCTTTACATCACATATTTTGATGCCAGTTGTTGTCAAAAGACAACATTTAAAAGCACTTAGTACAAGGGAGTATAATTACAATTTCTTATACATTTATTTGTACTTTTTACTGTGCGATAATAAAATGGCATAACAGGAACATCATTATGGTCAGAAGAGATTTAATTGTAATGCAAGTTTAATTGCTGTGAATGACTTACAACCATATTATTAACAACACAATGCATTTGATATTTTATATATTTGCTGGGTGCAACACTGAAATATATTTGCCAGTAGCTGACAAACCAAATTATGGGTCTGAGACTAGAACAAGTATCGTATCTCATGGGGGGTGATGAGCACGGAGATACAGAAACCATCGCTATACAGTGTTTTACATCGAATCTCTCATGACAAGATGACATTTTCCACCTGTTCAAAAACCCAAGCAGGGCAGTGCACACCTGCTACACCTCAGATAAAGAATACAAGAATGACAGCTTTCTGGTGAGGATCTCACCCCTGGGCGCGGGGTTTTGTTCCGGCGCCGGGCGCGCGGGTGTGTTTGGCAGCGCCCGCAGCTCCTGCCTGCTGGCACCTCTGATGTGTGTTGGAGGGGGGGACACGCTGACAAACAAGGCCTGGGGACAGAATGGAGCTCCATTGAGACAGGAAGGGGAAAACCGAAGAGAACTTGGCCTGCTGGTGGTTTCTGGATTCCCAGCACGTCCCTCTTCTGGGAAGGCAGCTCGGCAGGAGCTGGGAGTGCACGTGCAGGGCAGGGAGAGCAAAGCCCCTCCGGGGGTTGCAGGCCCAAGGGGGGCTATTCAGGCTGCACAGAAAACTCTGCCTTTACTCAAACACTTCTTTCCAAATTTCCCAAGAGGAAAAGTGGGAGTGCTGTGCAACCCAAAATCTCTCCAGGAGATCTCCTGAGAAAATGCACCCCTGAGGGGAATCCAGAGTTACAGGAACAACACAGGGAGCTTTGGAATTGAAATGCAACAGAGGCGCATCAGTTCTGCACCAGCTCTGTGAAAAACTCATGAATGAGATTCCTTGGATGGAAATTTCCCTCTCATATAAGTCCAAAGTTAATCACAGATTAAACTCCCCTAAGCTTACTTGGCTCTGCAGCTCACCTGTAGCTATCAATGGTTCCACAGCATGTGCAGGACTTTGCTGAAGCTCAGTGGACTTTCTGCCTCTTTTAATCTATTTATTGCAGGTAACTTCTCCACGGACACCCCCTTGTTGTGGGGGAGAAGCTTGCGTGCCCTTATGAGGCTGTGAGCTATGCTGGCAGTGGTTGTGCCTCCAGTAGGGTCTCCCATGCCAGTCAGGTCTCAGCTGAAGGGTCAGACAAAGTGTGTCCATGGGCAGGATGGGCTCACCAGCCTCCCAGCAACCATCCTAGGAGAAGGACAACTCTAACTTCAAACCTGGGCAGATGGAGCTCGCTTAGCCCTATAAGGCCATCCATCTAAGAGAAGGGCACTCTAACGAAGGGCACTCACAGATTTCCTGATCCTTAAAATAATTTAATAATGGAGGAACACAATACAAGAAAGATATTAAGCTATTAGGAACCATGCAAAGGCGGGACACGGAGATGGTTCAGGGCCTGCAGGGGGCAGCGTGTGAGGACACTGAGGGCACTTGGGGTGTTCAGCTGGAGAGGAGGAGACTGAGGGGACACCTCAGGGCAGATCCAATAAAGTTTGAGTGATAACGGAGGGTCAGCTCTGATTTCACTTGTAGAGTCACACTATGAAGCCACCCACTGAAAGTCTTCGGTTTTGAAATCATCTTCAGTTGGCATTTGGCTGCGACATTCCAGTGAGGGAACACAAAGCTGTAGGGACAACGTTACACTGCTCAGGGTTTTTTAAGGAATGTGGGTGGGATCAGCTGCCAGTACACTGGAACACACAAGGATAATAAATTCCTTTTTTATCTAGTGCTCAAAGGAAGGCAATGGAGATGTTCAGAGCCTGGAGGGGCAGCGTGTGAGGACACTGAGGGCACTTGGGGTGTCCAGCTGGAGAAGAGGAGACTGAGGGGACACCTCAGTGCAGGTCCAACTTCCTTGATAGGGGCAGAGCAGGGGCAGGCACTGATCTCTGCTCTGGGGGGACCTGGGACAGCAGCCAGGCAATGGCTGGAGTTGTGTCAGGGCAGGGTCAGGGTGGATCTCAGCAAAGGTTCTTCCCCCAGAGGGTGGTGGGCACTGCCCAGGCTCCCCAGGGCAGTGGGCACAGCCCCAAGGCTGCCAGAGCTCCAGGAGCCTTTGGATGATCCTCTGGGGCACAGGGGGTGACTCTTGGGGATGGTCCTGGGCCGTGCTGAGGGTTGGACTGGATGATCCTGGTGGGTCCTTCCAGCTCAGCACATTCTGGGATTCTGTGAACAACAAAATCCAGGTTGAGCTAGTGCCCCCAGCCAGAACCTACCTGGGCCACAGCTACTGTGGATGGGACAGTCATCCCCAAACTGTTGCTTTTTGTTCCTCATTTTGTTCAGCCTGGGATCTTTCTTTTGCATTTGTTTCCCCGTGGTGAGAAAGCTGAGCTGCCCCCAAACATCCCAAGCACTCTGGCAGCTAAGCAGGGCCGGGTCCCTCCCTGGGGGCAGGCGCTGAGAGTCCTTCCTGGCTTCTGGGCCGTTCCTGGTGATCCCTGGCTCCTGAGGTCAATCCTGGTCATTGATGGCTCCTGTGGCCACTTTGTGTGAATGTGGGGGAGGTCCCTCCCTTTCTTTCTGGAGCGTCATGCAGTCCTGTCCTCACTTCCATCCCCAGAGTGCGCCTGTGGCATATTCAGGGCTCTACAGCCATTAAAAAGGGCCTCTTTTCTGGTCTGTTTGAAGAGCTGATGCTTACTGAGAAGCTCCCACAACCTCCATGGCCCTTTGCAGTTGGGTTGCAGCCACCATCCCTCAAGGGTATCTGAGGGCATGCTGGGCTTTCTCTGCAGTTTTTGGTATTCATTGCACTGTGCCAACCCACCAGGGAGGCACCAGAGCCCAGGAAGTGGTTTGCCCTCTCTGCAGGGATGGGATGGTGGGGACTCTGGGGGACATGTGGGCAGAGCCCGCAGTGCCGCTGCCCCTGCGTTGTCTTTGCGCTGCCCCTTCTGTCCTTGGGTCACCATCTGGGGAGTGTTATTTATTAATTACACTGACAGTGGCAGTAACAATTTTATATTTTAATAATTTTAGGTTGGAATGTAGCATCTCTCTGAGTTTTTCATGCACAGAAACGATTCCCACATACCACGCTCACAAATATCATCCAGTGCTTTCAGACTCTATAGCCAGGAGAGGCAAAGCAGCAGCAAGGAATACAGGCTTCTGTTAGTGTATTTGCAATAACATTTAATTTAACTTGGTGTTTCATCCAAATAAAGCTCTTCAAAGAGGGGAAAACAGGTGCAATACAGCAGTTGACTCAAAAGCTCCTTCTCTCTTTGGCTGCCCTGAGGAAAACGCAGGGGAGGTTCCCGGAGCTTCTCGGTCCACAGGGAGCCTCGAGCAGTTGTTTCCATGAACCTGAGCTGAAAACTCTCTGCACTGCTGTCCATTAGCGATCAGAGATCTCTGTGCTTTAAACACCTTGTCTTGGTGAATTTTGCCTTAGGTTGGTCTGGAATAGAAAAAAAAATCATGGGAACTGTACAGAGTAGGATGCCTTAGAAAGCATGCCCTTCTCAAAACTGCAACGTTTTGTTATTAGAATATTCAAATGAGTAAGGGCAAACTACTCTTCCTTTTGAGCAGTCTCTGTGTGCATGGGTTACGGTCCTGGTGGGGCTCTGATGATGGAGTTCTTTGATGGTTGACTCTGCAGGATTATTTCCCCTCCCACAGATCTGTCACTGCTCCTTTGGAGTGTAAGGTGCAATCAGAGGCGTGGCAGGACAGAGGCTTCGTTTCTTTCCAGCTATATCAGGAGGCACAGGTGGGTTCTTAGGTCCTTGGCTTGGATGGTGGGCTTTACCCTCCTACTTTAGAGTTTAGGGTTGGATTTCTTTTTTTTTGTTTAAAGTGTTAGCTTTTTTCTTCTAAAATGCTTTAAAATACTTGCTCATAACTACTGCTGTAATGCTGAAATTGTGATTCTGAGTGCATAAAGATCAGAAACTATCATTGTCTCCTGGTCCAAAGATGATGGTGAGACCTGCAGCAGGTGGAGGCAGAGTTACCTCTTGGCCCAGGGGAGGCAGCAGAAAGTGCAAGAAAGGGCCAAGCAGGCTGAACACACAAAGGGTCCCAGCCTGTCAGAGGGGGATGCAGAGCTGGGGGTGACAGTTCTTGCTCTGTGAGTGGTCTCTGGCTGGTCCTTGGTCCTGGACTTTGACTTGCCAGCAGAAGAGCTGAGACTGTTCAGTCAGACTCAAAGTCTCAAGGGTGGAAAGAGAAAGGATTACTTTTGCCTTTTGTAAGAGAACCTAAACCCTGGTTATGAACTGTCTGGCTGCTCTTCATCACTAGCTTAGAAAAAATGCACAGCTTTTAGAAATGGCTCTCCCATTTTAGAGCCAAATTATCTGCAGGTGTAAACTTGTTACTTGAGGGGAGAAGTGCCAATCCTGCTAGTGACCTTCTAGTCTCTATCATTGTTTTTCTGGAAAGCAAGAGCAGCACTGTCCTGCCAGTCCCTCTGACATCTTAAAATTTCAGTCCTATCCCTTTTTAACCATTTTTTTTGCTAGTGAGGGCAGTGTGGATTTCATCCTGAGTTGACAGGGTCTGTGCTGAGCGGGGTTCCGAAAAGGTTCGTTTCCCTTCAGAGCTTTTTTCGACATTAATTAACAGGTCTCTCAAAGATTCAACTTACATAAGCTATTTTAAAACATTTTTTAATGCTAATAACTGACTATGAGATTGTTTTCAAAGTGAAAACTGCATGCTTTTATGGTGCTTCAGGTTCCCACAATGAATGAGCAATTTCCCTTGATTTATTGCTGTGTTTCTCAAACACATTTAAAGAAGACAGTGCATGTCATTCTGTCAGCTGCTGGTCTGAGCTGTTGTTTGTTTTGTTGAACTACCCTTCTATTGCATAATTGCATTTGCCAGGTGGAAGTGAGAGCTGTCTTTTTGAAATCACAATTAATGGTGTCTTGGGACTTTACTCCAGCTAAATACTGCTCCACTTTATTCATCTCTGTGCACCCAGTACATATCAGTCAACTCATACAGCAGCTTTCAAGGTTATCAGTCTGCATGCCTAAGGATAGATGGCCTACTTAGTTATTAAAAAAAAAAAAAAAAAAAAAGAGATTACTTTCAGTGAGTGACAATGCATTCAGTGATGCTGGGGCTTCTGGAGGAAAAATAATGTTTTAATCTGTAAAAATAGGAAGCAGTTTATACAATGTTAAAAATCTAAAGCTACACGCAAAAAAACTATGTCTGTGAAGTAATTTCTTCTAAGCCCTATTAGGATGTAAATGTGATTTAAATTAAATCAAGGAAAGTGACCAACAATTATAAAATCCCATTTCTGAAAAATGGAATTTAGGATTTGCACTATTTCTCTATCAGACCTTTCTGCTATCTCTGTCATAAAAGGTGAAAAGGTGACTCACGCTATTTAAAAAGGAGGTTATTGCAAATTGAAGCTGGAGCTATAATTGGGTCTCCTGCTGATGCAAGTGAAGAAAAAACAATTAGTGAAACACTCTAAGAAAAAAAGGCTAATCTCAAAAAGTGGTTGGAAAATAGCAAGTTCTTTCCATTGGCACCCTGACATGGATAATTGTAATCAAGGCTCTCCTGCAGAAGTTTCCCGGCTGGACAAGTGTGCTCCTGGGAGTGACTCCCCTGCTACAACTTGGGGGTTTTGTGTGAGTATTCTTTGTACACCTGTGGCATTCCAAGGTTTATCTTTTTTTTTTATTCACTATGTTTGCCAATTAAGAATTTTGAGGTTTGATCTGTTTGGGGTTTTTTTTCTCCCCTTTCTCTTGTGTACAAACTGATTGAATACATATAAGTGCATATAACTACATACGACTACATACAACTGAGTCACCCAAGCAACTTCCTGGGCAGTTGGTACCTGGTGCCACCCAGGCTGATGAGCACAGGGTTTGTAACTGGAGGATCTCAGGAGATGATCTGGATGCTTTGAAATCCTGTATTTCCTCTAAAGGCAGAGCACGTTTAAATGGCGCTCAGAATCTACCAGTGAAATAGAAGGATGAAAGTAGCTATTCGTCATCAAGCTCACTTCTGTTTGGCCAGTGCTTGAAATGTAGTTCTGGTAGCACTGTGGTGGTCTGGTGGCAGAGGGCTGGGTGGTCCTCAGGTCCTGAATCAGCTGCCCCACCCTGAGGTGAGGTGAGTTGAGCTGAGCTGCCCTTGTCCATTGTATTGCAGAACAGACAAGAGCACCCCAGACATGCTGCAGCTCTTCTGAGAAAAACCTGTGCTCTCCTTACTGGTTTTATCCTTAATAATTGGTCTTACATTACTGAGGTTTTGTTAAGCCTTTGCAAGGCCTGCCTTATCAATATTGTATAGAAAATGTTCTTTCCTGAAGTGTCATATGAGTAGCAAAGGTCAGGTACAGTGCCAGTCTTCAAATCCACATTTTTATTTGACCTCTCTATGCTTAACGAGTGTATCATTCTCTTCCCACCTACCCCATCCCTGAGCCCATGGAAAGATGATGAGCTGGATCTGTGATGCCAAGATGTCTCAAATTATCTCTCCTGCTTCAAACTCACTTTTGTGAAATGTTCCAGTTGTGAGTCTTGTCCCTCTCGGGGCTGACACATCCTTTCCTTGTTGTTGTTTGTGGGGTGGCGGTTGGGGAGGGGGAATCCTCAGCATATCCAGCTTCCTTCTGATTTGGAATAAAATTGTTTTTGAAGTTTGACCTTTCCTGGAGTATAGAAGTAGTTGAAACTTTAATATCGAATTAGTGCTTGTAAGAGCTGTCAGTGTCAGGGTTGTTTGGCAAGCCTGCAAGGCATTTCTGTCTCCTGTCAAGACTCTGCAATTGCTGGGGCTTGACAGACAATGTGACAGCTCCATGCACACCAGGATGAGGTCATTTTCCCTCGGATAAGGAAGCAACACCCTTACGAACCCTGTGTGTCCTGCATTGGAAGGAGAGCCTGAACCTTGGCATGGGGGGAATTAGCAAAGCTGTGGCTCTGGGACGTGCTGGTGGGGGCTTAGAATTGCTCTTTTCTGCACCAGCTTGTCTCAAGCAAAGCTTTCTGTGAGTGACTTGGAGGGGATAGATAAGAGCAGGATTTACAGAGCATGCATATGTAATGAAGTGAAACAGAAATCTTTGTGTTCCTCAGTGCACACTTCCATTGAATTCCAGTTTGAACGGGGCAGGTGCAGCCTGTCAGGACATTGCAAATATTCAGGCATTTTTTCAGCCCAGTATGTGTCAGAAAGATTTTTTTATCATCTGAGCAAATGTTGATCCTCACGCTGGTACATCTTAGATAGTGCTTTAGTTAGGTGAGTTCTCAGGCTCAGAGCTGATTAATCTTTGATTGCAAAGTTTGACTTGAAGAAGGAAAGTCTCAGAAAGATTGAATGTAAATTTTTTTGGTAATTTTTGTTTTTCACGTATTTTCTTTTTTAGCAATATTAAGTAATCTTTTGGGCTGTTGACTTGGCTCCTTTGGGCTGCATATTGTAACTAAAACATCTTCAAATGTATTAATTTTGCTAATATTGCTGCATTATTACTTACCTGCTGGGTGTTACTTACACTTTTGTCTCAGTTTCTGGGTTTTTAGTAGCTTCTTTCACGTATTTTGTAGGCTGACATTATAAGGTTCAATGGGTTGGAAAAAAATTTGTAATTGATGGTAGGTCAGTACCACAGTTCATTGATGCATCTCCTTTTAAACAATTGCTTTTGTGCTCATTTCATTTTCATGCACATGCATATATCTTTCTAAAATGAGGTAGTCAATAACCATCATGTAATTTGAGTAATGAACCAAAATGCTTAGATTTGCTGGGGAGCCCTTTCTGTGTGGTGGTTCTTATTTTGCCACGGTTGAATTGGGTGTTCTGCCCATGTGTGTCCCTTCACTGTTTTGTCCTGATTTTTGCTTCAAGAAAAAGGCAAAAATAAAAATCAAGTTTTTCTTTTCTGTGAAGATTCTTTATAGAAGAAATTACATGATCAGGATGAACCAATAAATGAGGTGTTTTCTTCCCTTAATGGCTCTTGTTCATAACAACCTGCACAAATGGTTCTGCTGAAGGGGCTCTGTGAGCAGCAAACTGGGGGGGGCTGGTCACAGATTTTTGTCTCGTGACTGCAGCACTTGGTTGGTTTAGAGCAGCAATTGTGAGCTTTGCTTTACTGAAATTTATACAATAACTTGAAGTGTAACTGTCTCTTACAGCAATTTTTAATAGCAAGCTTAAATTACTATAATATTTTAAATGAGGGTTTTCTTAGTATTATCCAGATTCCCAGAATGCATTGTAATAAGTTTATGTACTTTTTAAATCCAACGTGTTTATAAAGTTAATAAAAAAAGATGCATTCCTGTCTGATTACTTAAAATCAGGATTAAACAAACATTATCCAGAACAGAATTAAAAGTAGGTGGTAGAAAGGCTGAGTAGTGATGCATTCCAGATAATTAATCTGACCCTGAACTACAGAAAAGATAATTTTAAAGTATCCTATAATCTGCATCTGAAATAACATTAGAACTTGCAATAAAAGCATCTGGTGGGTTTCTCCCATCACCAAAATTAAGCAAAAAATTACTCCACATGCTATTATATCTCCTAAGAACTCTCTTGAATGTGCTGGTATCAGAGTGTCAGGGGCTGGCCGAGGGTCTGTGTCAGTGGGATCGCCAAGACCTGATTTGTGAGCGCAGAAATGAAGTCCTGCCACGTGTCCAGCTGAGCCCAGCCTGCCTTTGGGCACTGCCATGGGGGGAGAGGCTGGGGAGTGGGAAGGAAACCCGGGCTGTTTCCTTCTCCTCTGTCTCCTGACGGGTCCTCCCCTGTGCCTTTATTGAGACACAGGACATGGGGTTGTCTCAGTTGTTACCACAAAGTCCTCTATCCCTAGATGTAGAAACTCCAGCTTTGATGTTCTTCCAGATCTGTATTGATGGAGATGATCTCTCATTGACAGGAGATCTTCACATCCGTGTGATTTGTGTGTGTGTGTGATATGTTAAAGGTGTAAAACTATTGGAAGTGGAGGCTTGGTTGGGTTACTGGTATTTAGGGTGAGAGCTGAGGCCTGAATATGTGGGATCAAAGAGGGAAAATGAAACTTTTTGTTTCTTTACAAGATATTTTGCTGCCAAATCTGTTGTTGGCTTCTGACTGAACTGGTCATCACACTACTAGGAATTTTCACAAGTATGGTAGTTAAAATTTATGTGAAAGCGTTTCCCCCCAAAATGTGGCCTTTGACAACATAAAAATAAAATCCCAGATGTTTTCTCCATCACTGTGGGATTTTTTCTAAAGCTGAGTGAGGCTGGAGGGGATGAGGGTTTGCACACACGGACGCACACAGGAGCCAAGGATTTGGAGTGACAGAGAAGGAGGGAAGGGAAATGACATCTTTGTCATGCAGCTTGTCCATGTGTGAGCAGCTGCAGCCATTTTTTGCTCACCAATAGTCTCTTCCCTTTTGACCCCTCTGTCAAGAGGTTATTTTACACCTAAAACACGAACTGAGGATTGGAAATTCCTCTAATCCACTTTTAAGCTTTAGTTTTGGGAAATTGGCTCATAAACAGCTTCTCTAAGCTCATCTCTGCTTGGGATCTCTGTCACTCTTGTGTGAGCTTGGGCTTCTGAAGGAGGTTTTTGGTAGGTTTTAGAACTCCTGTGGGATGGATGTTTGATTTATAATCTCTGAACTGGCTAAAGACAAAATAAAGTAATTAGTCATAATATTTAAAAACTGACAATTGTATGTTATTTACAGAATACGGTATTTACAAAAACCCCACCAAGCTCCCCCCCGAAAACCAAACCAAAAGCAATCCAACAATACCTCTGCCAAACGGGGCCCCAGGATCAGATCAGCATCTTGCCAAATTTAGTATGTAGTTGCCAAAAAATGATTTGCACTCTTTGCAATAACAACCCAGCAAAGTGCCATTCAAATACCACGGATCAGAACAAACACATCACCAGAGCCATGAGGAGACCAGAAATTCTATTTTATAGAGGTTTTTAGGTTTTCCAAGACTTATTCCTGTACAAAGCTAGAATGTGAAGGAAAAGTTACTTTGTTTCTTTACAGTTTAAAATTTGCCGAAACATTTGCTTTCACTTTATATAATTCCAATGGCAAAAATAAGAACAAAAGTACAGCTCTGATGTAATAGCTTCTTTGCCTTGTGTTTCTTTTCAATGTATTTGCAGGGTCATTAATGAATTTTATAAGATATCCTATGGATAGATAAGTTATCAAATCTATTTTGTAATGGAAATCTGATGAATCCTCTTACAATGCTTTTACTCCAAATGGCAAATAATACGCTTTCCTCATATGTACACATCGCATTAAGTGACCCCAAAGCTTGTTGACAAGGTTTGAAAAGAATTCCAGCTTTGATTTTTTTTTTAATTATTATTATTTTATTTGTGATTTCAAACATGCTGATGGGCAGATTAGCAGCATGCACTGAGAAATCAGCCCAATATGGTAAAAATACACCGAATATGTTACAGACCTGGACACACTTGTATGTGTCTAATAAATGAAAATATCAATGTGTCTTTTTATCCTTAAAAAAAGAAATTATGCACTTATTTAAGTCTTGAAATATAGTACACCTGTCTAGTTATACATAAGCTCTGTGGCAGAATGTAATTCTGGAGCAAGATGTTTCATATCTATATAATCATCTCTTTCTGAGGTTTTAAAGATACTTTAGTGCTCTTTTGCACTCAGTTAAAGATGCTTAGAGTTTCTTTTAAAATAAGAGTAAAGTAAATAAATATCCATAGGATAGGAGAAAACAAGGACAGTTAGTAGCAGATGAGGTCAGATTTAATTTTACTGTATTCTTAAGATGGTGTTTTTTACCATTAAGTGAGTTGGACAGATGGTTGATGTAGCAAGGCTTCCTGGATAAATCCATCCATTTGCTGTGTTCCTGTGTTTCATGTATTCCTTATAGACTTGCAGATCCTGATAACTGTGTATGTATCTCATATCCTGTACAATTTGTAAAGGTATCTCATATCCTGTACAGGTATTTCATTAAATGCTTTGTCTTCTGTGCCAATCCCCCTTTTCTGCATAGAACAAACACTTTCCCAGGGCATTCTGCTGGTGTTTGAACTTGGAGCAGAGATGCTGCCTCTTGCAAGGATGAATCGTTGCTGCTTTTGACCGATGGGCACAGGACGTCAGATCCAAATTCACATTTTTGTTGCCTCTGATTAATAGTGCCACTATTACGGTGTTCAGTCTCATATGAAATCCAATCTATTTATGCTCTTTTCAATTTTCATTGTATTATTGAAAATCATCTTTAGTGAGCATGACTAACGAGGCCACTACAAGGAGAAGGTAATTCATATTCTTCAGAGTTAAGCTCAGCTCTCTGCGTGCTCAGAGAGGCTCTTGATAATCAGTTCACCTTCTTGAGTCTTTCTGCTTTAACTGAGATTTTATCTAAAGGAATAAGCATAGCAAGAGGGCTCATGATTAGGAAACATCACTCTAGATGTACCCCATGTGATAGTGGGATTTCCCAGACCTGGGTACCTTAAACTTCTAGCTCCAGGTTGGTTTGCTACATGGCAGGCTCTGTGGGAGGTGTTAGAGCAGCCCTGCGTGTTCAGGGGGTGCCCAGGTGAGCCCAGGAAACGTCCATGGCAGGTGCTGCCTCGTGTGAGCTCTCCCTGTCCTGCAGGATCTGCCTCAGGAATGCAGCAAACCGGGGGGGAGAGGCTGGAAAACGTTGCTGCCACTTCAAAGGTAGGGTAGCATCTTGCCTGAGGACATGCTTAAGGGTCTGTGAGAGAGACAAGAACCAAACCAAATCTCCAGGGCTCCTATCCAGGGCTTTCCTGTGAAATCACTCATCCCTTGGAGGCGAGTTCTTAGGCTGACGTGCATAAACCAGAAACTTTCTTCCTCCCCACCACCCCGTGAGGTCTCACCCTTTTGCTGCTGAATGAACTGAGGAACTTTTGCGGCAGCAGATTCCCACATTTTAGAATAAAAGTAACTGGACGTTGAGGAAATTTCCCCCTTATTTCCAGGTTCTGTATATGGTAATTCTCCAGAATCTACTTGCATTCCCTGCAACTGTGGGGTTTTCATCCTCTAAGGATCCCTTTTTGGGGTCTTTCTCTTTTCCTTTCTCCTAGTGCACATGCCGGTGTTGGCACAAGGGTGACAGGGAAAACACAAGAAGAATGTATTCATTCAGAAATTTATGAACTCTCCGAGGTACAGAGTGTTAAGGTTTTGCCTGGGTCATACAGCTGGAAGGTGGCAGCTGTTCTAGTGCTATAACTCTTCCAGGGTGCCACAGTGAGTTTATTCTAACATGATTTTATTAAAATATAGATGGCTCAGAGAAAACATTTCTTTTACTCAGTAAGCTTGCGGAAAAATGACAGTTTTCTCCTGTATCTAAGTCCAAATTGGGGCAGGGGGCAGAGAGGGAAAGTGAAGAATTGCGATTGTGTTGTTTTTTCCATAATCTGCATGAAAGCTCAACTTTCAGCTGGTTATCCTGACTGAAACAGTGTGATGCTGGCTTGTGCTGGCTGTCACACTGGCCATTTGACATCATCAACTTTCATTACATGTGTTTGTTTGTCAACAAAACATGTTGCTGCTCATTTCATAATGACAGGGAGTGTGTTTGGGAGGCACTGATGGCCCACCAGCCTAGGCCAGTGGAGATGTGGGAGACCTGCCCAGCAGTGAGCGATGAGACTGCGGAGCAAACGTTCTCCCCGGGATGTGGGGCCCTGATCTCAGAAACACTCAAAAATATAACCCTGTCCTATTGTCTTCAGTGGCGTTTTGAACATCTTCAGTGCTGATAAAGTTTTAGAATGAGGTTTAGTTGATTTGTCCAGGGCAAAATACAAGTGTTTTTGGTTTTTTTTGGTTTTTTTTTCCCCGAGCGTATTTTTTACTTTCTTAATCTAATATTTCCACCTTTTTTTTTCTTCACCAAAACTCCGTGTCATAAATCTTTTATGCTTGCCATTCCAACCTCAGGAATAGTTCCTTTATCTTTTCAGGTGTTGGAACCTCACTTTACAATGCAGTTACTAACCCTGAACATAAATTCTGGGTAAGTCATACTAGCTGTTTAACCTTATCATAATTTTCTTAGTGTTGACCTCTGATCTATAATTGCCTGTAGCGAGCATTTTAATTCCCTGTTTAAAAATGGCTTGCCCTTGTTGCCTGGAGATGATCTGTGCAGGGAGGACTGTCCACTGTCAAGGGGCTCTGGCTGTTTAATTCCATTTATTTGGACTTGCACATTCTGATCTTGTGCCAAGGTGTTCATTTACATTGGTCAACAGTGATGCACGGGGTAGCACTTGGTTTGTTAGCACAATTAAGGAGGCACAAGGGTTTGTTAGCACAATTAAAGAGGTACAAGCACCATAGGGTGTTTCATTCCTTGCGCCTGTATCCCTTTGTCCAGGGTGCAATGACTTGGACTGGAGAGGACCAGGCTGTGCCTGAAATGCTGTTTTATTCCAGTAAGTGAGATGAGGTCAGTGTGGTTTCCCTGCTGAAAAGCAAGAAGAGGCAGCAGGAGTGCCTGTTGCTGTGTGCTGGGACTACTTGAGGCTCCCACAGTATCTCCAAGGACTGTTTCCAAAGCACACAGATCCTCGGTGGAGATGGAGAGCTGAAGTACTCGTGTCACGTATCTCCCCATCTCCCACGGCTCTGCAGAAATCCAGGCGTGCTCACTGAGGGAGTTATTAACCTTTGCATGCTGGAGGAAGCAGACACTGTTGCAGTCAGCTGAAACCTGAAAATTCATTTAGGTAATGTCAGCCTGGAACTTGTTTTATGGCATTGAGGTTACCTTTATAAACTTCAGCCTGGAACTTGTTTTATGGCATTGAGGTTACCTTTATAAACTTCAAGCGGTATCTCATTGCTAGAACATTCCTGGCTGTTCTGTCTCCTCCCACTGTGACAGTTGATCTTTTGCTTGCTTTATTCCTACTTTCCTGGTGGCTGTTGCAGGTGTTAAATGCTTACCTGGTTTCTTGAGGGATATTTACACCTCTTATGAGAAGAAGCAGCAGAGGTGAGAATCATCCTGGGAAAGGCTCTGTGGAGGCACCAGTGAGCTGTATCTACACGATAGTGGGTTTATTTGTTAAGAAGTGATTTATGTATCTCTGAGATGTTTACTTTGGGGAACTGAAGTTCCCCTGCAGAATTATAAACAGAATGGAAAATGTGAGTCTTGGCGGGGTTGGGGTACATTGGTATCAGCAGCACTTCAGTGTTAATCAGTTGGGAGATGTGGCCCAGTGTGGACTGGATTTGCACAAAAATATTTAAAATAAGGTATGTTTAAAAGACGGGGATTATTGAAAAGATTTTTGCAGAAAAGAATGAATTCTCCGTGTCAGGAATAAGAGAATTGTATCTTTCTCTGGCAGCATGTTTTTATGGAGATCTGAATATCTTACTGGCTTAATTTAAGTTATTAATGCCATGACTTCCCTTGAAGTGGGAGGAAATTAACATTTATTCTCAAGAACTTGTTCCTTAGCCTAAAAAATAAATGGAGATAAATTTGAATGAAGATACATGGCCTATCATCACTGTGAACAGAAGGTCAAAATCTTACTTAATACCTTTATGAGAAGTGTGAGGAAACGGGGTGGAAATGGGCTGTTTGAGAGGGTGCTGGTGCTTTGCACAGCACATACTGAGAGTTGTCAGCCTTGAGTCTTTTCTGCTGTGTAAAGATAAGGGTAGAAAAATCATTATTTTCAGTTTCTTGAGGATTTTTTGTTTTAAGAGGAGAAAGCATTTTCCATCTTCAGCTTTATTTAGGGATTGGTGTGTGTGTCAGAGTTCAGGATTTGCAAAAAAGAAATAAAAGGGGAAAAATAACCAACCAATGCCTAAAAAATACATGTTGGAAAACCACCTTTCAAGGAGAACAAAGACTTCCCTGCTTAGTTCTGCAGCGATCACAGCCCCTGCCAGAACAGGGAGTTGAAGCAAAATCTTTGGAGAGACGAAGCTGCCTGGATCTAGGGAATGTTGTGTCCCACTCTAATTGACCTGTGACATTCTGGATCTGTTATCCAATCTTTTGGGAACTTTTTACTTTTCTTTTGAATTATATGAGTATATAAACCAGAAATCAGGCAAAAGGCAAACACACCTTTCCCGCAGCCTGAATGTACTTTTGAGATTTGTTTGCATTCACAGAAATAGTCTCAGTGAAAATTGTCAAAACTCTTCATGTGATTTAATGTTCCTGCCCTGGACTTGGATGGTTTAGTCTCAAGGAGGCAAATATTATTCCAAGTGTATCAAATTAAGTCTTTGAAAATAATAGTTTCCAAGTCGTTGCTCGCAGCCATCATGTATCATCCCATCTCTGCCCTGCTCTAATTGATTTCGAAGTGTGAGGCATTTAGCGAGCGTGGGTTTATCATTTATTGAAATCAAGCTCCCTCTGCAAGCTTGCTTTCTGCTCCCTGGCAGCCCAGCCTGTCTCAAACCCTGGCTGGCTCCAGGCTGAAGGAGCCCAGCCTTGATTGCATAACACAAAACCAGCCCCCAGCTCTGCTGCTGCTGCGGGTCGACCTCGTGTGACCTGGAAATGCCAATCCCCAGGGCAAACAGCGCTGGGTCTGCCAGCAAACGACCGTAAGCCCCGCAGCGGGGCAGAGCAGGCTGGAGAACAATGAAGGCCTTTCCCAGGATAATGGTTTCACAGTCCAGAGCACAAATATTTTGAATGTCCTCTAATGAACAGTTGTAATTAATATGCATGTGGTTATGTTTTAATAATAGCCATAGCTCATAAAAATGCCACTGTGATATTCCTGTACAGCTTGCGGAGTAATTAATGTATGTCAGCGCACTTGGTCTGTTATGCGTTAAAAAAACCAAAGGGTGGCACATCATCTTCTCCATTATGTATTTTAAAGGAAACCTGTAGATTTAATGAAACCTCTCTGACATTGGGGAAATTGCTATATGAACTATGATTTATGGTTACACGGCCACAAACAAGGAATGTAAAACACACAAGTAAAGTTACACAAACAAAAGCTGGGCTGGGCTGGCTGGCTGGGATTGTGACCTCCAAGGAAACGTCTTGAACTGTCAGAGCTCCCTTAACTCCTGTACTGCAATCATCTACTGAGAAACTCAGTCCTGTTTTCCTCGTGTCTTGGGGCCAGTCACGGCCAATTCACCCACCCGAGCAGCAGGTGGCCAGGCCACTGGACTGCAGTGGGCAGCGTCTTGTCGTTAATTTTGGTAACTGTTTTTAAAAAATTGGCTTTAGAGGAGAAGGGGAAATGAGAGGAATGTCCCAGCACAGCATCACTCTGAATGCTGGTATTATGTAGAGCAAGAACTGTATTCCAAGAACACACTAATGGCTCTAGAAGCTTAAGGATAAATCACTGTTCTTTGCCTTTTTTCCTTCCTTATTAATGAAAAAGAAACAACATAGAAATACTGTATATGCTACAGAAATAACACTGATGAAATTTTCCTGGGGCTGCATTTTTAGTTAATGTGTTGTTTTTGTACCTTCTCCAGAGCAGGGATCCCTGGTTCCATCGGGGTGGTCCCCAGCATGTCAGTCTGACACTGAAGTCTCCCCTGCAGTTACCGTGGGGTAGGTGGTGATTATTCCTCTTGCATCCCCAATAATCCAGTTCTACTTCAGTGCCTTTACATTCTTTAGGATAACTCTGCTCTGTTTCCCCATGTTATGCTTGGGCTGTGTAACTTTTTTGGTTTTTCTTGCTGATTTATCAGGTAGTGGTTTCTATCCGACCACAATACCCTGACCCATTTTCTGCAGGTTTAAGTAATTTCTTCTTCTTAAGTTATTGGATCTTTACTGTACTACTCCTACAGAAGAGCTCTATTTCTGGGGTGCCCATTTACTGGCTGAAGAGAGAAAACCCTGCAGCTTCTTTCTGTTGGCTGTGCATTACGCAGCCTGTCTCTCCTATCCAGGTAGTTGCACGAGAGGCAGCCCTGCCTGCCTGTGAGACTCCATCAAAGGAAATTCCTTGGGGTTTTCTGTACAGTGTGATGGAGGTTATTACAAAAGTGTTTGTTTTTCTAGCTATTTAGAGGGGGAGAAAATGGCCAGAGTACTTTAGAAATGTTTGGCAAAGGTAACTTTCTACATTAAAAAATAAAATAGGAAGATCTATAGATGTCACTAAATGTACCAGGTGCACCTAAGAAATTTCTGAGCTGAAAATACAGAAACATTCTGAGATGTGCTGTGAGGTATCCTGACATCACTGCCTCATTTCACATAGTCAAGCCAAGAGCTCTTTTTTTTTTATCTTCCAGGTCATTATTTGTGTTCCTTTACCTGCAACAGACTTTGAGTTCCTTAAATGCACTTACAGATCTGCTTTGCATTTCCAACCCTGGAGTTTCACTTTCTGTCTGCAATATGGACAGCTCATTACTCGGGTTATCAGGGAAAAAAGTTTCCCCCATCCCTTCATTCCAGGGTTCTGTCTCTCAGTGTTAACACTTGCAAATGTTTCTTTTGGTGTGTTAGTGGTCTTTCTGAAACAAAATGTGCAGGTGTGGGCTACTGATACCGCGTTTAAACATTCCAACCTTTTCAAATGGGCGAGGATTCATAACTTTTTCTTTGAAAACCTCATATTTGGAGGAAGTGGTGAAGAATTTTTCTCTCTAGCTTGGCTAATCAGGACAACCCAAAGCACAAAGGTACTTTGACAGTGACTGCTGGAGTCAGGGATGGAATACTCACCGTGCACTCTTGGCAAACACCACCGAGCAGATGCAGATGTAATTGTGAGGCTTGAACTGCACCTATAACTCATTACAAGATGCATTTTGGAGTTATATTTTTGAAATATGAAGTGCTTGTCTGTGTACGGAACCTGACATCTGAGAGCATCCATCTCGACGTCAGCCCTGCGTTCCCTGTGCTGGAATGCACTGGGATGTCTCGTGCCCAGGACAGGGATGTGGGGCCCTGGAGCTGCTCCGGGCCCAGGAGGGGATTTGAGAGGATACTTTGATCAGGGACAATGCAATTAGCTGGAACATGCAGGAGCAGCAGAGGGTAAATTTGAACAAGAGGTTTAACTGGAGTCAGGATTATAAAAGGGGAAATTGAATCTTCCGCCAATGATTCCTATTGACTGTTCTTATGGATTTATGCAGACAGTTTATTTTAACAGTGCCAAAGAGGTACCTTTGTGTTCACAGGGGGTCTAATGCTGACTTACCTAGTACTTGATTTGGGCTGGCTTTGTGGATTTAATTTTGTCTAACCTTAAGCACCTTTATAAGCCTCCCAAATTAGGAATCCATTTGCTCTGGGAAGATGGTGGTGAGAAATCAGTCTGGTCAGTAGTTCCCATGAGCTGAGCTGCCTCCTAAAGATGATGGTTTCTGTTATTTAGCTCTGTAGGGACCCCAGAGTGACAGACTTCTAACTTTGGCTCCAAGCGTTTCAGAAATTATGGATGTGACTCTTAAGTCGCAGCAAGAGTGCAGAGCAAAGCCAGATGTGAAGTGTGGTCAGAGGGCAGAATGTGCTGGCCACGGGAGAAAGTGCCAACCTCAGCCTCTCTGGGTTTCCCCTGCTGGATTTCCTGGCTGAAAAACAAGCAGCTTTTATTTTACAGCAAATATTTCAAGCAAATGACATCAATTCCCAGCTGAGACTGCCCTGGGGAATGAAAATAACATAAGGGAAATGTTTGACCAGCATCTTTCCTACTAAAATAAACAGTATCTAACAAATATTCCTGTATTGTTTCCAAAGACAGGCTCTGCCAGGGAAGTGCTGGAAGAGGAGGGGGCTGGTCTGGTACCTGGGGCTGCTCCTGCGGGGCTGCACAGGAACTAAAGAGAAGAGCTGCTCCTCTCTTCTCCCAGAAGTATTTCCAGTCCAAACAGGCAGGGATTGTGCACCTTTCCTTGCAATTTCCAGTGGCAATGTGGAAATATGCAGCTGACCTGGTTCTGAGTAGTTCAAGCTTGTATCCATTGAATCTGAAGCAGTTTCTATGTCTTTTAAAACAAAAATGAATTTTTTTTCTTTTACAACTTTTGTCTTTACTACAGGCATTTATAGACATTTTTAGGAAAGTTAGTGATGAAAAAATACTCTGTATTTGCACAATGAATGGGGTGTTTATCTTTTTAAAATGTTTTCTGTGAACAGCTTAAAAAATTGAAATCTCTTTTGCAATTTAGAGGAAAAGTGAACTATTTATTTAAGTACTTAATCCGTTGTGCATCAAGGCATTTTAATGAATCAGACAAGAAACAGACCTGAAACACGACAAATGTGGTGAGAATAATATGTGAGGAAAAACTGGATCTCATTTACTTTTATTTGTGAGGTGGAAGGAAAAAAGTGGTTGAAATCTTCCAGGTTAATGGAATTCTGAATGTAATCTTATGTGACCATGGTATCTTGAAGAACAGATTAGCAGTTGGCTGGATCAGTTTGCTGGCAAAGCTGCAGAATTCTTGAACTTTGGATATCTTTGGTTTCATACCTGGGGGAGACACATTCCAAGAGCAGACTGGAAGTCAACTGCCCCCAGGGTCTGTCCTTTCACCACTCCAACAGGCCAGCTTCATTAGCAAAAAATTGATGATTAAAAAATTGTTTTAAGGAGCAAGATTAATCATCAGCTCCAGCAAACATTGTTTGGATCAGAGGGAGAAATGCTTTGGTCTGTGTTCTTGTAATTTTATCCACTTGGGCTCCCCAAGCTCGTTCCAAAGCCGTGCAATTCCTGACAGTTTTTTCGGCGGAGAGTTTGCACTGAAAGCCTTGTCTGCTTGGTCACCCCTCAAGGAGAAAGAATGCCTCTCCATATGTCTTAAGCAGAAGGCAGCCTGGGCTGACAGATAGGAATGAAATGATGTATTCCAAGAAATGCTCAATCCATGGCAATATAATGAATTTAGGGGGAAGAGGGAGGGGGGCAACTAAACAAAACTCGAGACAGATATGAATTCCAATGAAGGACACGATGCCTGCCTGTCCCCAGAGATGGGGATCTGTGTACGCATCAGAGGATTTAAAAAAAAAATAAAAAATCAGAGGAACAAGAAGTTGAACACTTTTAAGAAGGAAGTTGTCGATAGTTCAGATGTGTGAAAACTCACAGTTGTTTTGCTGCCTCCTTGTAAAACAGCTCAGAAACAGTCGGGAAGTGGTAGATGGAGTGGAAGAAGAAATCAATGGAATTTAATGGGTGGGGCAAACAGGATTTGAGATCCAAATCTAAGGAAAATTCTGTTTGGATTTACATGTGCCAACTCAAGTGTTGGTGTGAATCTTAATGTATTGGCCTATTTGGTACAAAACAAAAACTACTTTGGTTAATGAAATCCTCTCTGTGGACAGGCTAATGATCTGCAAATAACTAATCAGCCTAAGGCAACGTCAAAGTCAATTTTGTCATCACCACTGTCCATCCACCCGGGGCTGCTGCACCTCCAAGGTGCCCCTGCCCTGCTGTGACTGGCGCAGGTGAGAACACCTGGGTGTGTCTGACAGGGCAAGAGGGAAATCTTCATTCCTTCTCCCTTCAGCACATTGCAGGTTGTTTTACCCGGCAGTTTATCCCACAAACCTGCACTGCTGGTGTGTTTCTGGCCCTCTGAGTGTGCAGCAGAGAAAAACCAACCGAAACTCTGATCCTTCTGTAACTAAAAGGCGTTACACTGAAGGGGAGCTGCTTCGGGCCACCTCATTCTCCAGACAGCCAGATTTTGTTTTCTTCTCTTCCCTGTTTTCTAGTGATAAACAGTATTCCCCATTCTTCTGTTTCCTTTGTTTGCAGCCTCATTCATGCTGCATCCCACTTCTTGCCTAGATTTTTGGGAATTACATCAGTTTCAAACTCCGTGACATTCATCCTGGCACGGGAGTTACACTGTCTGGGCTCAGCCTGGCCGAGAGATGCTCTGGTGCTGTTTCCACCACGCTCTGCTACAGAGGTTTCTCCTGAGTTGTCCCACAGCAAAGCAGTTCACACTAAATGCTTCCTCCCCAGCAGCAGGACAATTGCCCACGACACAGAGCTTTGCTGGGTTAATGAGTGCAATTAGCTCAGTGAGAAGGAGAGCTCAGTGGGGCAAAGGGCTGCACAAGGCGTTGGGAAGGCACGATGCCACAAGGGATGGGGGACACAGATGTCCCTTTTTGGAGGCCATGAACAGTCACAGCCACGTAGCTGAGTCACTGACCCTTGTCCTTATCAGCAGTGCATTAATTTTGCATTTAATTGGAGTGGAGAAATCCATGATCCAATTGCTTTGCACCAGCAAATGGCATTTTCCAGGTGTACAAACCCACCAGGACTCGCTGTGACTTTGTAGGTGCCCGTAATTCCTCAGGTTCTGATCACTTTGGTCCAGTCAATGCAAGCAGACACAGCGCGGGCTACAAAATAAGTTTTACTCTATTTGGCAGGTTAAAAAGACAGGACGTGAGAATAAGGTTGGGATCCCACAGAAGTATTGATATCCTCAGGTATTGGAGAGGGAAGTAATGCACTGCTTTGGACCAGTCTAGAATGTGTCAGCCAGGAGCTCCTCTGTCCTTCACTGTCTGGCCCCGGCTTGGTCAGTGCTGAGGGAGCTTAACTTGCCCAAGGGAACGGACTGTAGAGTCACAAAACCCACCAACAGTTTTTATTGTCCACATCTATTGCTCTGTTGTTTTCCTGGGTTATTTTTTAGGGGTATTTTTACTGAAGGAATAAAGAAAAGGTGATTTCACAGTTTCAGATCATTTAATTATCCTTCAGTCTCACAGATTAACTGGTCTAAATTCTACTGGACTTTGCAAAAAAAGCAGGTGTTGGGAAATAAAAACTTTCCGTAGGCTGAACCAGATGTCTTCCTCAAATCAGAGGGAATATCACTGTGAGAAAATGTATTGAACGTGGCAAAGTCTTGCCATCCTGGGAAAAGCTAGTAAGAAAAATCCCTCTTTTCCCATGAGTTCACCATTATTTAGAGTCCTGATATGGTTTTATACAGCAGTACTAACAAGCCAGTTGTGTTTTCATTCTGTCCCCTCTCTGATTACATTCAGCCCTCGGGCAAATCTTTATGTGCAGTAAGTCTTCTCTCATACTATAGAAATCTTTGTAGCAATAGATTGTAATGAAGATTAAGTTGATGGGCTCACGAGTGATTTATTATAAATTACTGTGCAGTAGGGTTTTTTTCCTCCCCCTCATAACACTTGGTGGAAGAAATATGTGAGTATGGTCTCAGGGGAACCTTTCAGGAAAACAAGGAGGATAAAATAAGTCAAGTGTCCTCTGCTCTTTGATACTTCTTCCAAAGGCTTGCTCGGAGTTGGTGGAATTACCTGCTCTGAATCCTGCAGAAATGCATCCCAGCAGGACTCTAGCACAGGGTGCTCCAGACCTAGGCAGAGTAAGTGTACCTACTGTAAGTAAGTGGAAGAATATAAATCAGCTCCAAGATGAAAGCTCTTAAATCTGTTCTCTGCTTCTCCTGCTGATCATCACGGCCCCAAGGCACAGTTACAGAAGGGCGCACTCAGGAGAGTCACCTCAGCATCCCCACAAGTCATTACTGATTATGTAGCTGTATTTTTAAGTGTCTATGGGTGGATGATTGCTACATTAACGATGGACTTTTCAGAGCAGTGTGAAGAGGAACCAGACTTGATTTGCACATGGATTTTCATTATTTTACCTTTTAAAGTGCATGTGGCTCCCGTTCTATAAACAGGAGCTATGGTAATGCATTTAGGATGATTTTCATATTCATATATACATATATATTTATATGCATATTTTTACCAGATAGGTGCCTTAACATTTTCCAGTCATTACTATGAAGTGCGATATAGCCTCTAAAGCTCCTTCTGAAAGGATATCTATAATCAATTAACTGACTCTCTAGAGCAGTTTTAATATGGTGTTTTAATTAACGCCGTGTGGGGAAGCGGAGCGAGGCACTGCTCAGCTCTTGCAGAGTGGCTGCTCTTTGTTTGCAGGCAGAGTTTCTCTCTAGGTGTGAGAAGGCATTTAATGTACCCCTGTTTCACCATTCCAGCTGTTGCTGTAGGATCCAAAGGGAAAATGAGAATGCTGCTTCCAGGAGAAATGGGGAGGACTGCAGGAAGGTTCCAAGTGAATGAGAGATGCTGATGTTGTTACAGCAAAGCCAAGCAGGGCAGTGTTTTGGGGCTTCCAGAAACTTCCAAGGTCTGTGCTTGAGCAAAACCAAACCCAAGACATGCACACTGGGGGAAATAATATTCAGCAAGAGTAGCAAATGAAAACAGTATTGACATGAACTTATTGCAGAGGTGTCTGTTCAAGATCATGCATCAGTGGAATCACTGTTGATAACATCCCTTTGTCAAAAATAGCAATCCTTTAGCTGTGATTTGATAAATCTACATTTATTGGTGAGCATTTCAGTGGGGCTCACTTGGCAGGATTTCATTACCCTGAATCTGCTGTGCAGCTGTTGAAGCTCTTCAGTAGAGTCAATAATTTACACCAGCAAAAGCTCTAGTTTTTCTATTTAAAGCCTTACAGTGGGTTTTTTGTGCTTCTGCTCTTTTCCCTGTGAGAAATCTTTGTGCCATATCCCCTGTCCTCAGCTGAGTTTGTGTAGTCATCGGCTATAAGATTTTTTCTTTTCTTTTTTTTTGTGATGACAAACAGAAATGATTTAGTGTAGATAAATACTCTAGGTACAAATCATCCTGTTTGTCACTCCGATGATATAATTTATTTTCATTTCATGAAAGATTTATCCTATTAGCAGTTGATAACCCATTTTTCTGAGTTTTTTTTTTTTTAATTATTATTGGTTTTGACTACATATGAAACCTTAATTTAGAAACACTGAAACTTTTCTGATTGTTTGGGCAGCTCAGGGTGTTGGTGATGGAAAGGAGACACACCTGCATATGGTTCAACACATGAGACATCCAATGGTTTTAAAGGGCAGTGACTTTTTGTCCATAAAAACAGATAAGAATTTCCTAAACCTCCCCTGGTGTTGAAGAGTCATATCCAGCAGCTTCAGTAGCAAACTCTGGAAACAAATCTGCTCTGAAAATGAGATCAGAACACTAATTATTTAGCTATTTAAGATGCATATTTTCATTAGTAATCTGGCGTTTTAATTACTCTTGCAGTTTACTGAACAGATTCCTTCGGATAAGTGAAGTAAGTGAATAACACTCTTAACCCAAGGGTTCATTTCTGGATTTTCTTTCTGTGGTGGCAGGGCACAGTTTGCCACACCAACTGCAGGGGTGCGTTGCTGAAGTTCTCTGTTACTGGGCTTTACAAGATGACCAGAATTCTCCTGTCGGTGTTGGCTGCCCAGGCAGTGGAAGGAGGGACAGCCCCTTGTTGCTGTGCAGCTGCTGTGGGAGGCGACCCAGCCAGCCTGAGTGCATCAGGAGAGTGATTAAATTCCCGCTGTGTGTAATAATTGCTATACTGATAGAACAATGGAGTAAGTGAATTTGTGCTTAATCTGCTGTGTCAACCTGGAAAAAAATGTGCTTTGGGATTGAGGGTACTTTTGTACTTGTGTTTAATTTGATACCACTCCTAGTAAATGGGTCAGTGAGCGGAGGTATTGTGCTTTTGGTATTAAGAGAAGTGCTGCATATGCTCTAAAATGCATTAGCTTTTCTTCCTGTGAAAATAATTCCACTTTGTTTTCCCTGGCTTGAAGGTGATGAAATCTGTGGGGTGTTTTTTTTTTGTTTCTTTCTTTTTTTTTTCTATATTATTTTATTGGAGAGATGAGCAAACTTTTGGTCTGGCACAGGCAGGAAAGAAAGTGAAGTAACCACCAAACTGCTATTTGAAAATACACAAATAAATCAAGTAATAATAATAACAATATGTTAATCAAATGGTTTGATCTTGGTGGGGCTCTGATATGTTCAGCAGAACTGGGTTGTGCTGACATGTCCCTTCCAGCACCATGGTCTGCTTCTGTGGAAAACACTGGTCATTTAAGAGTGAATTCTGTAGGAGGTGAATTGAAGAATGCTGATAGATTTTGATGTGATGAGAGAAAGTTCCTTTAATCTTTTATGTGCAATTATGTAGATCAAGGAGTTCAGACATCTTAAAAATAACTTCCAGATCAGTACCAACAAATACAAGCTTTGCTAAAATATCCACATGCCACCCAGAACTGGACCAGAACTGGACCATTTTGAGCTAGGTGCAATGAAAAGTCCTTGCTGGCTATTGGAGTTAACATGTTTTGTCAAAACAAAAACACTGAGATTAAATACGTGTTTTCACCCTCATTCAGGACTTTAAACTTTCTCAGGGATACATGATATTTCAAAATAAGAAACAACATTTAGAATGGCACAGGGCAGGCGTGAAGAGCCAAAGCTAAAGGAAACAAGGTTAATGCTGAGCCTGGTGCTGTTCAGGCGGAGCAGTGGCACGGACAGCTGGGAGGGGGGAAGGACAGGCAGCAATCCCAGTCAGGGTGGCAAGTGGCTTCTTGGTTGCCCTTTCTCCGTGTTTCCTCAGGAAAGTGCCTTTTTTGTCCCCTAAATGAGCTGGCAGAGAAGTGCTGCCTTGGTTTCTCGAGGCCACTGTAGCTGCCTGACCCTGGAGCTCGCAGGGTTCATGCCTTAAGTAGGAGCTGGGAGTGCACTAATTATGCAGCGATGGCAGTCTGCGTGCAACTGCAATTTTCACTCAATTACTCAGAGCACAGTGTCACTATTATAACCCAATTAATTTTAAGAAGCGTTCTGATTTAAAGGAAGGCAATATGTTGCATTTCCACAAGTTCTCTATAGTGTTGGGGTGGTCAGTTTAGCTCACTGTCTTTAGAGTAGGGTTATACAGGGATGCAAACAACAGTGTGACAAAAAATACTGTCCTTGTGGTGCCGAGGTTGGGCATCCTACGGCTCTGCCAGGGCCTGCCTCAATAACGGGCAAGACCACAGAGGGTATTTTAAGGCAATATTTAATTGGAGGATCTGCTATACTGACTATTTAAGGCATACAGAAATCAAAACTACCAACTAATGTTAGTGGACCCTTAAGTGAAAATTCAGTGTTCAATTTCCACTGGTGATTTAGGACTGCATTTCAAAGAATCACAGAATGGTTTGGGCTGGGAGGGACCTCAAAGCTCATCCAGCGCCACCCCCTGCCCTGGGCAGGGACACCTTCCACCACCCCAGGTGGCTCCAAGCCCCATCCAACCTGGCCTTGGACACTTCCAGGGATCCAGGGGCAGCCACAGCATCTCTGGGCACCCTGTGCCAGGGCCTGCCCACCCTCACAGGGAAGGATTTCTTCCTAACTTCCTTCACTTATAACAAACAGGGCTTTAACTAAAGGTCTTTCCTGAGGAGAGAACTCCACAGCCATGGTGAATATTAACAATAGGTCACTAATTTCCAGCTCCATTTGGTCTATGGGAACTGTAAGTTTCTGGAATAGCATTTAAGTAAACAATATATATCTAGCACAAAATAGATGACTAGATTCTTGTAAATGGCAAAAAAATTTGATTTTGGCCTGAGTGTGAGGCATTTGCTAAAGCAGCAGTGGCTGAGCAGGCTCCACACTGTTGCCTGGCACTTAATGCAGCTGGTGATGTGCACACCTGGTAGCCCCAGACATCCCAATGATCGTCTGTGTAACAGCTGGAGAAAAAGGGAATTGTGGCTTGGTTCGGGAGGAAAGCTGTTCCTTCAGCCTTTGGTGAACGCAGAGGATTTCCAGCCCTGGCAGCTCTGCTGTAGCTGTGTCTGACACGAGGCTTTGGGATGAACACAGTTATTGCCACGAGTGCGAGAGCCTTTCCTGAGGAAGAAGCAAAGAGCACCTGACAACCCGTGGCTATGAAGAAATTAATTGGGAAGTGAGCAAACTGCTAACCTTGTGCCTGGCCTTGATGTAAGCAGCAATGACAACCTCTTTACTCCCAGATTTTGCTGTCACTTGGTGGTGAGGTTTCCATCTGGACTACATGAGAGGTTATAGATTTGAATCGACTGACTGGAAGGATGTGGTGGAATAACTCCATTTGCAGTGCTCCAAAATGCACAGGGCTGTTACCTGACAAACCACTTAAGAAATGCTTATAAATGTGGGTTATTTGTCATTGTTTGTTTGACTAGAAGAAAAAAACCTCACCTGTTTTCCATTACCAAGATTTGCTTTCCATGTTATATTTTAAGTTATTTCCATGCTAAGGTTGCATGATATCTGTGTTAGGACATGATGGGGCTGTTACCAAACTTCCCTTCTGCTGGGAAATACAAATCCAAGGGGGTTTATAGCTGCTGTACAAGACCTCATGTCTGTACTCCCAGAGCTCCCTGACAAGCCCCTGCCACTGCAGTTTGTGTTCAGCTGGTGCTGCGATGATTTAGTCATTTGAAGGTGGAAGCAAACATGTTCAAAGCACACCCAGGGCCCAGAGAGTCAGAGACTCATTAACAGTATCTTCCCACCATAATCAGGTAGCCTTGGAGAGCATGTTTTATCTTGCTCTCAGCCAACCTTTCTGCCCACAAGTGATTTGCACTCTTACTGAGCAAAGTTGGGAGCAGAATGGATAATAACAAGTCTGAAAATGCTCTGAAAGTCCCTGAGCTCAGGGACAACAAGCCCAGAGTTTAGAGTAGAAAGTAAAGAACATTAAAAGGTCAGGGCTATTGAAAGTTACAGCACTACGATTATGTCACGGGATAACAAATCTTTATTGCAAGAGAAAAGACAGCCAAATATTCCTGGGGTCCTTCCATGTGCTTTCTCTAAGGCAGGGAACTGCTTACCCTGATTACCATTTCTTAATGGTAAAACACACCTCATTTAATACCGTGGGAAAACAGTGATTAGAGGAGAATGCAATGCCCAGTGGGAGCTGCTGAGACGAGCACGGCACCTCCACGGCTGGCTGGAGCACCCTGGGCTTGGATGATGGGGCAGCTTCTTTGGGGAAAGGAAGATCCAGGGTGGGAGCAGCTCCTGACGTGGTGGAACAGGCACAGGGTTAGTGGCTGTCCTGGGGCTGGGATACTGCTGTGCTGCAGAAACCCCTCCTGTGCTTCTCATGAGACAATTCAATTTTGGTATGTTTGAGGATTATTGATTTCTAGAATAACTTTGACATTAGTTATTTTTAAAAATAACAATATAATAACTTCATTTTTATAAATAACTTTTACATAACAACTTCAACTTTATAAATAACTTAAAATTTTTAAAATAACTTTAAATAGGTTCAGCACGGCTTATTAAAGTGGTGAGTTGTCTCAGTTTTGTGATGTGAGAGTGTGCTGACACAGGGAATCCCGCATGGATGTGCAGCTAATGGGGTGGATGCTGGAGCTCTCTCTTTACGGCTCTCTGGGGTAAGGGAAAGATGGCACTTTGTGCCCGCATGTTACAGTGTGAACTGGCCAGAATTGTTCTTCAGTCACCTTCCAAAGTTGCCGATCTAATCTGAAAGGAGCTACGTCGATCTCCTTTTCTCCCTGTTGCATTCACTGCACATTTGGTGTTTAATTCTATTTATTAATTTACATGTTTTATACCTGACTTTATCAGATATAATAGAGTTTACATGGAAAATTTTGTACAGCCATCACTGGACGTTTCTCTTTCCTTGGCTTTATAATTTACCTTCAGTATATTACATTTCCAGGAGAAACTCAATCATAGCACAACATTTTTTCAACACAATAAAATGTCTTGATTTTTCCATTTAATATGTTTATTTTAAGAATTGTGTTTTCACACTTTAAATAATGAACTGTAGATGAGGGCGTATGCATCTTTCTCCTGTGATGTTTAATTGGCATGGTTATCAAGTAATCTTTAGATACTCTTTGTTGCAGAGCATGAAGTGGAGCCAAACTTGGTAAGTAGAAGGTGGATTTGTGCTTGCCAACCATTATTGATGGAAAAAAACATCCAGAGTGGAATTGCACTGTCAGTGAGTGAAAGCTGAAGGGTTTCCTAAAGGATAAACTTGGATTTCACCAAAGGAAAACTGACTCAGGTCATCTTCAGGATGAGCTGTGCCTAAAGCAGACAGTCAGCATTCCTCCCTGCACTGCCTGGAGAGATGTAGGCTGGGGTGTTGGTGGCTGTGGTGGAGTCTGGTTTTGTAGCATTTTTAATTTCAACATGGCAGCTCAGAGCTAACCCCACTGCCCTGGAGGAGGAGAGCCCCTGGTGTGGGGGATCTCACACAGGGGCTGCGCTTGGCCGAGCTACAACCCCTGCGTGACTTCAGCTCTGAATTATTGGAGTTGGGTGGACTTATGCTTGTTTATTTACTATATTGTTTAAAATGAAGTTTAACATGCTTAGTTGATGTGTACCAGTACTGTGCTTGACCTATTTGAACATGGCTTCTGAATTTTGTGAAAGCAACTTTGACAATACTGAATCAGTACTGTCCCCTTTAACTAGTATTGTTGAAATGTCAGCTTTGATAGGCATGTCTAGTTTTGTTCTGTTTCTGAATTTGAACTGAAAGATGACAGTTATTGACTTTAATATGACTTATCTCTCCCTTCAATCCCAAGCTTTGAGTATTCGTGTTAATTAAAATGCATAGTAATGTCAAACTGGTGAATAGTTAGGATGTAAAATGTCAATTATCCTATTTTTGAATGCATTTGAAATAATAAGCGGATTCATCAAGCCACGAGTCTCCAACTAAGCAGATGTCTGTGATGTAAATGGATAGGAGGGACCAGTGCCATGATTCCTACAGACATTTGTCAGGCCCTAAAGATCTCTGTACCTTTGCTGTGAAGTCTGTTGAGGCTTCAGATTTGTCCAGCAGAGATTTGCCAAGTGCCAGCAGGTGTCAGCTCTGCTGAAGGACAGGCTGCTTTAGAACTTCCAGCTGCTCCCTGGGTGTGGAAACAGTAAGTTCAGGCCCCCGAGGTGGAACAGGATGTTTGAGGTTTGTAAGAGTTTTGTTGTGGGTTTTTTTTTTCTTTTTTTTTTTTTTTCTTTTAAGTCATTGCTCTATCGAAAGTCCTAAGCAGTGTTAATGATTTTCTCTTTTTTCACAGTCAGAACTGAAGGGTTTTTAATAAGGCAAAGATGAAAACGAGTAGCTGCAGGAGAGATTTCTGCAGCGAGGGAGTTCTCTCAATCAGTCTCCACCAGCAGGCAGGTGGGAAACTCACCCTTTGAGCAAATTGGGATACATTTACAGGCATTTGATCTCTGCTGAACTGGTGTAACCATATGAAACCTCTTCTATTATTCACTCTTTCTGCTTCAAATAATTCAGGACCAGTGGTCTCAAGCCACTTTGTGCTACAGCTTGCCTGCAGTATTAAATTTGCAGCAGCTGCATTTGAATCAGTTGACAGTTCAAAAGCACAGTGTTGGTTTGTGTTTAAGGCATCCGGAATTGAGTGTTTTAGAACTACCTTGTGCTTGGAAATGCACCCACACATCCAGGCTGCCATCAGATAGTCCGGATGCCTTTCCCTGCCCAGCTGATGCACTCAGAGAAGGGCGGGCTGCCTGCTCCTGCTCTAGAACTGAGGCAGGCATGCATATGGATGGCCATGATTAACATATTAAAGGGATGTGCTATTAATACCAGAACTCTGGGAGGTTTGGGGATGGGTGGGATGATGTCAGAAGCAACTTTCAGCTGTGGAAATGGGTATTTCCACACTGATTTCTTTTTAGGAGAATTCAGTTTCCAAACTGATGAATGTTTTCAAGTGTTTGAATGGTTGGCTTTATTTTCTTCAGGGACTTTCAGACACATTTGTACCCATCAGGACTTGGAAAATGTTTATACATACAAGGTGTAACCAAAGACTGGCTCTTTAGGAAAATAGGCACAATTTTGGCTAATGCCTGTAATCATAAGGAGAACTCATTAAAAGCACTATGCTAGGTTTGTAATCCTGGCCTGTTATGGTGATGGGAAAGTACTGCAGGGGAAATAAAGGGGATCTAGCGCATGTTACGCTGAGAAACAATGGCCCAGGACAGAAGCAAATAGCATTTTTTGTTGTCTTCTGACACCACATCTGGTATGGGCAGACCTGGGATCAAATAATAACTTAGAGTGGCTTCAAGGGAAAGGTGTAGGTGTGCAAACACATAATAAATCCTTAGGCTAAAATTAAGTCCCATTACTTATGCACTGTTTTGTCTTTAAAACCTGAAAGGCGCTGTGTGAGCAACATAGCACAGGTGCTGTTATTCTTAGTTAAATGTTTGGTTAATGAGGTAGGTAACTATGTTGTTTAGGAACTTCTGCTGCCTTTGGAGTAACAGTTGAGCAGTTTAAAGTTTCTGGTAAGGGGAGTCTTTGTATAGCACTGAAAAAGTCCCTTCTGATGTTGTGCTTTGAGCAGTGGGTGAAAGCACAGCTGACTCATTGGTTTGCTGGTGCAGTTACGCTGCAGTTGTGGGGAAGGTGGAGGAGCTGAGAACCAGGGGAAGATGATCTGGCCACACTGGGAGGAGAAAATGGAAGTGTTTGCACTCTGAGAAAAGGATCCTGCCAGGAATGTAAAAAGTCCAAAGTCCAAAATGTTGGTGTCTCTCAACTAATTTGTACAAACATTCTTGATCTTTGGGGTTTTCTTCTGCTTCATTTATGTGCTATGTCTCCAGTTGTCTGATATCTGAGAAAGAACAACAGTTGGAAGTCAATGATTAAGGCAACAGAAGTTTTGGTTAGGTCTGTGAAATCTCTGCTTTCTGGTAAAGGAACCCTGCTGATTAACAACCCCATCATGATATATATGAGTGTTAAGTCTAGACCATGTAATTAATCTGTCTTCATCTACATGAGAAGCCATAGCAAGAACAAATTTTACCCAATTCTTACAAATTAAAAACCCCACAAAACCACAGACAAAATCCAGAAAAAAACAGAGACAGACATAAAAAACCCCCATAAAAACTCTAATTTTAACTAGTTGACCTTTACCAGGACTAGGACAAAGTGCTCCCCAGCACTCCATGGGCCACAGAAAGAGGGCAAAGTGATTGTACTGCATTAACAATGGATGAACAACACAATCTGCATAAAAGCTCATAAACTTCTGTTCAATGAATAATGAGTGTTTTACACACTTAATGCTTGGAATTGTGTTTCTGGGATTTTTATTTACTGATAGAAATGTGTATGTTCTCAAGGAGTCATCACCACATTTTTGCTGTGTAATTGAGGAGTTACTGACCCCCGACTGCAGCTGCTCCTGCACTGCCCATCCTGTTCTCCTTGGACCATGCCTTGGTGTCACGGTCTGTGACCACTTGACATCCCCATGTTTGCTGGCTGCCAAACACAGTCCAGCTCTGCTCCAGACCCCTCAGGTTGTCAATGAATCCAACCTGTTGTGGAAGAGGTTCTTTTAAAGAACCTGCCCTTAAACACCCCAAATAACCAGCAACAAACCACATCGAGCCAGTAAATTGCTGAGGCCCCAGAAGGATGTGCTTCCATCTGTCATCTTGTGTCTACTCACTGAAAAGTCTTTGTGCCTCAAGAAACAGGCAATTACAGGTTTGGACTGCAGGGACTGGGGTCTGTACTTGGCAGGGAAGTTGCCCTGGTGTCACCGAACCACAGAGTGTCCTGAGCTGGGAGACCCACCAGGATCATCCAGTCCAACCCTCAGCCCTACCCAGGACCATCCCCAAGAGTGCCCCCCTGTGCCCCAGAGCTTCATCCAAACGCTCCTGGAGCTCTGGCAGCCTTGGAGCTGTGCCCACTGCCCTGGGGAGCCTGGGCAGTGCCCCACCACCCTCTGGGGGAAGAACCTTGTCCTGAGATCCAACCTGAGCCTGCCCTGGCAGAACTCCTGCCATTGCCTGGGTGCTGTCCCTGGTCCCCCCAGAGCAGAGATCAGTGCCTGCCCCTGCTCTGCCCCTCCCGAGGAAGTTGGACCTGCACTGAGGTGTCCCCTCAGTCTCCTCTTCTCCAGCTGGACACCCCAAGTGCCCTCAGGGTCCTCACACGCTGCCCCTCCAGGCTCTGAACATCTCCATTGCCTTCCTTTGAGCACTAGATAAAAAAAGAATTTATTATCCTTGTGTGTTCCAGTGTACTGGCAGCTGATCCCACCCACATTCCTTAGAAAACCCTGAGCAGTGTAACGTTGTCCCTACAGCTTTGTGTTCCCTCACTGGAATGTCGCAGCCAGATGCCAACTGAAGATGATTTCAAAACCGAAGACTTTCAGTGGGTGGCTTCATAGTGTGACTCTACAAGTGAAATCAGAGCTGACCCTCCGTTATCACTCAAACTTTATTTATTTCTCCAAGTCATTTTTCTTTGCTCTGGATGTGAAGTCATTGGGATACAACAAAAAGCAGAATTTTATTTCATTTGAAGTATCAGATTTTGCTGAAAGTTGTGCCATGATCTATTCCACTCATGCTCACTTTGGGCAGTGGAAGGTTTAAATGCACAGGTATTGCTGTCCTTGTCTTGTGTTTCATACAAGTTCTCACATACAATTATTGTTCTCTTTTTCCAAAGGGGTGTTCACAGCTGTTTATTTTGGTCACAGCCTTCAGTGCTTCTCTAAACACTGGCAGAGCACAGCTTTTGTCCAGGTGACACGGTCATTTCTTGCAGTGCCCTGAGAGCTGGAGGCACAGCAGGAGCCACAGCACAGAAAGGTACAAAAGTGCAATGCGGGGAACTGGAGTCTCCCAGGGATGCCAGCAGGAACCACTTAGTCAGCAATTGCTGTTTTCAAATAAAGCCTTTTTTTTAATCTCTTCCCAGAATAGATCACAAGTATCCTAGTTCAGTAGTTGCACTGAAATCAAATTAACATGCTTATTTATTTTAATCCGTATCACACTTCCAATTTAAATTGGGAAGAAGGGGAAGACTATTCAGAACTTGAGGTAACAACAGCTTGATTGCACTCTCCCTTTATGGCAAACTAGACTAGTCTGTACTTTTTTGAACTTCCAGATCCTTTGAAGCCTGCATTTAGCAGCAAAAACTCTTTAAAGACTGCATGGTTTGGCCAGTAGTTCAGACTTCAGTTACCTCTGATTGCAGTCTAAAGACAGAAACTTCATTTTTCTTAAGCTATGGTTAACTACTTTGTTATAATAAATCGACTGATCCCATGTATGCATTAAGAAATACAAATGTTTAGTTTGAACAGCACTGTTTATTTTTACATTAGAAATATAGAAAAAAATGTATGTAAGGAACAATTCCTTACCTATTTCATTTGTTATTATCTCTAGTATGGGAGGTAAACCCAAAGTTTCCTCAATCACCATGGTGTTTCTGCCTCAGTAATTTCTCCTAATAAACCTTCCTCTGCACTTCCCATCTCTGAACAAGAAATTGCTTTGAGCTATTAATTATACATTTATTTCTTTTTTTTTCTCCAGGTCTCTCTTTGCTCCATTATCTCTGTAGAGAGCAAATAGCAGCTCGTATAGATGTGTATCATTTCCATCTAAAACGTTGTAAGATTCAGTGTTTATCATAACCATCTCTCTGTGAAGGTGTGTGATGTTTTTAGATTATTCCGTGCTGGCCAGCACACGGGGCAGGCACTGGGAAGGGAGGGGGCTGGTCCATAAAGTCCTGAACAACTCATCTGACCAAGTGCTTCCCTGCTGCCTGCGCCCTGTGTGGGGCCTGTTGCCTTGGTGTGCAATGGATATCCCCTGGGCTGTCCCGTGATGTGCTTTAAAATGCCTAAAGCCAATTGTCAGCCCTGCCACTCACTGCCCGTTGCTGCCCCTTCTCGAGGTGGGAGTTCAGACCATCCCTCGTGCTCTGCTTCCCGAGGTTCCGGGGGAATTCATTGAGTTGGGGACAACAGGGGAACTGGGGCACCTACAATAAGTAACGTCCCGTCTCTTCAGCTTGAGAACGCCTATCAGAGCTGGTGGATATTTTGCTCCAAGCTGACTCCACCAGTCTGTGGCAGGCAGGGTCTGCCTTAAGCAGCAGTGGTTTGATTTTGCCTCCAGTGATGCAGACTCGTGTTGGTTTGCTGTTCAGGTATGGTGCTTCCAGGCAGTAATCTCTGCTTCTCTTCTTGTATTCAATATGGGGCATTTTGTCCCACTTTTTTTAATTTGAAAATTGAATTCCAGGTTTCAGCATGCAGAGGGAAGAAAGGCATTGAGGTTTCTAAAGATAATGGATGCAGGGGAAATCAGCAGTAGAAAGGTGAAAACAAGTAAGCCAATGTCCAGAGCAATCTCTGTGGTCTGCTGTGGGACTGAAGTTCCCTCCTTACTGCTGCCTGTAATACAATCTGCCTTGAATTCATTGTAGCTGTAATTTCTCTTTTTGTGGTTTGGGCAGTAAGTCTCTAGGGAGGATACAAAACTGTGCGGTCAGTTTTGAATTTTCCAGTTATGATACCTGAGAGCACAGGCAGCAGCACACCCGAGCTGTCCTTGATGAAGAGGGTCCAGAGTTGTGATGGCTGCAGCCAGTTCCCTATTGGAATTTTGCTCATACTGGGAAGCAGCTGTAAGTTTTTGTCCTTAGCGTGTGTTACCTGGAGAATTTCAGTCTGAAAATACAGTACATGGTTATCAAAAAGTGGTTCTAAGAATCATAAATTTCTTTTGCTCTGGCCTGACAAAAATGATGAAATTTCCCCATGTGTTAGTGCTTTCTAAATTGAGAACTTAATCTACCAATATTATGAAGATGACTTTAAAAAAAGAAAAGATTTAGTAACAGATACATTTCCCTGGATTTATCTCCTATTTAATATTGTAGCAGCCAAGGCTTTTATGTCAGAGGATCCTAAAACTAAGTTATTGTTAGAATTAATCACAAAAGGAGTTGTCATGCCTACCAAGCACCCAGAACAAACTAGTAGCGTTTCAGTCCTCGGGTTTAAATCTCCTGCATTTCTCAGTTGCTCGTGTTGAATCCCCTCCAGCCTGCTGGCAGTGCCCTGGTGCTGGAGGGCTGCGGTGGCGCAGCCCCCCCTGCCCCTTGCCTGCCCACCCGGGGCACACCGTGGCGGTGGGAGCTGGGCGCGGGTTCCGCGTGCTGGGCACACACCAGCTCCCGACAGAGCCCCCGGAGGAGTCTCTGCCAAGGAAGGGGCCTTTTGTCACTTCTGCCTTTTGAGAGCTCGGTTTATAAGCGGGTCACTTGTCCCTGGGGGCCATCACAACGCAAGGAGAAGCTGCAGCAGGGGCAGGGCTTGAGTTCAGGACTATCCCAGCAGGTCAGGGGCCCTCGGAGCAGCAGGGAAAAATCCACGGGGGTCAAGGGAGTGGGCAAGGAAAGGGCAGCAGCTGCCTTAAGGCCCAAGGAAATGTGCCAGCCGTGAGGGAGGTGGAGCGCGGAGTCCCAGGGCTGTAGCTCTGTGTGTGTGGCTGCAACGTGGCCATGGGAGCCAAGGCTAAAGGAGGAATTAGCTCAGCAGTTGTCTTGTTTTGCATGTTTTTCCTCCATTATTTGCAACAGTCACTACAGAAAACAGCTTGAACATGTTGGTTTGGGTGTCAGGTGCGCAGACTCTTCCTGTCTACCAGAAATCCTTCATGAAATTTTAAGCTGGACTTTTTTTCTCCTGCATTGCTGTGGGTTTCCTGGTCCAAAACTCCCAGGAAAGAGATGTTAGCTCTTAAGTGTATTGGATTCCTGTCCCGGTTCCTTTCTCAGCATCTGCTGATAGTACTGATTAATTCTCTGAAGCTCCTTTCAAACCTAGTCCTGAAAGAGCTTCTGACTGGGTGGATTCAGCATTCCACAGTCTGTCATTCCTCCAGGTTTCTTTGCAGAGCAGATATTGTCTTCTTTAAAAATAAAAAGATTTCGCAATCTTTATTATAGGATATAATGCATTGCACAGTGTCTCTTGTGTGAGACTTCCTGATAATGGCATTGCTTAAAAAATAAACCCTCCAAACTCACAACCTCCTGAAATATCTCTCTCAGAAAAATTCTGTCCATAATTATTATATGCGTCTGTTCCTTTGTTTGGTATGTGCTCAGTCACAGGACTGCTCAGGGATCAACCCTAATGAACACAGTTTGGAGCTCCACAGCTCTTGGATTGTACCTGGGGTGCTGAGCACTCCTTGTTTTCCATGGTCTTTGTTCTGTCAAATTTTTCCCTTCCAATACTTTTCCCAGTTTTTGTACCTTTCCTGGATCCCCCTGGATTACAACTTCAGATGCAGATCTAATCAGAGTTTTGGTGAGGAAATGAAAGCAGAGCTGCAGAGCTTACAGGAGATGACCCAGTGAGGGTGTGAGGGAGGTCCTTCCCGGCTCCAGAGGAGCTTTCCCCTGGGAATAAGAGGTTCCCTTCATTAAGAGACCAGTCTGACAGAGTAAATGTGCTTCAGAGCCTCCCAGGGAGGCGTCTGCAGAGCTGCATGTTGGCCATTCCCCAGCTGGATCAAGGTGGCACAGGGACATTGGGCAGGTTTGTCCCTTGGACCTCCCCCAGTCCAGCAGATCTCAGTGGGTTTTGGCACAGGGACATTGGGCAGGTTTGACTCTTGGACCTCCCCTAGTCCAGCAGATCTCAGTGGGTTTTGGCACAGGGACATTGGGCAGGTTTGACTCTTGGACTTCCCCTAGTCCAGCAGATCTCAGTGGGTTTTGGCACAGGGACATTGGGCAGGTTTGTCCCTTGGATCTCCCCCAGTCCAGCAGATCTCGCTGGTTACGGCACCAGCAGCACAGAGGATCAGTGTCCAGAGCTGAGCTGTCAGAGAACGAGGAATCTGCTGTGAGGCTGCAGCAGCTGACCTGAAAATGAAGAAATAAATGATAAATTAGGTAACATGAGGTCCTAATTTTGTTACGGGGATAAGAGGATCTTACTGCAGCAAAATTTGCTGAATTCTTCAAGTGGCAGAGACATCCACGAAGAATTCCGATGTGTGAGTTGCCAATGCTGCTGCTGACCAGGGACATGGATTTGTGGCAGTGGTTTACACCTTTCCATAGCATTTTATAGTTAAAAGATGTTCTCTTCCCTTCTTCCTGCCAGGTTTTGTTAGCAGACCTGAGTAGTGGCTGTGCAGGACTGTCCTCGTGTAGGATTTGTATTTCCCCTCATAGTTTTCAGTGCCAGGTTGAACAACTGAAAACAAAGTATTTCAAGACTCTGTTGCCCTCCTTCAGAAATGTGATGAAATACTTTGTTATTTATCTTTAATCTGCCTTCGTGGGTTTTGATTTAATGTGACGGCTTTTGAAATCTGGAGGGTATGGGATCACATCCTTTCCCTTGGACAAAAATTGAGATTGTGACAATACTGTGAACTCCTGGATCTCACAGACTGTGTGTGCAGGGCTGGCTCACCCTGTGAAGGGCACAGAGAGCAGCCAGCACGTGCAGGGCCTGTGTCTGTCAGGCTCTCACTCCCTGCAACCGAAAAATCAGGCACTGGTTTTATGTGCAAATGTAGCTGCCTTTTACCATTTTGGTCCATCCAGTTTTCTGCTGTTCCCCCTCTGCAGTGTTTTAACACATCTTCATTGTTTTAATACAGTATTGATAACAGAAAAAAACCAGCGGTATACAGGGGTTTTTTTTAGCTTGGAATATGCCTTCTGCTGGATTGCTGCTTTTTGTGTTTTCCCCTATTCTTAAAAAACGCTGTTCCCTCTCCTTGAGTTTGAGAAGCTCATTTCGAACTGTTACAACATCCCACCTGACTATGGAGATTGTGGCTTCTCAAGTACAACAAGCAGTTCCCTTGTTATTGAAAAGAATTTTGAAAATAATTTTTTGCCATTAATTTTGTGGCTAATTTTTTTTTCTGGAAAGTTTATTTCTAAGTTTTTCCTGAAGGTATCCTTATACACATTGTATATTACAAAGTATGTAAAATTTGTCAAAAGAACTTTCCAGGAAACTTCCTATATATACATATAAAAAAAAAAAAAGCTACTGAAATATTCATCATCATCAACACCTGAAATATCTTGTGAATAATGGACAGATACTGTCCCAGCAGGTATTCTCTAAAATGACTTAATCAAGTAGCAACTGGTAACATTGTGTGATGTTGCTCCTGGGAATAGTTGCAAGAGGCAGAAATGTTGATTAGTTGGCCCTTTGCCTTTCTGGAACTGAATTACTGATATCACAGTGAAACTTCTGCAGAAGTACACATAATTCTCAGTTTTATTCTTAGTTTTTTTTTTTTTTTTTACTGGAGAAAATGCAAGTTAAACTTTTCCCCATTTTCACTGAGATTTATGTCTGGTTTGGATCTCTACAGGTCCTCTGCATAAGAATATTTTGCTAATTTGCAGATGACTGGAAAATAGGTAATAAAAATTGGGAACTATCCATGGTACATGCATGGGAATGCACACAGGTAAGATGTTTCTTAAAGTGAAAATGTTCCTAGAAAACACAGCACAAATCTGAGCTACAACTCAGAATCTTAAAAAAAACACAACCCTGGACATGTATTCTGGGTCTTTGCTCAGTAAAGAAATCAGAAATATAAGGAATTAAATTTTTACACTTATTTTTTAACTTGTTAAGAAAGAGTAATCATTTTAGACCTAAAAGCAAATTCCTATCCTTTCACTTTTAAAGTGGCATTTTAATATTTATTTCTGATGCATTTTGTTTTACAGACTTTAACAAACCCAGGAGTACCAGCTGTTAGGGACCTTGCCCTGTTTCCTAGGAGGGAAATAGTTTGCCTGGGCTTTCCGTTTGGTTGGTTTGCTTTCAAACTTTAATAATGTTATAAAGTTTGCATTTTGTACCATGAGGTCATTTGTTTAGGGAGAACTGAAATGTCTGATTCCATATTCCTCTAAATCAAATGTGTTTGTTTAATGTATATGTAGCATATTTCGTATGTGCTGTACAGTTTTTCAAAATAATTGAGAATTTTCTTTTGATCTTGCAAGATTTATCAGAGGACTTAATTTAGCCATACTTCTGTTTGTTATAGGAAAGATGTTTATGGGTAATAACCTGTAATGTTTTAATTTGGTGGTTAAAATAAAATAATGAAATACATATTTCCTTGGATCCAAGCCTTTGGTTTTGCACTTGAAATGTTAAAGGAACTGTGAAATTGCTAATTTGCATCCCCAGGAAATGCAGAACACCTGTTTGGTGGAGAAAGGTCTGAAGACCTTCAGTGAAATTGAGAAACTGGTTTCCCCAGACATATTCTGCAGGACTGATCACAGCCAGGAGGCCGAGGACAGCTTTAAACTGGAGTTAATACCAGTCCTGAATACCACATGAACAGGATTATGGGAAAGTTTTAAACTCAGATTTTCCTTTATGAGTGTAGTTTTCAAATTTAAAACTTGGGCTTATTCTGTCACTCAGTCACTTGGGAACATAAGCTGTGGGTTTTTGAGCCTGTCACTGCAGGTATAAATCAAGCTGCAGATACTCTGAATTGCACCTTTGTGGTTATAAAATATCACCAGAAAAACACTTGGACCTTTTCCCAAAATGACGCCAGAACATAAGTCAGAATAAAATTGCTTTGCTTCTGAATATTGAACCTACAAATGGAATGAGCAGTAACCTGAGCGGTTAAAATGGGCGAAGGGATCCGGCTTTTGGGAGAGCTGAATGTTCCTTCCTGACTTTTGTGCTCAGGAACGTGGGTTAAAGAAACGCTGCTGGGAAAACAAACCCGTTTGTTCTGCTCTTTTCATAGAACAACCATCTGCTTGAAGCGAGAGCTGGGAGAGCTGCACCCCCCTGCCTTGCGCAGTGCAGGGAGGGCCAGGCTTTGGGGCTCTGCACTTGCTGCCAGTGCCCGTCCTGGGGCAGCCCTGGTTTAACTGGGCAGGAAAGGGGGATCCTGGTTTGAGGAGGGGCTCAGCCCCTCTGCCTCTTGCTGGCTTGGCTCCATGACTGAGGAGCCACCTGACAAGCAGGCTGATTTAGCACAGCTAATTACAATCCCCCGGGGAGTGCCAATGTAAGTCTGCATAAAACAAACACAGAATGAATATCTCCTGAAACGCTGAGAAAAGGTGGAACAAACTTCAGCCCCAAGTTCCTGTAAAGCACCAAAGTGTGGCCACAGCCCAGTTTCCATTGGGTTTTACGCACCCTAAAATAGTCCCTTATTCTCCCAATGCCTTCTGTGCTATCGTTGCTGCATCAATAATACAATTTTCCACCCATACCCAGGGAAGGAAGTGTTTTGCTGGGGCATTGCCCGTGCTGTGTCCTGCAGCACCTCCTCATTTTGCTCTGCCACACACAGACAGTAACTTCTGGCGAGGAAGGGCAGCAGGGTGTCCCGGGCTGTAATTTGGGGGGGGCTTTGGTGTGTGTGCAGATAGCTGCTGTTTATCCCCATCATTCATAGTGCAGCGTTCTCAATTTGCCTCCCACACAAAGTTGTATTCCTGGAGTCAGTTGAAAGGGCACTTAAAAAGCAATATGTCACTTCCCCCGTGGTTGGAGTCAACGTAACATAGACTATATTTTCTAGGCCTGCAGTACAGCATGAAATACATTTTTAATTTAGGTTAGTAAGTATTAAGGCCAGAAGGATGCAGAAAATCTATTATGACTTCTTTTATGACTTCATCTGTAAGTTATTGCTGTGTTGAGCCTGGCAGGACATTTGTATGTGAGCTTGGAACTCTACCTGAGGGGAAGAAAAATGAAATCATGTCTTGAAGTTTTCTAATCATCTCTCTTGGTGGTTTGCTCCACTGGTTGCTTGCCCTCACTCTTAAAATCTGCGCCTCAATGTAGTTTGATTTTCCTCTGGATTCCATATCCTGTTTCTTCCTCTCAGCCCATTAGAAAGGTTTATTTGATTCCTGAAAAGGAGACCCTCTCCTGTTCCACTGGGCAGGGCAGCTCTGCAGAGCCACTGGGGACAGTCCAGGGGGATCTGCTCCTGGTCTGATGAGTCTGGCTTTGTCCCCCCCTCCTGCTGCTCCGTGTTCCAGCAGCAGGGCTGCAGCTCCGTGCTGGCATGGCTGTGAGCTGCATTTAGGGGCTGAGCTGGGGTGGGAGCGGGTTAATGGCACAGTGACCACCCCAGTGGGCACCAAAACCCTCCTTTGGGTGGGTTAAATACACTGAAAGTTTTAGGGGTCAATGTAAACCTCTCTTTTTCCAGCACTCAATTCTCTAACAGTTCTGGTCATTCTGGACACTCAAAAATGGGCTCCAAGGAAGTTTTAAACATCTGAGGTTTTACGAATCTTAAAAACCTGGGAAGCATGGCAGCAAGAAGGGAATGGAGCTGGGAAGGGGCTGGAGCAGCAGGAGCAGCTGAGGGAGCTGGGGGGACTCAGCCTGGAGAAAAGGAGGCTCAGGGAGGACCTTCTGGCTCTGCAAGTCCCTGCCAGGAGGGGGGATTTGGGAGATGGGTCGGGCTCTGCTCCCAGGGAACAGGGACAGGAGGAGAGGGAATGGCCTCAGGCTGGGCCAGGGCACAGGCAGGTGGGATATTGGGGAAACTCCTTCATGGAAGGGGTTGTCCAGCCCTGGCAGAGCTGCCCAGGGCAGGAGTGGAGAGTCCATCCCTGGAGGCATTTAAAGAGATGTGGATGTGGCACTTGGGGACATGGGTTAGTGGTGGCCTTCACAGTCCTGGGTTAATGGTTGGACTTCATGACCTCAAAGGTCTTTTCCAACCTAAATGATTCTGTGACTTTAAAGTGAAGTTAGTAGGCTCCAATCTACTGCCCCTGATATTCCGTAGCATTATTTCCCAAAAATTCAGCGAAACTGATGTCTTGGGTAGGGCAGGGGAGATTAACACCAAGTCATAGTCTTAATTTAAAAGTTTACCACCAAACTGCAAAAGTATGGGCAATAGATGAATATTATTAATATTACATGCATGGCATAAGTGACTTTTTGTGCTAGAAGTGGTATAGAAAATAATTTCCTCTAGCTGAACTTTGACAACTTTTTTGCAGTGACTTCCTTACTTTTTCCATTTAGAGTCTTTCTAAAGTTTTCTTAACATGTGGCGTTTTCTCAGAGTACAGGTTTTATTTTCCAAACCTTTTATCATCCTAGATGCTTTACTCTGTGGTCCCTCTGATCTGTCCATCTCCTAAGCTTGCTGCTCCCAAACACAGGCACTCCAGCTGAGATCTAATGGGATTTGGATAATCGTGCTTATTTTACATACTTAGTGCTGTGACCTAAATAGCATTCACTTTTTATGTGACAGTGTTGTATTGTTAACTTGTACTCGTGTATTATCCTGTCTGACACCCGCTCTGTCTCTGTGATGCTCCTGTACAGAATCTATTCACGGGGAAAAGCCCTCCCGGCCTCCTTCAATTTAAACTTGTCTCATCTTCCAGCCAAGTCAGTTGATCTCAATGGGAGTTGCCAGATTAAGGCTGAACAAAGACCTCAGGATGTGGCTCCCTGTTGGTGCATTTGTTTGTTCCTTTCAGCGGACACTATTTCTCATTTGTTTCTATTGAATCATAGTACAAATTGATTTAATTATGTTGGTCCCTCAAGGTCTTTGACATCTTGCATAATGTTTAGGTAAGGTGTAATGGCATGCAGTGCTCTTCTCTCTCTAGTTTCTCATACTTAATAATAAGCAATAATAAAGTGGTTGTATATGTATTCTAAATGTATATTTGCATATGTTGAAGAGTCTACTTAGTAGTTAAGATTATCTTCTTCATCATTAAAACTTGCTGAAATACCTGGCTTTTTCAGGGAGGTGGGGAAAAAGCATTCTAAAGAAAACAAAACAAGGAAAAAAATCCCTGTATCACACAGATGTACTGGGGGAAAAAATTAGTCCTAACATCACTTTGTGTTCTTAAAGACTCTTTATGTTTGCATGTTTGGAAGCAAAGATATTAAGTGAAAGAGGTAAGAGTTGAGACAGAATTCCTTTGTGTTTCTATTTTTGAGTACCATGACATATAGAATTGTGTTATATAAAACCCATTTCCTCTCCACATTTACATGAAACCTACAAATATTTGAAGTAATGGTATTTCCTGCCATACATATGTGCGTTGGTGAATCATGTGTTGAGCTCACGACATTTAAATCAATTGCAAAATACTGATATTATGTAAAATCAATGTCTTAAAGACACTGAATCTGTCATTGTTTTTTTTTTTTTTTTTTTTTGAGGTACAATCAGCAACTCTGTGTCTTTCCCTCGCAGCTGATCACCCATTCAGATAGAATCATGAAATGTTTTGGCTTGGAAGGGAACTTAAAAATCATCCAGTCCCAACCCCTGCCATGGGCAGGGACATCTTCCATCAGCCCCGGTTGCTCCAAGCCCCGTCCAACCTGGCCTTGGGCACTTCCAGGGATGGGGCAGCCACACCTTCTCTGGACAACCTGTGCCAGATCCTGCTGACCCTCACAGGGGACAATTTCTTCCCGATATCCCATCTAACCCTGCCCTTTGGCACTTTAAAACCTTTGCCCCTGGTCCTGTCATTACCTGGGCACTAAATTGGCTGTGGGAAGAATAACCGTGTGTGTGTGTGAAATGAAACATGAAAGTGTACCTTCCATAATGGAATTTCTATGGAAATCCTTGTTGGGCTGTTTATACTCCCAGAGCAGCCCCCTAACGAGTGGTTTATTACCTCCCCAAAACCAACTTCCTTGCTTTTCTGATGTGTATCCCACAGCAGCAGGTTTGGGAGCTCCAGTCTGTGTTTGCATGTTCAGGTGTCCACACTAAAACTTGGTGCAGAGTTTCTGGCTGGGGAAGAGGGGGAATGACTGAGATGACTTTGAAACGGGACTGACCCTCAGCTGTGCTGTCAGTGAGAGCTGTGTGGTGGCATCCTTGAGAGGCATCTTTGAAAAACAACATTTTTATTTACTCATTGAGTGAAATACTGACCTGTTTGAAGAAGAGCTGTGTGGGTCTGTAATGAATGAGTTAACTTTGTTCATAAAATCGTAAGAAAAGAAAATTTCATCTGCTTATCTAATGGTCACATGAATGTGAAGAAACTCTTGCTTATCCAAGGACATGGATATCCAGTTAAAGTAAACTTCACATCCTGGTGATTTACATGTGAGAGGGGGACGTCTCCCACCTCAAGACAATTAGGGTAATCCTTACCTCCTGACAATTTACACTTGAAGGAAAACATCCATCACCTAACAAAAACTCCAAGAGGCAATTTACGACCGCCTGGTAACTGTCCACAGGACACATACACAATGCGGAGATAACCAGATCACGTACACAAGAGTTAAAAATTGTATAAATATAGAGATTTTTCCTCAGTATGGTGCAGACTTTTGGCAGAGCACAGTCTCTCCAAGCTGCCCAGCGCTGTTTTGCTCTCTTATCGCTTGCTAATAAATTCGATCTTTGATTTAATACAAATTGGCTCTTCCAATTTGTCACGAGCGTCTATAACAGGTCTAGTGCTGTGACTGTCCCAGTGTCTCCTGTTGCAGCCATTCCTGCGGTGCAGTATCAGGACAGAGAAACATCAAGAATTTTATCAACTTTTCTGCTGTGGATGCACATGAATATGAAAGAAAAATGCTGACATTTGAAGCTTTTTCTGGAGTGCACTTTGTTACTGTCCCTTTCTACAATTCATAATTAAAAGGGGGGGAAAAAGGAAAGAAGAAGGAAAAAAAAGAAATCTTTCAAAGACTTTTGGCTCTAATTAGATTTTCATTAAGGTTTTATAAAATCTATTACACAAAGCCTCATAAGAAATGAGAGCACAATTCACGGAGATGATTAACAAATTTGCTTAATGAACTTATCTTGAACCTCTCAGACCCACTGTGGAGCTGTCGCTACCCTGAAGTGTTAGGAAGGAGCACATCCAGTATGACAGTTCAGTACGAAAGGAAAACTGAGCTCGGATGGTCTCAGCCTTGCTGGTACTTTTTCGGGAGTGCACAGCACTGAGCCGTCCTGGACTGTCACTAATTTGACAGCTGTAGCAGTGAAAAGCCCCATAAAGCCAGAGTAAGACACCGGGATTCGTGCCAGCTGAAGGCAGTTTTACCTTGAAAACACTGACTGGGGCTGTGGGATTGGAGAAGGAGCCCTTATCTCTCGTTTGCATAGGGAGGGAAGGCAGAGCAGCTGCTGGTCCTGCTTTGCTGTTTGTTTGCACTGCTGTAAATACCAATATTGTAATCCTGGAGTGATCTGCTCAAGGGCTGCCAGCAGACACCCCAACCAAGATTAGAACAGCCAAAACAGAAGGTACTTCCAAAAATTATGTCTGAGAGTGGAATTAAGAAATTGCTTTAATTTTCATCTCTATAGGATGGTCAGATGATAATTTCTAGAACCTTTAACTCCCCTATGATTTATACACTGATATATATATATAAATATATGTATGTTCTCAAAGAATTTTACAAAAAATTTCAATTCCTAATGTTAAGCTGTAGGTGGGAAAGGTCACCTTGCCATCTTTTGTTCAACATGGGCATTTTGTTTCTGACTGTTGTGGATGTTTAGGATTTAATATAATTGTGTGAGGTCTAAAAGCAGCACAGGTGAAAGCAAAGTTTCAGTCTGGAATTTGGAACTGGGTCATCATGATAACCCCCCATCAAAGTTACATTCTTCAAGGAATATTGTTAAAATATAATAATTCCAGACAGGATGACCAGATCTTTATGAGCTTGTGGTGCAGCAAATGATTAGAGCACAGCTACAGTTTGTTTAGCATTCCTCAGCTGGCGTGTCATTTAGCCTCAAGGCTGTAGTTACATCTTTAGACTTTATTTTTGCAGGACCTTGGCCTGTTCCTTAAAGTGATGCTGCAAGAGGAGTGGCCTCCTGTCCTCCATCTCTCTGTGGTGGAGGCTCCTGCACATCCTGCCAGGACGCCTTTGCCTTCTGTCCTCTCCCAAGGGACACACACTGTCACATCCAAGCGTGCTCTGCCTGGCGTGTGACAGGCAGGTGTGATGTTCTTGCAGTGGGACTCCTTGGGAGACATTCTGTTCCCCTGGCTCAGAATCCAGCCGGGCTAAGCAGGGGCGCAGCTTGAAATCCACTGGGACCAATAACTCCTCCTGGGAGTTGTGGCTTCAGAGCCTTGATACTGTTCTCCCTTCCTTCTCATCCTGTCACTCCCTTTCACCCCTGTGGATGATGGAATTGGTGCTGTTGTGCGTTAAGCTGGATCAGGGAGGTGACTGACTGGAATGCTTTGCTGGTGGGTTGTTTGTCTAACCTGGATCTCTGTGGTTGTGTTGTTTGTGCCACCGCAGCCCCCGAGCAGTGAGGCACCCAGGCGTGTGTGCTGAGGGGAGCCTGAGCCCTGGCAGATGTCCTGTAGAACTGCTACTGAAGTTCCATTTCACTCAGCTATTTCTAGACAGAGAATTAAAATCCAGCCATTATCCCTTACTGGGAGGCAGCAAACACCATAACCCCTCTTCTTCGCTCTGTTGAACCCCTAATGCAGCTGCTGCCTGGGATGTCCATGGTGTCCCTCTCCCACCCAGTGGTGCAAGAGCACGAGGAGCATCTCCCTTGCCATTCCCCAGTCTGTCTCTGTGAGGGGGAGGTCAGTGCAGTGGAGCAGCTCCCTGTGTGATTCTAGGTCCCCACATGTGCTTGCAGAGTGGAAATCACAGTTTATCCTCATTGTCGTCTCTTGCCTAGCTCAAAGCATCTACTTTTCAGTCCTTTAAAGGGGCTTTCAAATGCTTCTAAGAAACAGAAGCTCAGGAAACCAAAGTTTGGAAAGGAGGTATCTTGGGTTTTATCTAAACTTCCACGCCCAGTGATGAGAGGATTCTCTAACTAATGATGAGGTTCTACTCCATGAACCAAGACACTCAATTGGTTTTGAGAAAATGTATTGATATTTCACTTCTAATACTTTCTATTTGTAAGGGTGTTTGAAATCTGATGTTTTATGCAGTGTTTTAACTTGTCTGAGCATTGCAGGATGGGAGGAATATACTGGCATGGCTGGTGCCCAAAATCCAAGGCTCTGTTTATTTTCAGAACTGTTTTCTGGAGGAGTCCAGGGAATGACTGGACGTGGCACTCAGTGCTCTGGGATGGATGACAAGGTGGGAATGGGACCCCGATGGTCTTGGAGGTCTTGTCCAACCCCAAGGATCCTGTGATGTTCTTGTGATGTTTCTGTCTCCTGCACAGATGCAGCTCTCTGGGGCTCTGCCCTTTTAGTCCCCAATCTCTGAGCTTGTGGACTGAATCAATGTCTGCCCCTTGTCAACTCGGCATGTCCCGGATTCCTTTGGGCATTTTGCTCCAGAGTACTCAGCCCAAATTAAACCTGGTACTTGGAGCTTTGTGACCTGCTCACTTTTGCCAGCATTTATCTGCCGAATACGGCGGCACTCAAATAACATAGAGTGCCCTGTCTCTAATGAGTGTTGTAGGAGATAAGCTTGAATATAGGTATTTTGCCAACTCTAAATACATATTAGGAAAAGCCTTTTACCTTCCTAATATCAACGTTAAAAAACTGCTTTGCAGCCTTACAGGTTTTTTAAAAGCTGGGTCTCAAAGGTTAAAAATTAGAAAAATCTCTGCTTGCCCTTGTAACCTTGAGCTGCTTCCTTGTGCACACACAGTGCAATAGGTATTTTACAATTATTTTAATTGCAGAATAACAATCCCAGGTTCAAATTTTGCACTTCATAAAGGTTAAGAAATTGCACTTGAGGGCAACAACTGCGTCACATCGGGACTTTCTTAAATGTGTCTCTGCTGGAAGCAAATCTACCTTCCTGCTAAAAGGATAATTTGTTAGTCAGATAAACTGGGACTGTCCTCCTTGTACCATCCCTGTTTGGTCTCACAGTAAAAATTAAATGCATGGGAAGAAATGTCCCTTAAGGTTGTGTTCATTTTACTTTTAATTTCATAATAAAGTTTTCTGCAGTTCATTATTTATTTATTAAGGGGAAGAGCGAGGCTTAATTACTGCAATGGAGAAAAATGCAGAGCTGCAGTTGTGTGTGGTTCTTGGGGTTATTTTTCTACTGCAAGGCCTTGCAGCTCTGAAAATTCTGATATAAAAGTAACCTTGTTCCCACAAGAAATTGTGCATCTTATTTCTGAAGATCAAGAAAAGGTTGGTAAAGTTCCTGGCAGGATGTTCCTTGGCCTTGAATGAACTGTCCTGAGCACTGGAGAGGTTGGCAATTTTGAATATTGGCTACGTCTTGTATATGCAAAGACTATTAGTAAAACTGCAGCAAAGAAACTCGTTTCCACTGCAATCGACCTCAAAGTCCTTAAAACATTCAGTAGGACAAGGATTTGGCAGGTATTTCCTCATCTGCAGACACAGATACACCAGGAGGACCAGACTGATAAAATTCAAGTCATATATTTACTGATGAGATTTTCGTTTTGATAGGAGAACATGGAAAATACCATTTCATATTTGCAGCTTGTTGACATTACAAACCTTGACACTGAATACTTATACTTGTAGATGATAATTCCAAACATGAGAGGGCAGATGTTTGGGGAAAAAAACCCTAAAAATCGTGACAGCATCAAAAAACCCCAAAATTGTGCCAGCAGATGGAGTCAGGTATGTAAATGCACACAAAGTATAGTGGGGGCTTGTTTATTTGGGGAGCTGCTGCTTTTTTTTTTGGTGGGGGGGAAATGACTCATAGGACTGCGTGTATTTGTGCTTTACTTAATCACAAAGTTTCACCTAATCACAGGTTTTAAATTTGTTGTCTGTTTTGATCTCTAGTCACCAAATTGTTCTTTAGCAACACACAGATCTTTGGAGCAGTTCTCAGAGGAAATACACCTGGAATTCTATTGCCTGTTTGGTGCTGTTTACTTGGAAGGACTTGCTAACTAAAAACAACTCTGGTAGTGACTGTTGGGATGTTTAAGCAGATGTTTCTCCTTTTTTTGCCAACATCTGTGAAATGCATTATTTTTGGGGTTGTTTCCAGCTTAATGTGTTCAATCTCCCTCTGTGTTTTTGTTCCTTTCTTCATTCATAGTTAGTAGTACAATTCAGGTTACTGAATGATAGTAGATGGAATAAGGCATGGCAACCCCAGTAAGTTTTGCTGGTGGAAATACTGCCTGGCGGTTTAACGTGATTTATTTTTGCACAGGCTATGTGGGAGAAGCCTTTCTTTTAATTCTGCAGTACCTTTGCTATGCCATGAGCAGCAGTGGTGGATGCACGGGCACTGTGGGGCACTGGAAACCACTCCATCCCCATCCTGCAGCCCTGGCTCTGAGCAGCATTAGGTGACACAGAGATTAAACCCTGTCAGTCCTTGAGCTCTGGGAAACACAGGTTTTGTTGTATCTGCTGCTGGCCACGTCACAAGGGAGATTTTAGGTGGGTTTATTTTATTTTATTTTTGAAATCTGTTGTTCTTGACTTTTCATCTTATTGGCATAAGCTATTAACATCTCTTCAGTTTTATAAAAGAGTTAAAGAGTGCCTTTTTCTCTTTTAATAGAGACTGATTATCTCTGACACTTTGGGTTTGGTGTCACGAGGGTCTTAACTTGCCGAGCAATGAGCGAAGACATCATGTGCCTATTCTCCCCTCCCTTAATTATATATTCTCAGTTTATAAGCCCCACTTTGATTAACACATCTACAGCTTCCAGGACTCTCTGTAGAACCAGTACTGGTTAACGTACGCAGTTCTCGTTGGCACGACTTCTCTGACTTGAATGCTAGGGAAAAGAGAGAGAAAGAAAAAGGATCATCTGACTTTGGGTGCATGAATGTAGATGTCAAAACTCTCATCAACTTCAGCGTTGTAACATCAGTCGTCAGAGGTTATACCCAAGAACTTTCTTATATTTAGATAATTTTTTACAATAGAGAACCAACACCAGTGCCTGTTCTCTGAAAATCCAATCCCAACTGTCCCAGTCTCAATAACGAACCCAAAATGAGAACAATGAAAAAAGTGTTGCCCAACAACAGGCCTTCAGCTGGGAGAAGATGATGGTAAAAAACCTGTTGGTCTTTTTTGGACCCCTCAGATTGCTCTTGTTTTCAGTTTTGTTGGGCAACAATTTCACACCTTCTCTGCATATGACCAAGTGACTCGATGGGAACAACCTATGGACTGCCTTCCTTTGTACATACAATATCCATCAGCATCTTACTGTTTGTTGTAGTTTGTTTTCAATACATCTCTTTGGACACCTTATACAAGTTAATCAAATCCCCTTTTTATACATTTTATATATTGAGAGAAAATTTCCTTTTTTGTATGCTATATATTTCATATTTAAACTCTTGTATTCCTATTTTATGAAGAAATTTGGCAGGTGGGTGGGAGGGACTGTGTTATACCCATGATATCATCCCTCAAATCTGTCTTTCCATGAATGCCTTTGATTTCAGGAATGTAGGTTCTGAAGTGTAGGTTATTGAACTTCCAGCGCCTGATCTTTTTTTCCCCCTAGAAAACTTGTATTTGGTACTCAAACCAAAAACACCTGCTTACCTCAGTTGTGAGAGGGAAGACAGAAGCAAAACAGAAGCTCCTTAACTTATTATTAACTAATTATTTTACATACAAGTTTTAAAACGGCATTTTCTTTGGGATCCTACTAGCAAAAATGATATATTTTTCCTGAAAGCAATTCAAATTACTGAATTTCAAACTTGCAAAGTAAGAGCATGTTTTGTAGTGATTTATGTACTGCACACTGGTAGTAAATGTGCATTATTTTTGAAGGTAAAATGAATAATTTGTAGCTCTACATAGAGACAAAGTTTAGTGTTTAAAGGATCTTCATGATTTTTAAACCCATTTTTCAGGGAAGCTTTTCCAAAACATGAGGAAAGTATGAGAGGAGCACTTTAAACAGCTTTTCTAATTAGGTTTCTGACTTTAACATCTAATTTCAACAAATCCATGTTAGACAAATGACCGAGAGTGGAGTGAGGAATGCAAGTGCCTAAAGCTGTGATGTGTTCAGTCACCTACACCAGGGATTTCCCCCTGCTTGATCCTGGAATTCCCAACCTTCTGGTGAACTTTTTTTCCCAGCCTTTTGAAGAGTTTCAAATTCATCAGCAGCAGTAAATGGCATCTGAGCAGGTGCTTCAGGTGGAATAAGATCATGTTTGAGATGGAAGGATCAGGTTGTCTCTCAGTCTAATGAAGCCGCTACCCATAAGTTTCTTTATGTACAAATGACAATAAAACTGCTTTCCGTTGGCTTAAAATGGGGATAGATTGAAGTGGGGAACAGGCTCTGCACAGTTTATAACCTTGTCAGTCAGCGTGGTTGGGGGGGTGTGGGCATGGCACATCCTTGCACTGGCTGAGAGAGGAAAGTCCTCACTGTAGAAAAGCGGTGTCTGCCCCGCGAGGCTGGGAAATGTTGTGTTGCTGTTCCAGGGCACTCGGGTGTTCTGCCAGCGCGGGCTGGGCCATCCCTACAGGGGATCCCAGCCGGGCACACGGAGGTGCAGGAGAAACACGAACCCAGCAGGATTCTGAGTGCACATCCCTTTGGGCAACTGCACATGATGTAAGTCATTATTCCCTTTCATGTCCATCATGTTTCAAGTTCATTCCAGGGAATTCCATGGCACTTGAAAAGGTTCCACTCTCAAGAGATCTGCAGAGCAATCTGAAAAAGCTCTGAAGAGGCAAAAAGCCCTTCTGAAGTGAGAGGTGCCCCTGAGACTCTTCCAAGAGAGACCCCAAAGGTTCAGGTGCATTCAGAGCTGCCAGGAAAAGGGTCCCGTGCAGCCCTGTCTCTGCAGAGGTGGGCTTGCCTGACCCGCTCTGTGTGCCCAACAGCACGTGCAGCTCCAGGGATGCATCGTGTGGCACACGGGGAGGGATTGGCCCTGCTAGGGCTGAGGGTACACCTGTCCTGCTGCTCCATCCTCCTGGGGAGGAGGGGGATGCTGTGCCACAGGAGGGCTCAGCGCCCTGGTCCTTCTGCTCCCAGCCTGGTGTGTGGGGGCAGGAGCCTGGAGCTTCTTTGTTCATCCTCTAAATCCTGCCTGTCCTGAGGTCCTGAGGGCTCCAGGTCCTGGTGCTGACAGCACCTTTCTCTGCTGTTTAACTCTTGCAGGCCGTGCAATGTGGTGTCTGGGGTGAGGGTGGATGCTTTCCTAAAGGGGATTTTTGGTTTCTTGTTTGTTTGGGGTTTTTTTCTTTTTTTTTTGGCAGATGACTTCCTAGGCTTAGCTCAGACATGTGCAAACTGAAATTTGAGAGGTGTGGAGGTTGTATTTCAATACAGTAAAGGCAGAAATGTTTGTTCAAGGGATCTGAAAAACTCTTGACTTATCTTTGCCATTAAAATGTTCTTTCTGCGTGGACTCAAGCTCTTAGTTAAACTTCGATACTCTCTTTTGGAGACCTGAAAATCACACTGCATGTTTTGTTTAAAAACATAACACAGAAATTAATAATTGTGCCATTTGTTTTGCTATCCAGTTCCTATTGTCAAAACCACCCCCTCCCCAGTTGTGTTCCTGTCTCCTTGTAGAAATGAACTACAATTTTTGAATAAGATATTTCTGTGAAAAATACATTTGGCTCCATAGACAAACATCTGTATTTTTATATGTGAAGATACATTTATTGTAGTGGTGACTTTTCTGCTGCCCTGTGGGTGTTTTGTTCTGTTTTGTTGTAAGGATTTCATTCTCTAGAGGGTTGGGAGGGAATTCAAAGTCTGAGATACTGCCTTGCCACATCCCTTGACTGTGTCTGGAGCAGCTCCTGGTGGTGTCTCTGTCTCTCCAGTGTCTGTCCCGTGTCAGCTGGATTTGACTTCTGGCCCTACTGAAGCAGAAACTTTAGTTTGGAGCCAGAGAGCAGCAGCTTCAATTCCAATATACCTGTCTTTTCTTGAAAATGCTTATTTGTATTTGGGACGCTTTTGAGACAGAGGTGCTGGAATGTATTTATGCTTTGTTTAAAAAAAAACAACCAAAACCAACAACAGACCCACAACAAAACAAACCAGCTTTTAAAATTAAGCTAATTGTTTGTGTAAGAAGCTCAGGAAATTCAATACAGCTCTTTACATGGGCTTTGCTCCCTGTGTTGGTCTCAAAGGTGACAGACTGATCTCTTACTTGTGATATGCAGACTTTTCCCCATCAATAATGAGGTGGTGGAGGTGCCTCCGCTCCCATCCTGCTTGGTTTTTAGTTCCATGAAAACAGTGGTTGGCTACGACTTTGATTTCTTCTCACAAGAAATGTCAGTGATATGAACCTGGTAAATGACTAAATGTTGCTCGTGCTATTTCAAAAAATAAAAAGGAATAAATGGAAATGTGCGGACTCACATTTGCTAACGCCCAGAGCTTTCTAATGGCAACTCAGGGCTGGGAGGTTGAACTCCCATCAGCCACGGGACTGATTCCGAAGATGGTGCTAATGATTGTGTCTGCTTAGTAACAAAACATCAACCAGGTTTTAACACTTCCTTCAGCTGTCTGTCTCTTGCTCCAAACCAGAAAACTAATTATAAGAATATTCTCATTCTTTAATTGTGATTGTGGATGACTGATGGCAAACATGTAATTAACTGATGCAGAAGTTGGCATAAGACAGTTGACACCAATTTTTTATACATTATTATATGAAGACATGTAGTGAAGCAATTAGTCCTTCATTAGTCCGAAGTTATTTCAAAAGCCTTGAAATACTTGTGTGGTTAATTTTTAATCATCAAGGAAATGTATCTTCTAATGGTGTTAACTTCAGGGACTGAAACTAAACGCACTCCCAGGAGGCTCGTTTCAGTGAGATGAACGTCCTCCACGGCTGCTGGGCCACGGGAGCTTCACAGGAGCTTTTGGGCTCAGCAGGGATGAGGTTTTTAGAAGTGGAAAAAATGAAGAAAATCTTTCTGTGCCTATGGAGGGCTGTCCCAGAAGTGCTGTGTTAGTGCAGGTGGAGGGGCTGCTGTCCCCACCTATCCCCATGGCCCCCACAGGTCCACCCGCACCCACATTTTTGCATTTTAGTCTCTGGAGCCCAAAGTTGCAAGCCAGGCTTTGGTGTCCCTGTGTGCTCCGCTCCTGCTCTGCCTCTCCCAGTTAAAACTGGTGCTGGAATGGCCCTGGGTGAGGATGGGCAGCTGCTGAGCCAGGGGACACGGGATGGTGTTCAGGTTTCCTCTGGGAGTTTCTTGTCTTCAGTTTGTTTTCCTGTTCTAAGCTGGTTTGTGATGAACCTCCTCAGAAATTTAATATTTTTCGATCTTCTTGAGGAATTTGTTTTTGTTTGTTTGTTTTTTTCAGGAACTCCTGAAGATATTGTCTTATGTGACTCTGACTGGAAGTTTGTCACCTTCTTTCCTCTTAAGGCCCTTATAAAATCTCACCTTCATCAGGCTGGAAGCAGTAATGGAATGGATGGGCATTGCAGTGTGCTGTGTGGAGGGTCCTTGTTCTGCACAAAGTCTTTTTAAAAAAAGCTTTACAACTTAAGCGTGTGTTGTGAAATTATAGATGACATCTATAAAAGAGAGAGACAACAGGAAACTCTGAGTTCTCAGAGGCTGAAGGGGCTCGGAGCAGCCTGGTCTAGTGGAAATGTCCCTGCCCATGCAGGGGGTGGAACGAGATGAGCTTTGAGGTTCTTTCCAACACAAACCAGTCTGGGATTCTCTGAAATAAAATCATCCGGTAAGAGAACTTCAGGTGTAAAAGCTGGATAAGGCAGGGGAAAACACTTTCCAAAGTAAATAATTTTCCTGTAAATAATTTTCATAAACTTTAACAGATTTCTGATTAAGTAATAAATCCAGGTTATGGAATAAGGCCAATCCTGTTGATCTGAACGTGCCTGGAGTCTGCGTGGAATGGCCCTTTTTGTGTATTACAGAAATCTTTCTCAATGTACCGCAAGCACTAAAGCTGTGTTAGATCATCAGCTGACATAAACTTAAATAGAGAGACACTATGGAACACCTGGACCTTTGAAACAGACACAATACTGTTTTTTAAAAACTTGTTTTAGTAGTAGTAGCTTGTAATCCAACTTACAGTGATATTTATCTAATGGTGCCAGCAGAAGAGTATTTTCTCACATGATGTTTCAAGATGCCCCTTTTCCCACCCATTTTCCTAAAATGCATTTCTTGCTGTGGTAGCTTAAATTTTAGGCTTTGGTGAGGTTTGTTG
>VWZG01003730.1:423227-443603 GCA_013396735.1 Grallaria varia
TAAAAATATATTTTTGCTGCAATTTTCCTCTGTTACTTTTTTCCCCTTTCTCCGTTTTTTTTTCCGGTGGGGGAGGGGGGAGGCTGTCCCGGGCTGCTGAGGGTTTGGCTGGGAGCCAACCCAAACTTACACACTTGCTCGGCTGAAATGACCAGTGGCACATTATATTCTCTCATCTCTGTGATTAGCCAGTGGTGTCACAAGATTTGATAATGCAGCATTCAGGTATTCAGAGGCAAACTGAGAAGATGCCTTTGTGAGACAGAAATAAAACTTCTTTGTGGAAGTTGCTGCACTCAACACCTGTGAACAGCACTAGATATTTAAATTTCCTGATTCATTTTTGGCTGTAGGATACAATCTCACACTTGGTGGAAGGAAAATGAGGAAGAAAAGGAATTGTCATGGCCATGTTTTGAGCTGCACGAGATTTCCTTCCTGTCTGTAATTTTCTGTTCTGAAACAGGTGACGTGTCCTGGGATGGGCAGGGAGGAGCAGAGACTGAGCATGTTCATGAGGGGTTGGAGACTCAAAGGAAGAAAATCTTACTGGGCTTTTTAGTTTCTCAGTGCTTTCCACAAAATTTAAAAAAGTTTTGAAGCATTTTTCGGAGCAGTTCTCTGTTATCAGGTGGTTAGCAGAGTTTGAATGGCAAACAGGAGTGCAGACAAGTAGAATTCATGTGAAAATGAGTTAGCAGGAACACAGGCCCTAAGCAGCACTAAATATAAAAACAAATAAACACAACAAAACCAACCAAACAAAAAAGGCAAAAAATCCAGAAAAGTCATTTCACTTATTTGTTGTTTGAACTCCTGAGGAGTTCAGTGTACTCAGCCCTTCTAAGGACCCAATCCTCTTTGCATGTGAGACCAAACTGAAGTCTTCTGGCTCGGGGCTGTGTCACAGGATAAGGTGCTGGCTGTGGAACACTGCTGGGGAAGCCTCTCCTTCTGCATGAGGGCTAAAGGAGAATTTTGAGAGGAAAATGGTATTTTAATTTTCTTTTTAATATTTTCTCCCTCCTTCTCCTATCCTGGCCAACTGCATCCCCCAGCCAAAGGGGAGTGAAAATGCACTGTAGAGCACTTAGGAAGGGTTGATGGGGTCTGGGACAGCAGCCTTTAACAGGTTCTCTTTTTTTCAGAGAAAATTGCTGAAGTTGTTCACAGTTTCCAAAGGTAACTTTGCTCTGAAACAACGAGTGGTGTCAGTCAGTGTTGTGTGTGTCACGGGCCACATCCCAGCGCAGGATAAAGCAGGAAAGCTGAACACAGCCTGAATTCACCGAGAGCAAACACGGGGCTGGTGGCAGAGGGTGGGTCTGAAGGGTCTCTGCTCTTGGCACTGGTTGCCGAAGTTCAGCTCTGGAGGGTGAAAAGGGGCTTCCAGCCCATCCCCAAAGCTGGGTTAGTGACGATCAGGGTTCCTGAGGGAGGCACAGGGCAGCAGGGAGAGCAGGGGGCGTCAGATGTCCCAGTGCATCCAGCTGGGGACGGGTTTGTTTGCGAATATCTAAAACTTGTTCTCACTCTCCAGCAGGTCAATAGAGACGAGATAAATAATTCTGGAAAACTGATGGTCAGTACCTACAATTCTTAATTTATCAAACAGGTGGAGGAAGGGAAGAATGCTGGATGTTTTCCCCTTGGGTGACATGCAAGGTTACTGATGGCACAGGCACTATTTTCCCTTAGAAGCTGACAACGTTGAGCATTGTATTTCACAGGGTATTTTAAGAATTACAGACTTGATGTTATGGAAATGGAAAAATGTCAGTCATACTGGTATTAGACTAAGAAAGAAGAATGATAAGCAATGTTAAGTGACAAACTCAGTACTTAACACTAAATACTGAAGGTTGTTCCATTTTCAGTGTTTCTTTTATTCTGAATATTTAAACTTACTTTTTAAAATCAGAAATAAACCAGTGGCAGTTGTCTTGACTCTGCAATTTTTATTCCTGTAGTGTAAGGTGATTGCATAGTGTTAAAGAGGAATGATTTGGAGTGTGCAATAGTGTTCAGCACTGTGAATTTTCTGTTGTGATCCTCTCTGTTAAATTTCTGTGCTGTTTTGTGCTGGGAAGGATCCCCAGAAGGTTTTTCTTTGTAGCTCTGACAGCTGTGTCCCAAACACAGAGCAGAGTTCAGCCTGGCCGTGGGGATGCACGTCTGGAACGATTTGAGTACGAGAGTGTTGGGCAGGACTTTGCAAAGGTCTCAGGGTGGTGGCATCCACAGTCCTGTCCCACACCCTGTTGAAGCAGAAACCCCAGTAATATTGTTGGCTGCTGAATGGAGTCTTGAGTTTGGCTTTTTTTTAAATATTTTTTTTATAGTTTGGAAAAAAACCCAATTTTGAATTAGCTGGTTATTTTAAATGTGGGGTTTTTAAAAATTCTGTTTCAGAAAAACTTTATTACTGGACATAATGGGGTGCATTAGTAGTTGTAATAGTAATTTGGTGAGTAATTTTTTAAAGAAAAGATACATGTTCCACTCTGTTGGAAAGTAGATATTTTCCCTTTCTTCTTCAAATATAATTAGTAGCTAGACTTGTGATTTGCTCTTCAAATGGAGGGGTACAGGGGAATTCCTCACTTGCAGTGACAAGAACACTTGCTTTTGCTGGAATGAAGAATTAATTGGCGTTCAGTTAACGGTCATTTATTGGTAATGATCAATTGACTCCTGCAGAACTGAATATGGCACCCATTTTATTGAACTCTAATGCACTCTGAGGGCATCCTGTGCTCATTTTGGCTTGGTATTATAAAACTGCCTGGGAACAAATTCAGTTTTTTGCTGTAATGACTGAAACTCAGCTTTGCCAGAACTTCAAACATTACAGTATTTTTTTCTTTGATGCTGAGAAATAGAAAATACTGAAATATTTGGGGTTCTAAGCAAGAGAAGTGGAAGGAGAGCACAGAAAGCTCTCATAGAACTGCTGGAACACATTGAAGAAAGGCTTGTAGATAAATCATCCTCCTGCCTTTGTGCCCTTTCAGAATGGGCCCTTGCTTCCATTTTGGGTGATTCAATATCTGTAGTTTTCTCTTTTGTCTTTCCTGAGAGGATTCCATGAAGTTTCCACTTCCTTATGCCCATGGAAGGGGGGTTAAAATAGGTGTTCTTTAAGGTCCCTTCCGACCTAAACTATTCCGTGGTTCTATTCTTGGTACACAAATCAGTAATGCAGGTGGCAACCATGCCATTTATACCATATATATGTAATTACACATAAAATATATCATTCATTTTTTTGCACCATCAAAATTGCTTTCCTTATTTTTCGAGGCTTGAAGGTTGGATAATTTTTAATATACCACATGTCCTACTGGAACTGAGTCCATGGGAAAGGCTTCCATAACACTTTCTCCAAGGAAACACTGCAGTCCTGCTTCTCTGGATCTGTTTTTGGCTTTCCTACCTTGATGCAGATACAGGGGGAGCTGGGAATGTGCTCATAATTCTAAATTTCTGTGAGCAGTAAAACACGTGGACCTCGTTGGAAGTGGAGAAGCACTGTCAGCAGGCTCAGGAGTGCAGCCCACCCCATGTGTACTTTAGGAAAACTGGTGCCTTGCAAAAGGCCCAGGAGATTAGTTAAAAATTGCTAATTGGCAGCAGGCACAGCAGTGAGGGCTGGAGTGAAGTGTATGATGTGTTTATGTTTACCTACTCACAATTCAATTTGGCTGCTGTTAGTACTTAATGCTAAACCAGTTTCCTACAATCATCAGTTCTGGGTGTTTTGAAGATCCCAAGAGTGTAAATGATGGTCACAGTGAGAGGAAAACACAACTGTACTCTGCCACACAGGCCAGGCTTTGGAACAGAGTTGTCACAGGTAAGGCATTAATGGCTGAAATTAAAAATGTGCTTTGTCTTTAAACAGAATCTCAAGAGTTCTGAAAAAAAAAAAAAAAAATTTTTTTTACCAAATCCATTTTCTGGTTTTTCTTTACCTTTGTTACTCCGCTTCAGTGATTTCCTTGAAGCTGACTGTGGCTGCTGGAATACAGAGGGACAGCTCACGTTTGTGTTTATGCATTTGGCTTTCTCTTTCCATAAACTGAAATCTTGTGCTAATGAGATTTTTATGTTGTCAGCTGCAGTGTGTCCCAAGGAGAATGCCAAAGGAATGAGTCTGAGGAGACCAAGACTCGTCTGTAAAGAGAAAAGGCAAGACAGACTGTAGCAGATTCTGTTTCATCTTAAAAAATAAATAAAGATGATGGAGGCAACCAGCGATGTCTTCCAAGACTGCTGCAGAATTTGGGTTCTCCCTTCTGCTTTTAAAAATCTAAGACTTTAATTTACTGCACCTGTGATAATTTCAGCTCTGTGCTGAAAAAAAGCTTTGAAATTCTGACAGGAAGGAGATGTCTTTGTCCAAAGATATTTGAAGAACAGTGGAGGACTGAGACAAAAAGAAATCCCCAAATTAGCAATTCTTAGTAATATACATTCTTCAGATTTAATGCCCTGGGAATCAAAAGGAAGATTAGTATCAGCAGTTACTTCTAGCTTGCCAGTAACCCACCTTTCAGCTAAATTAAATTCACAACTACCAGGTGTTCAGAGCTTTTCCACGTCTACCTATGGCCTATTCAATGCAGAATTGAAATCATGTGAGTGGTAATATAACAACTATCTTGCATTGTTGCTCATATTCATCACATGAGAAGGCTTTTCCTTGTAAGGCTGTGCGTCATGATGTGTCAGTGGAGAAGGCACCTGCTGCTTGCGTGATGTTTGGATATGTCACAGGGATTTCTGGTCTGCATTGGTTTCTTTCCATGGATTGGTGCCTGGCTTTGGAATTCAACTTCAGTGTTTGCAAACAGCATTGGAAAGTGGTTCATCATTTATGTTTCCAGTGGCAATAATAACTTGGAAGAAATGGGAGGTGGTTTTAATTAGTTTAATTGCTTTATTAAAAGAGGACCTGGCTTGCTTTATGAAAGACTTGTACACAGGTATGTTTGCTGAGCACAGAGATAATATACCTATTAATAAAATTACCCTAATAATTCATGGGGGAGGAGTAAACAAAATGCACTGGCTCAACATTGGTACTTTTGACCTATATTCCTCTAAGTATTTACATATTTGCTGTGTGATAACATAAATAACTGTACATTCCAATGGCCTGACGGAGCTGTTTGAGTTCCAGCTCCAATCTGGCAGACCTGTCCTCATCCACTCACATGAGTGGGAGGGTGTTCAAGGGGGAGAGTTGGAGCTCAGCGCACAAAGTGTCTTTCATGTCAATATTTACAGTGGCTGAAAAGCTCCATGTTGTATTTTGATAATAATATGAATAAAAGAGGAGGGCAGGGAGGTAGAATCTAATTCTAAAATAATGGAAGGGTTAAAATGTTTGCCCCTCTCTTATTTAGCATCCAGACCTGGTCTAGCAGGAGCGAGTTTGTGGTGCTGTTATTGACAGAGGCATTTGCATCAAGAATAAACAAACCAAGCTGCAGTTGGTGACTCTGTGTTAAACCATCCTGGTGATGACATCAGAGGTTTGCATCACACCAAGATACACAGAAAATATGGAATCTGTTCATGGAATAATACAGAAATAATGTGGATTAGTCGCTGTAGTGACAGTAGAGCAGACCAGAACATTTTACTGCAGTGCTGCCAGTGCTGGGAGAGGAGAACCATGTCCTGCAAAAGTGTGAGACAGCAAAGGGAGGCTGTGAAACAGGTGCTTAAATGTGGGTTCTGTTCTTGGTTGTAGCTCATCTAGAAAAGTCCGTTGACCCTAAATGTCTGGAATAATGCCATGGCATGGGAATTCCTTGTGGAAGTAAAAACTGTCCAGCACAGAGGACCTTGGGGGTGTGAGTGTGTTGGGCTTTGTCTCTCTTTTTCCTTGGCATGATAATCAGCTGAGTGCTAAACTGGGTAGAAGATTCCTTTGACATTAGGCATACTGATAAAACATCAGAAATAGAAAACTTGTCTAAATGTGAGAGGTTTAGGTGTCCATTTAACTTGTTTTTGTCATTTGAATGATATTTTAGTTATTGCCATGGTGTGGATTCTCTCATTTCATAGTGCAGTGTATCAGTGGTTTTTACACTGACTGAAAAAAATTAGAGCTAGATTAGGCTGTCTTTAATCTTCTTTAATTTAATTATGAATTGTTTTCACAACAAAAGATTCAGATGTGTAGATATCTTCTAGAATAGCTTGATAATGACTATCTGAATAATCAACACTAAGAACACATTGAGCTTTATTCTTGGAAAGATAAGAAAAAGGTATAGATTACTATAAGAGGGAATTTAAATGAGTGTGTACTTTTCACACTGAGGCAATTTCAAGAATAGTATCATGACTAAAAGTATTAAACATACTTAAATTCATACATAGAAGTATGGCAAGTGAATATGGGTTCATTTTTTCTATGAAGTTGTGCTGTGAACAAAAGCCTCAGTAAGCCAAGTTCCACTGAGATGAAAATAGATCTGAACTGAAAAAGAGTAAAGTGTGAGGTGAGGACCCTGCTGGTTTGTGTGTTGTAGAGCTGCACAACAGTGTTTCCATTCCTGGCTAGGCTGCTTCTCCCTAGATTTCAGGGTCTCATTGTTCTCCTTGGCTCTCCTGGTCTCCAATACCCTTCGTGTCCCACGAAGAGGTTTTCTTTAAGAAAAACGACCTGGGCACGTTGTGTGTCACTGAGCTTTTAAAGCACACAGTGAAAGTGGAAAACCTGCCCAAGCTTACCTGGCTCAAGTCAAGCATTGATTTATTATGATAGCCCCTCTCTGTTCTGCTGAGAAAAGACTCCAAAAGCCACGGCCAGGTTCTTGTAACACTCACAGTGGGGTATATCAGAGTGAAATCCATGGGGACAAAGGACAGTGTAATGTGGCCTCCCCTTGTGAAGAGTGGCTGGGAGGGGTGATGAAAGCCAGGCGAGAATTTCTAGACAAAACTTAAGACATGAGAGCTGGAGGGAGTGACAAGAAAGATTTCCCTCTGTGCAGCAGGATTCTGAGCAAAATAGAAGGTTATTTTTCCAAGCAAGTCTCAAACAGTTTGGGTCAAAATACTCATTGGTGTAAGGCTGTGAGACTACAGAAGAGTTACCCTGGGTTAAACTTGTCCTCAGTATGTCTTAGGCAAGGGGAGAATTCTACCTTTGAAGAAAGCAAGCTAGAGAGATTTATTCTCTTTTAAGTATCTCCTCCCACACTGTTGCAGCTTTTTCTCTGCGGTAAAAGTTTTTACCAGGAAGCCCCTGGTTTTGACAACCATCTGTCAGCCCTGGGAGATGAAAGAGCAGAACTGCTGCGGGCTTTGCTGAGGAGCACTGTGGAAAGCCTGAAAAGAACTGTCCACTTTTAAGCTGACCTACATTTAATAGGGTTAGAGCTTTTAAGTGAGCCCTGGAATTTGAGACTGGATGAAGCCTGCAATTCCTGTAAGAGCCAGGAGAACGTGTGCGTGGTGAACTCCTGGTTGTTCGCTGCCCAACTGTGCACAGCCTCATGCAGCAGAATAAACAATGCAAAAAAAAAGGCAGAACTTGTCAGTTTTAGATAAATTTAAATCCTTTGCAAATATGGTAAGTTTGATATATATGCTAATAAGAGCTTTTACTCCACACTCTGGTGGTTGTTGTAGCAGAGCGGAGTAAGGGTCATTAAAATGCTGTGACCTCTGGAGCAGCTGGGGAGCTGCTGCTAAAAAACCCCAAACACCCAAAATGGTTCAGAAGTTGAGTTAGTTACTGGCATCTCTCAGTCCAGGGAGACCTGAAATGAGGAGTCTCTTCTAGATTAATATTAGGATAAACAAGGTACTATGGTAAGAGCAGAACTTGCTGAAATGACATATTTTCATATTAAGAGGGTGACCACTACATTTAGAGGCTGAGCTAATTTAATACTTGAATGCACTCAAGGAGTAGGATTCTTGATTCTACACAGGCATTGTAGCTTGACTTTTTGCCACAGAGCTAAATTGTTATAGAGATTGTTTTTGGTCCCTGACTGCGTACCTGTTCTGTGCAGCAAGAGGGTTCTGTGCACGTCAGGGGCCTTTTGCTGACATCTGGAATTGGAAAAGAATCTGCCATCAGACAGCTAGCAGGAGATTAGTAAGTCTAAGAAATACTTAGGTACTTAAAACCTTCCTTTTCCGTGTTGATTACGTGCCTGGATTCCAGATTTAAAATTACCTGGCAGGTAGAGAAAGCCCTGAAACCAAAATGTTTTACATATTAACAGTACACTTATGCATTTAAATATCTTTTCTCCTGCCTATCACCAAAGCACACAGGGTTGTCAGCCAAAAACAAATACCTATTTTCATGAACAGAAATAGTTTTCCAAACATTTGTGAACATTCTCAGTATTGTTTGCCTCACATAACTGGGCAATGAAAAACGCAATGTGAGAGAAAATGTGACTGAAATTGGGAACTGCATGTGGGACTTCAACTTCTTCATTCCCTGGTAACAAGTTCAATGCCTCATATCAGCCTCTTGCTGGCAAAGGAACTGTGAATTTGTATTTAAGGACACAGCCAGCTTAAAACATGAAAACTGAAGTTATTTGGCAGTGATCAACATCTCTTTGAGCAAACTTGCACTCAGAAGGGTTCTCTCCGTTCTGTCAATGGCTGAAAATACCTAGTTGGAAAGAAACACTTTAATAATTAAATAGTCAACATTGTTTCAGGTGTAGGAATAGTAACTGCAATAATATCTCTGTGTCTGGGCCACTTGCCAGTGAGAGTCTCACATGAAAATTGATGAGTAAGCACCAAGTTTAATTTTGCAGCTTTCATGGCTTTGCTGGGAGCAGCACTGTTACCATGGAAAACATGAGAAATACATTCTCTTCTTGCAATATGTTTATAAACAGACCAATTTCAGAATTAGACCTTTTATTTTCATGTTCTGCTCTGCCATTGTCAGGGATACACTCTTTGCTTTTTGAGACAAATGCACAGCTCAATGAATAGTATTGACCATGTGACTCTTGTTTTTCTGTTTTGGACTTCATTGACTGTAAGAAAACTATTTTCCATTTCTGTCCTTCAAAATAAAAAGGAAAAAAAAAAGGTATTGCTGTGGTTAGAGTCATGCCACCTTTTGCCCTTGTTTAAAGAAGAGTAATGTTTGTTATGCACTATCACTGCTGAATGCAGGGGCGACTTCTTTGTTTCCTCATCCCCTTCTTCAAACTTTTTAATATGATCAGAATCAGCTCTCTAAAACAACATTCTTTTCCAGTTTATAAGACTCCTGTAAAGGAGCTAAAGGAAAGGCAAATAATCTTCAGCAACAGTGTGGATTCCTTTATTTCACCCGTAGCTTAGAGGCAGAATTCCTTCCTCTCACTTAGAGGACAGGCTTACCTAGGAAGCAGCAGCATTCCCAACCTCTGGAACTATGGAGTCAGTTCCTTCAGTACTGAGTGGTTGTGCAGCAACTGAACTGTGGGAAGGTGAACAAACCTTCCTAAGGCTCCTCCTTCACTACCAGAGGCAGAATCCCACATTGTGTCTTTGGGCAGAGCATCCTGAGATGCTGTTCCAGAGCAAGTGCTACAGGACACACTCCCAAAAGCAAAGGATGGCATTTCTTCAGTCGGAAAATGTAATGTGCCATTTCACTCTCTCAGACCAGGAAAGAAAAACATCCTTTCCTACTGTTTGATCTTGTGCTGTGTGTAGATACAGTTTGAACCATAAGTGGCACAACTTCTGTTTGCCTTGGTTGATGGTGAGATGTACCTGGTATTTATCATGATATTAATTCCTTTTATGAGTGTAAAAATGGAAAGTGCATGTGAATCATATTTGATCCGTATGGAAGATGCAGTTATGGTGCAGTTCAGGCTGGTGTGACAGCAGAAGGGTAGGCTGGGACTGCTGGCCTGGTGTGCTGGAAACACCCAGAGGAGTTTATCATCTTATTCAAAGGGAAAGACATGAGGCTTTCTGATGCTGTGACCAAAATGTATTGTCTGGTGTTACAGCAGATCTACTGAGGTCCAAATATCCATCATCATGGTGGAAATAACATCCAGAGAGCAGCACTTCGTCCTCCTCTGGGAGTGTTGGATCATTTTAGAGCAGCCTGTGGAAAAGTGAAGAAGACAATGGTGCCATGTGCTGGGAGGGCAAGGAAAAGCTGAGCAGGGAGGAGGGAAAAGCAGAAGGGTCAGGAAGAGCAGCGTGTTGCTGCAGGGGATTTTGACATGTGCAGGCATTATGAAGAGTCATTATTGTGTGTAGTTTTGGTCACCACAATAAAAGAAAGATATTAAGCTATTAGAGTGTCCAAAGGAAGGAACAGGGATGATTCAGAGCCTGGAGAGGAAGCGTGTGAGGACACTGAGGGCACTTGGGGTGTTCAGCTGGAGAAGAGGAGACTGAGGGGACACCTCAGTGCAGGTCCAACTTCCTTGGGAGGGGCAGAGCAGGGGCAGGCACTGATCTCTGCTCTGGGGGGAGACCAGGGACAGCACCCGGGCAATGGCTGGAGTTGTGTCAGGGCAGGCTCAGGTTGGATCTCAGGACAAGGTTCTTCCCCTAGAGGGTGGTGGGCACTGCCCAGGCTCCCCAGGGCAGTGGGCACAGCCCCAAGGCTGCCAGAGCTCCAGGAGCGTTTGGATGAAGCTCTGGGGCACAGGGGGGGACTCTTGTGGATGGTCCTGGGCAGGGCCAGGGTTTGGACTTGATGATCTTTGTGGGTCCCTTCCAGCTCAGCACTTGGATTCTTCTACGAACGTGTTCCTGAACCTTTCAAATGCTGCTGTGTTTTCCATAAACTTATGCAGTTGTGATGCTGTTGTGAACCCATGGGCACCCAAAATGTAACCCCTGTGCCTCCCTGCTCAGGGTGCGTGCTGCTGTCACAGCTGCTGCCCAGAAATCCCTTCCTCCCTCCCTTTGGACCTTCAACTCTGCTCAGCTCAGCACAAAGCTCCTGCTCCTCCTGCTCGGGCTCGTTCGCCTCCTGACCTGCCGTGCTGTGTCTGTGCTGTAGCTGCAGGAGCACTCCCTGCCTGCACCCTGTGCTGCTGTACCTGACGTGGTGCCTGAGCACAAGATCCCCAGGGATGTCCTCCCTCCTCCCAGCAAAGCCACGGCAGCATCCAGGGCCCTGCACAGCGGCACTGTATGGAAGCAGAGCACAGTCATGGTCAGAAATCATGTATGATTCATTCTAATATGGGTTTTTTCAAAAGCTGCAAGTATGGTTTTGTAATTTTACTTCTATCTGGTCTTTATGTGATGTTTAGAAGTTGTAATTTCATAACTACTCCTTAAACTACATCAGTGCTCCCTCCTTTCCCCTGACCAAAGGCTCACAAATTTGCTCAACCAAACAACTGAGTGATGTTGGACGTTGCTGAGGTTTTTTCTTGAAGGACATCACATGTAGTTGGTCAGAAACTGGAATAAATCACTTTGAAGCTTCATCTCTGGCTTGAATAAACTCAAAGGATTGGGAAAAGCCATTCATCTTTGGCCCGTGGTGGGGCAGGAAGAGAACATGAGTGGGGTTTCACAGGGACCATTGAACCTGTGAGGAGGTACCTGGAAGGGGCTTTTCCTTACAAAACTGGGCTGCTTTGTTTATACACACTGAAGAAGTGAAGGGGAGATCACTGAGAGGAAGAAAAAGAATAATTGCTTTTGTCATACTAAAATAACTTTGTGAGGACTTTCATTAAATCCTCATGACTTCTAGTTTTAGCAGCATCTTCCACAAGTTAAATTTTTAATTTCTGAACTGTCTCATTTTGTTTTTTAACATTGTAGAACACTCCATCTTAAATAAATGCACAGAAGTAATAGCAAGGGAAGAACCAAAAAAGCAGTATATTTGTTACTCAGACTTCTGCAAAAAACCCCCACACTTATTCGATTATTTAAACAAGTAGATGAAGCCTTTTTTTGCTATTTGTTTGCCTTAAATAACTGAACTTATAAATATTGGACACTTGTTATGCCACAAAGCTACAAATATAGCATAAAGCAGAGGATGTGTCATAGTGATTCCTGACAGATGTCCAGAGGATACCAGCAATTAATGCGAATGAAGCCATTTTCACTGAAATGTAGATGTGGATAAATAATGCATAGAAACAAAGTCTGTTTGATAAAAGTCTACAAGAGGTTATTCTCAGAGCTTGCATTTGTATTGTCTTTATCTGCAAGAGGCAGGCTGAGCCTGTGCTCATCATGTACTGTCTCCTTGCTGTAGATGCTCTGTCAGGGGTGGCAACAGAGTCCCTCTGTCACATCGTCCTGCTCAGAGAAACGTGCAAAGAACACAAGGACAGCAAAACTCCAGACCTGCTGCCACCAGGGCTTGTTTGTAATGCCATAAATGCGGTATTTTCCCTTCAAGTCTGTTTTAAATCAGCTCTCGAGTTCAATGTCATCAGCCTTTGTTCATCAGGGAAGTTGTAGGGATTGAAAATCCGTGTCAACAAAAATTGACTGCTTAGTTTTTAAGTTCTATGGGTGTCACATCTGACGTATTAATTTAGATAATTTTTGAGTTTCCAGTTAAAATAATGTCCTGGTGGTAATATTGGTCTGTTCAAAGGTTTATATGTTATCAGAAAGGGTTTGAGAGAGGGTACAACAGAGACACAATGCTGAAAAAAGCAGATTTTGCTTTACAAGCTTGTTTTAGGAAATTTACTGACACTTTGTATTTTACCTCTGTAGGGCTCAGCTGTATTTCAAATTAATTTATTGTGTTGGCTTATCTATTTAATGTAGTAATGAAAACCTCCCCAATGCTCTCTCCTTTGCAATGTAAGCTCAAGGCTTTTTTAATAAGAACTTCCGAGAGAGGAAAACAGTACTGGGAGAAAACAGTCTGAAATTCTGATGGAACAACCATTTATCTGCTCCCAGTCATGTTCTTTGGCATGTCCTTGCCTTGAGAGCAGCGCTGATGCTCCATGGCAGGGATGGTGGTGCTGGCTGGGGCATCCTTCACTGCACAGGTTGTGGCACAATTGTCTTTCCCTCTTCCTGTTATCCAAGTAGCTTTCACAATTGACCATATTTGCTTTTTCACAGGGGCTTTTTCAAAGGGTTTTTTTGCAGCAGAACTGGGTCAGTGCTCTGTTTGCATTGCTAAAACCATGCTTATGGAGTTCAGAGGTTACGATGGGTAATTTAGCCTTCCTCTTTGTGCTGGGAGTGATTGCTGTGAAGGCATTTGTAGCACTAACTGTGCTGAACACAGGCCCTTGTGTTCCATAGGGGAGATGCTGTTTCACCCAGGAGAAATGTCATGTAGAAATACAGATGGTTTCAGTCATTACCTGTTAGTTCCACCTGTAATACCACGTTGCCAATACCTGCAGTTTGAAGGGAGAATTGTTCTTATGGCTTAAAACTCTTTGCTCTCTGTGAAGAAGGATATAAGTAAGATTTTCAGGTCTACATGAGCCACTGCAACAGAAATATTTGTGCACTTCAAATATTCTGACACACATTTTTGTGATAAATCCGTGCCTTGTCCATTTACAACTCAGTGGTGTTAATGACATGTATTTAAACTGCATTTTTGCAGGTTTTAAAATTATTTAACTTTAGATAGTAGAAACAAAAATTCTTGAAATTCTAGTAAAACATTGAGCTTTTTAGCTTGCTTAATATAAAGCAAGGTAAAATTACATGATTAAAGACGTATTTTTGTCTAATCTAACATTTGGGATTAACTGGGTACAATTTTGCCTGCAACATAAATATTTTAGCTTCTGTCAGGGCAGAGTTCATGTTTACTTGAATATCAATCAGTGTTAGGGGGACTTAATTCAATTCAGATAATGTTGCACTGATCATTACTTAGGACCTCTAAAAGCAGAATTTATATAAAATTACTTGATTGCAATCTTCAGAAAATGAGGTTACCTTTGAACTCAATCTCTGTTCTTAAATATCTGTGTCATGGTAATACAGTCTGCAATTTTTTATACTGATGCTTTAGTCATTTTGACTGTACCCGTGATTAGTTACTGGTAGATTTATAAAAATAAAGCATAAAAAAATCACCAGCAACTGAATTTCTGTATCCAAAATGATACCTGTGCCAATGCTTTTGAAATTGTGATATTGCATTAGGTATTTCTTCCCTCAGAAAATGGTACTGAGAAAGAACAGCCAGGTGTAGCCTGAGTTAATCTGAAATTTTTCAGTTGTACCAGCATGAAAACTTTGCTCACTCCTTTTGAAGGCTGATACGGTTTTGCTGTTTTTTAACATAAAAGTGGTCTGTTTTTCCTGAATCATCATGACAAATAACAGGTTTTAGTCTTTTTTTTTTTGCTTCACAAAAGCTCTTGTAGTTTGTTAATAATTCATATCCGAACACCTATTCTGCTATTGCATGGGATATTTACCTGCTGGCTGCTCCTTTCAGCCTTGCTGTAGGAACATCTGGCTTTTTTATTCAACAGGAGAGAATCCAAAGAGGAGAAAAACAACTAGGCAAAATATCTTAGTTATGAATTGTGGTTTAATAAATGTGCTTTCTATGGATGATTCATGGATTTTATGATTACATTCAATTATTTTTCAACAGCTCATGCTTCATTTCATCAGAAATTTCAGGCAATGCCAACTGATTAATTATCATTCGACTAGTAGCCTTTTGTCTAATAAACACTCATAATGAGCATGTTCAGTCTTGGCATCTATAAATGTCAGTGATGCACTAATAAAACCCTAGAACTGGATGCGGGAGGTAGTCACGCTTTAGCTCTGCTGTTGAGGAGACAAAAACCAATCTCCTACCCTTGGCTTCCCCTTTCCATCCCAACGGGGAGCAGGGACAGATCTCTTGAGTCAGGAACAATTCCTTTGTGCCCTGGGGAAACACTGGGAACTCCACTGTCCTGACCTCAATTTCTATGTTTTTTGAATCACACATTCTGGAAATTTTGGAGTGGCTTTTCCTACACTGTTTTAAATGTTCATTTACATTCTCACTCTGCCCAGACCGAGATCCCCACAAAGCAAAGGGAACCTGAGTCAGAATTGCATCTGTGTGTGCCATACGAGGCAGACGGTGGTGCCCTTTTTATGTTTAATTACAAAACATCAACGTGCGTAACCTTTCCAAACCAAGGATGGATATTGCTGGAGCAGGGGGAGACATCGCAGAGCTCAGAGAGCTGCCTTATGGCTCACAAACACTCTGCTCTTATATACCTTGGAGCAGATGGTTCATTTAAGTACTGGCAGCGCAACTCAACTAATTGCTTTAGACCTTCCATTTTTCTACTTTATTTGGGGAAGAAGTGGGCAGTCCTGCCTGCACAGATATGTGAACATATGAATTGTAAATAAAAATGGAATAGGGAATGGGAAACCATGTTTAATTGTATGAAGTGGTTTTCTTGAATTACCACAAACTGCATTAAGCAGAAACAATAATGGTAGTCTGGATTTGAACTTGGGGATGTGGTTCCATTTCCAGCCTTGCAGCTGTTGTTACACCAAGGGCTTCCTGCTCCCTCGCATGGATGCTTGGGAAGAGCAGGGCAGAGATGGAGTGATCATTCCCCAGAATGTCCTCCCAGAACTCAGGGAGTTGTGACTTAGAAACTTTCAACACTAGATTTACTGTATGTGTGTTTAAAGGCCTTTGATGGATGTTTTTGTTTGCTGAGGTCATGATTTTTGAATATGTGTTTTTTTAACATTCCTCAAATCCAGGGGCAGAATGTGCCACATCTCTGTACATTGAGGAAATTATGTATTTCTGTTAATTCTGGAAACACACATGTACACAGAGCTGCCCTCCACACTGAAACTTAAAGCTGTTTCCCACCTTTGCTTACTTTTTCTGACCCTCTCTGTACCTATCTGTGTGTCCAGGGAATCTATGGAATCATAGAAGGGAATCTATGGAATCATAGATCTACTCAATACAGTCTTTTGGAGAAGAGGGAACAAGGCAGCAAACAAGAGTCAGGATGTGACTGCACACAGATGTTCAGTGGCTGTTTTTCTTAAAATTTCTAAGGTTTTGGTTTGTCATTTTATCTTTGTGGACATTGAATAGATCTGTTTTAGTGTCAGGTGGTAATTTCTTAGTATTCATGCTTTATCTACATTTCAGTCATAAAGTTAAGGTTATTCCTTATTTATTTCAGATTCCATCTGCTCTTTTATCACGCAGTCACTGAGTATTGAAGGACTTTCTGCAATTTCATGTTTACTGCCCTCAATAACTTCTTTCCAACTTCTCAAGAACTTTGCTCCATGGCCAGTCCTTTTTCCTGTTCCCTGGGAACTCCTGACTAGCCCAGGCTGCCGTAATTCTCTTCCTCCCGCTGGAAAAATCTATCACCTTATTCCTGTCCTGGGATGTCTTCCTTATCCTGTGGCAGTTTGGTATAAGAGACTTTAGGGCTGGCGTGGTTGAATGTTTTGGGGAGTGTCAACTCAATCTTTGCCCACATTTCACCTCTCACAGCAGTGGGTGTTTGGTGAGAGGATTTTGCTGATGGGTCACATTGGTGAGGCTGCTGTGAGATGTGGAAACCTATCAATGCAAAATTAATTTTACTTGTTTCTACCCTAAGGAAGGAAAATTCCACTGCCCAGGGAGTTTTCTTGTTGAGTTTAGACTGGAGTCTTTATTTTGCTCACGGAAAAATGTTCTTTCTGACCATTTAAGTGACCACAGACCAGTCCAAAGAGTGCTGATGTGCTGCGGTTGCTGCACAGGGAAGTCTGGTTTGTGCTGCACCTGACCAGCTTTGAGTTTCCAGTTAGTATAACAGGATGAAGTTAAAATGAGCTTTTTCATAGGTCTGGAATGAATTCAGTTTCTCTGGTGTCTTTGTTGTGCTATTTTATTGTTGTGGTGCTGTAGGAAGACCCACGCTGGTCATACAAACCATGGCTTGGGAGGACAAGTGGGGGTTATCGGCCTGTGCATCACCTGTGCACCCCGTGCCTTTGAATTCTAGATGTGTACCCCGAGATTTACAGTGCAAAGGAAACAGTGAGAGAAATCAGGCCCAGGACAGAAAATGTGAAAATTACAAATATAACATTTATGGTGAAAATCTGTGTGGGGAAAAAAAGTCTTCTTTTGGGGCTTTCTTGGCATAGTAGGTAAGTGTGGGTGTTCCTTGCCCACTGGCCTTAGCAAACAGATCTATTTACACAATGAATGTAATATTTGAGTCCCTCACAACACTGCAGAAAGCCTTGCAGAGGCATTTTTTATGCAGCAGAGTCTCTTAATGTTTAAATTCTGTGCAAAGATGGACGTCCAAGTTATTGCCTAGAAGGAACCCAGTGGGATAATAACACATGAGGCTTCCTGAGACTGATTGTTGAATGTTTCCTTCTGACTATTGTGCAAGTCTAAACATACCTGTTCCTGTAGGCCTGCTCCCCTTTCCAGGCTAACTGGGGTATTTTAGGGAGTCTCTGGGCGCTGCTGTGCTGGATGGAGCTCAGGTTAGGGAAACATCAGGGTGCCTCTTGTGTGGTGTAATATCCAGGATAGGAATTCCTCATAGCAGCAGCACAGAGTAGGAAGAACAAATCTTTCTGCCGAGAATCTAAGAGGGGAAGGAAAAAAAGGAAGGAGGAATAAAGGCGAGATAATATCTGTAAGTGTTTTCAAGGAGTGTTTCAAAGGGCTCCTGCTGTGAGGGAGGCTATCCAAGATAAACATTTCATTTCAGGGCAAATCACCTTTCACAATGGGCAAAAATATTAGGAAGTCTGAAATGGATGGTAGTGTTGGTTCTCAGTTGAATTTCTGCTATATTCTGTATTTCTTATCACTGGTATATATTGATAAAAATACACTCAGGGCTGGTAACTGTGAAGCATTTAAGTGTGATAAATGCACTGTCTAGTATCTAATAAGGATGATATCTAGCAGATAATATCACAATATTAAAATATATAACAGCTTTGTGAAGCATGCAGTTACAGCCTTACTTGGCACAATAATAGTATGTCTTAATAGTGGCAGGAACATGATCAAAAATTCCAGAGACATGCCCAATAAGAAACATTATTCTTAAGCTTTTCTCTTGAGTGGTTCTGTCTGAAGACCATAATAACAACGAGACAGATCAAAAAGGTGTGGTTTCATCTTCTTTTAAGAACTGAGATGGTTTTTGTACCCAAGTGAATGGTTTTGGCATCCAGATTGCTTGATGGAGAACTGAAGATATTCCTCAGCACACATCTTGTCCAAGCAGGTGGTGAGATGAAGGGTTTGTGAAAGTGTTAAAAGTAAGAGCTAGAAGAAGGTTTGAAGAAAGGAATGTCATTTCAGTATCAAACCTGCAGTTCCTCTGTACTCACACAACAACTTCAAAGCTATTCAGCTGATCTGGTTCAAACAAGCCCAACTCCCTGTCTGTGCTGATGAATGTCCCTTACTGAGGCCGGACGTAATTCCCATGATAAATACCTGCCTTCAGCTGCTTGGGAATGAGCTTCAGATTGAACTTTTCTGGAAAACTTTAGCTGAATGGCCATATTTATAGGCAGGCATATTTTTAGGATGGAGCCAGGAAGAGATTATTTAATTTTTTTTCAAATATGTTCTTGTTGGCCTTTTCTAGAAACATGTCCCTGTTCTGTTTCAGCAGAGATTCGGGGCTTACCAGGGTTTAGCTTTGGCCACTCTTAGCACTGACCACTAAAACTTAAGCTGAACTCAGGATGTGAGAAAGAACCTCTCAAGTGCAGAATAGCATTACTGTTGGGAAAAAGAAGAGGAATTTGTCTGCTGAATCACAGGACTCCAGATCTGTGTATGTGTTTGGGAGTTTTGGGAGTTCATACTTGGCTGGAGACATTTTGGGTATTAACAATATTACTGAATAAATAAAAGCAAGTAACAAGAAGAAAGAATAATTCCTTTTCAAAAGGTAGATATATTGGGGACTAAATTAGAAATGCGGAAGTCAAAATAATGCATACTGAAGAAAGTAATCAAGAACTTCAACATACATGGAAGAGAACAGAGGACAAGATTTACTTTGAAAATAATTCTTGAAAATTCTAAATACAAACTTCATGGTGAAGGAACTCTGTAACCCTAATTGATATTTAGGGGAGAGTATGCGTGTGTGTGTGTGTATGTATATACATATGTATATATAAATAAATTTTATTTCCTAGTAATAGTGTGCAGTGAACTATTTGTCCTTACATTTCATATTCTGTGTCATTAGTAGAAATAAATTTCAAGAGACTGTTTTTCCATAAATTTTATGATTCATAGAAATAAACAAGGACCCAATATACCAATTTTTACTTTCTTCTTTGCATTCTAGAGGATAGCTTTATACTGAAATCTTCCTTCTGCATTATGGAGAAAACAGGACTGCAGGAATACAAAATAGAAAATTGCAGCATATTTGGAGTGTGCCTGAAGCTTCGAAACCCAACTGTGCTATCAGGATTATACATTTATGAAGAAAGTTGAAGGTTTTCCAGCCATACTTACGGTTTTGTAATGCAACGCTCTGAAAGTTTGTGGGTCTTGAATGGACATATCATGTAATTCCTGCAGTGTCATGGGTCATGTTTTTATTGCTAACAATTTCAATGTTTCAATTCAGTACAAAAATTCCAGCGTCTGTGCCTGAGTTTTGCATGTTATGGACCCAGAATGAAGATATTTATAGTATTACTGCTAAAGTCAGACTGCTAATTAAATAGTTATTCAATTTAACCACCTTTAACGGGATACTCCTTGTTGCTTTTTTTAGCTGCTTAACTTACACTCCAAAAGATATTTCCTCTTCTGTGAGTGTGGCATTTCCTCATGTGCCCTGTGGTTTTGCTGTCTCTGGAAGCTTTATCATTGTCAATAAAGCAGATCTGCAGATGGGCCTCTATAGAAATGGTGAGTGACAAACAAATTTTACCTGATACATTGTGAAATTTTATTGGTATTGGCAAAGGACCCACAAGTGCATTGTACCATAAGCTAACATTGTCTTACTGACTGGTAATGAGCTGATTAGTAATGCAAAATTGTTGCAAACAGAATTGATATTACACTCCTGTGACAAACAGCAAAATCAATATGGTTCCACCTCTCAGCCTGTAGTCAGATGTCTCTTTTTTTCTTAATATATTAAAATTGTGAAATTGATTCTCCCCAACCCATTCTTTCTCAATAGAAGAACATTAAATCTGCAAGGTAAAACAGACATAGGTGAAGCAATGATACTCTGTGATTTGATGACCTACCTTGTGCACTGTATTATATAATTCTTTTGTAGGGAATTTTGAGGGTAACTGAGGTCCTTTTTAATAGAGTCCTTGTGGTGGATTAGAGTAAAACAACACTGAGTGACCAGT
>VWZG01003730.1:443815-517689 GCA_013396735.1 Grallaria varia
GAAAAGGAAAGAAGAAAGAAAGAGAAAGAAAGGAAAGAAAGAGAAAGAAAGGAAAGAAAGAAAGGAAGGAAGGAAGGATAAGAGCAGAAAGATCTCACCACCTGTGGATCCAGTGACGAGACTCGATTGTTGAAAAGCCGAAATCTGTTGCTCAGAGTGGTGGTATCAAAGTCTTGATCCATCAGGGGTTGTGGAAGGCCCCAAACACCAAGTCCGGTGGGTTTCTGTACACTGAGGTTGGGGTGGGAATGCCCAGGCACCTCCCCTGGAATGCAGAGATTAACACTGTGGGTCATGCTCGGTCCTCTGGGGGAAGGCCCCAGAACTGAGTCTTTGCTGGTTTACAACACCTTCCAAGATATGACCTTGCTTCTCCTGTCACCGTGGTTGTGCCAGTTGTGGCCCGTCAGAAGGGATGAAAATCTTCAGCTCTACTTGTGAACGTCCCAACACCTCCCCGGGGGGAGTTTTACACCTGAGCCAGTTGTGCGAGGGAGGACATTGCCACGATAAATAGCACTGTCCCACCTCTGCAGGGTCTGCTTCTTATCAGCCTCCCTCCTTACCTGGCTCAAAAGCCACGCTGTAGCCTCTAGGGCTGGGCTTTCACCCCCTCTGTCTTATGGGGGTCGGAGGTTTCACCACCACACCCCCAAAAACTCCCCTCCTGCCCCTCGGGGGTGCAAACGTGGCCCCAGCAGAGCACCCTGGACCCTTCAGATGGGTGATCATTGGAGTCATGGACCATTAACATTTCAGTCTCTTGCAGGTACACATGGGAAAATGATTCTGGACATGTTGCACTTACTTTCGTGGGATGTAAACCAGAATGGCCTCCTCCTAATTAAGCTTTTGCCTTCTGGAGGGAGAAACAAAAAAGGGAAAAAAATTAATAAAAAAACCCCAAGATTCTTACTTAAGAGACATTTGCTAGACAGAATCAATTGAAATTAACTTCAAGCTCCTGTCTCAGACAGATTTTAATTCATGTCTGAGTGCCTTTAAACCCCATTGACCAGCTTATAAATGATTAAAATACTTTCCCTGTGGCATCCACGTCTTTCTGTCATCGTATCCTCTTGGCAGCTCCCAGTAGCAGTGACAGGGCGAGGGCTTTATTTAACCAGTTTGAAAATACCAGATACTGTCCTGTCAGCTGTGCTGCAATACAATGAAAAGGAGAATTTTGCTAATATCAGTGTTTATATTGGCAGAACTGTTCTGGCTGTTCACCTCGGGCCACGTGGTGCTTTGGGGAGGTGTGGAAATCTGTCAGATATGCCACAGACACAGAGATCTTCCAAAAATCATTAACGCTGTAAGAAATCATCACCTGTAAGCAAAGTACTTATATCCAAATTGGTAAAATTTGAGGAGGGAGCCAGTACATGGAGCAAGGAGAAAGAAATAATTTGTTAGAATTTTTTCTAAGTTTGAAAGCATCATTCTAATCGATGGAGCAATTCAGTAAAAATTTTGATTAGAAGACTGCTTTTCAGGAGTTAGAATCCTTTCCCATGAGTGTTTATAAAATAATTTTCATAAAGTGTTTTAAGCCCCTCAGTCATGCTCACTTCAGTCAGTTACAAACAGTATCTTCCAAGATTGCCCTCCCCTACCCAAACCAGGAATGTTTCCAGTGAGAGACTTCGTTTTGTGTTAACCTGACCCATAATTGTTTAAGTGACTCATTGATTTCCTCATTTGTTGAACCTTTGTTGCCATTTGAAAATTGTGTCCCATTTGAAATGGGAATGTAATTTCAAAGTGTCAGTCAAAGTGCTGCTTTGAGGAATTTCCCACAGACCGTATGGTCTGAAAGTTTTGGTACCAACATAAATTTGTGTATTTCCCCACTGAATTATCCCAGAAGTGAATAATTTGCCTTAAAGGAATCACTTTGTGAGAAAAGAGCCTTTTAGAATCATGGAATGTGCTGAGCTGGAAGGGACCCACAATCACCATCGAGTCCAACCCTCAGCCCTGCCCAGGACCATCCCAAGAGTCCCTCCCTGTGCCCCAGAGGATCATCCAAAGGCTCCTGGAGCTCTGGCAGCCTTGGGGCTGTGCCCACTGCCCTGGGGAGCCTGGCCAGTGCCCACCACCCTCTGGGGGAAGAACCTTTGCTGAGATCCAACCTGAGCCTGCCCTGACACAACTCCAGCCATTGCCTGGGTGCTGTCCCTGGTCCCCCCAGAGCAGAGATCAGTGCCTGCCCCTCGGGAGGAGCTGCAGACCCTGATAAGTGTCCCCTCAGTCTCCTCCTGCTGAACAAGCCAAGTGCTCTCTTCTGCATTTCATATGGGCCCTTCAGACCCTTCCCCAGCCTCGTGTCCCTCCTTTGGACCCTCTCTAACAGCATTGCATCATTTTTATACTGTGGTGCCCAAAACTGCACACAATATTCTGGGTGAGGCTGCCCCAGGGCAGAGCAGAGTGGGACAATCCCCCCTCCCCTGCCTCGGCTGCCCCTTTGTGTTTCTTCACAAGGCTGGATCCTTCCCTTGCTGGTGAGGTATCCAGAGCCATGCCTTTGGTGCTCTGTGTCCTATCTCCTCATGGGTGCTCTCCAGGGCATTTGGCAGGTGATGTTTGTCTGGAAGGAGGTTGTCAGGATGGACCCAGATGTCTCCCTTGGGTGCTCAGATAACCCGATGCCCCTTTAGTGGAGGCTGGCTGTGTCTATGGGCATATTTAGGATTGTTTCCTCTCGGCCTGTGTACACAGTTACCTTTTCTTTACCTCATTCCATTATTTCTCACTTGCCTTCCCTTTCCCTTCTGCTGCTGTTTGCAGGCCAAGTACATTTCATGAAAAATACCATTCTCCATCAGAATGCGTGCGAGTCCTAGGGAAAAAATATTTCAGTTTACAAAAAAGGGAATTAGAGAACAATTCCATAAACAGCAACTGTAACACTATCACTACCACAGGCTGTTCAGCGCTCCATTTATGAGTGCAATTAGGCATATGGATAGCTCAGGTTTTGTCATCAGCCCAGAATGGGACAACTTACTGAGGCAGATTCAATCTAAATCTAAAACAGTAAAACTGGTCTAAGATGTAACCCTTTAATGTGCTCGGAAATGAGAAGTTGTCAGAGCACTGCTTTGTTTGGCAACATGAGCTAAGGAAAGGGTGCAATTTAATGCAGCAGGGACAATGATCACTGACAAACATCCCTGGCTGATGCAGGGTGTTAAATGCCTCAGATTGATCAAACAGTGGAGACAGTGCTCTGCTTCCAGCCGAATCACTGCGGGCAAATCAGCAAAAGAAGAGAATAATTTTGTGTGCGGGATGAGATCAGACTCTTCAGAGACTTTGTGTACAAAAATAATGAAGGAAGGAATTGCACCAAACAATTCCTTTGTGTTGTGCACATTATGAGGCATTTGTTACTACAGGGGTTAAACTTCGGGTCCCAAGAGAGTGGCCACTTGTGTCCCCTTTACAGCCATGCAGCTGGATGAGAGCTACAGACCTCCTTAGCTCTGCTTAAAACAGAAAAACTCACCTACTGTTTGAGAAAGATGTAAAGCAATATCATCCCTGTGCTATCTTCAAATATAACTTAATAGTTTTCTACTCACTAACGCAATTTTCTGGTTGCTCTTTCTCTGTCTGTGGGGTTTGAGTGACATTAGTGCTGGCTGGGGGCAGAAGGGGCAGCACCAGGATTAGCATGTTTGGTTTTAATATTTCTGTTTCCTCCCTGCTTCCCAGGCAATAATCATATTTAGCAACTTCTGTAACTGTACACCAGATTGTCAGGGAACAAACATCTATGGGGGTGGAACTCATAAAATTTTGCTGCTTGCTGAAGTAGAAAATGAGTATAATCAACCATAGGACTGTCAAACAGCAGCATTCCCACAGAGCCATGGGCTGGGTGTCTCTCCTGCACTATAAATCTCAGCCATGCTGCTGTTCAGAAACAGCCTTTTCTGATCAGCACCACTGAAACACAGACAATTTGTGTATTTAACTTGTGCTTTATCTTTGCACTTTTGGATCTTTACAGGCCAAAGTTCTGGCCCCTGATTAGTACCTGAATTTGGGCAATTATCTCATTTCTGCTCTGGTTAGTTTTTTTTTCCTTGTTATCCATCTTCAATTGAAATAAAAAGATCGTTCTCAAATCCACAATTCTGCCAGATGTGTATTTGTAAGGAGTAATGGAAACCTTTTATGTGTCAGTTGGACCCAGAGACCAAATGGGTTTAAAAAAGCATGCCAGCACCTCAGTACTGAACTTATCATAGGGATTTTGGATTTAAACCCAGAGTAAAAGAGTAAAGCCTTAACAAACTAACTTGTCTCAGTGTTTCCCCTGTGCTTTTCAGCTTTGCCTTGTGGGAGTCTGTAGGAAATGAAATGGCCCTTGTTGTGTGATAGCGATGACTTGAATGGTGTTTGAAGGCAGCAGAGCTCAGGGCTGGTGAGTGGCTGGGGCAGTCCAGTACATTCATCAGTGCTCAGTCACAGCGCACAGACACACCCAGATATTCAGTTTACAAGGAAATTTTGAAGTAGTTGTAGAGTAGGTTTTTGCATTTACATACGGAATCACAGAATGGTTTGTTGGAAGGGACCTTAAAGCCCATCCAGTGCCATCCCCTGCCATGGGCAGGGACATCTTCCACTGTCCTAGGTGTCGCCAAGCCCTGTCCAACCTGGCCTTGGACACTTTGAGGGATCCCAAGGCAGCCACAGCTTCTCTGGGCACCCTGTGCCAGGGCCTGCCCAGCCTCGCAGCCAGGAATTCCTTACCAATATCCCATCTATCCCTGCCCTCTGGCAGTGGGAAGCCAAAGCCATTCCCTGTCCCGCCAGGCCCTTATAAATAGTCTCTCTCCATCTTTCTTTTGGGTCCCTTCAGGTACAGGAAGAGCACAATGAGAGTTCCTTTGCTTTCTTACCTTGCACAGGTAAAATGTGTTTCAATTTGGGTGCTGAGAGTGGTGTGTGGGTTTTGTTTTTTTGGTGTTTTTTTTTTTTCTTTTCTTTTTTTTATATTTTGGAACTTTTTCATTTTCAAGTGTTTACAGAATTGAAGGCCAGCGTTTTCAAGGCAATGAATGAAGTTGATTCATGGCAATAATGTGCTAATTTTTGTTTGCATCAATGAAACAATCATGTAGAATAGAGATGCATTAACAGGAAAAATATGTGAAGGACATAATGCTCGTCAATGAATTTGAAAATCATTACACTTTTTGAAGTGTTTTCTTTGTGAACCTTGTAAGAGCTTGTCTACACAGGAGTTATTTTAGGATAATTAAGAGAGGGAGTAGGAAGACATGGCAAGTGTGGAATATCTAGAATAGCTTTTAGATCATCACTCCACATCCAGCCTCAATCAGAATAAATATTCAGCTGCAGAGAAGACAAAACTTAAAACTAAGTGGACTTTTTTGTCTTCTTGATTCATGTTGTCAGGAAGTCAGTTACTTACTTGTAATTTTTAATTTAACTGAAGAAACTAATTCACCCTCTGCCTTGGCTAAGAGCTGTTTTAGCAGTGTTGTACACTCTGGTCCATTCCAGCTTCTGACAAAGCTACTTTCTTCAATTCTAAGGCTCTTGTTAATGGACTTGTGATCACGCAGAGCTCCTGATACCCTTCCTGTCTTTGAATAGCCCTCTCTGCAAGTGGCTGCATTAACTTTAATGGAACAACTTCAGGGGAAAAAAAAGCTGCTCAGTTTGGGTAGATTGCAGGATCCTGGTCTTTAGAAAGGACTAAAATAAATGAGAAAAAAAAAGTCCCAAACTTTTCCCCTTTCATGTTTCTTATCTAGCTGAGCAGAATAAAAATGGGGATTTTCAGTTGTACATGATGCTGATGAAAAGTGAAATCTGGCCATTTAATGTGTGAACATTTTTGCTCACCTCCACAGTAGGGATTTTCCCTAATGCCTCTTGCATTAACAGCTGTGACAGGAACTCTGCTTCCAGCAGCTTCAAGTGGTTAAATCAATAATAGAAATAGTTTAAAAATACTAATCCGCTGCTGCTATGTGAGCATCCCCTGCCCAGCCTGCAGACTGTGTATACAAACAGATACTGGTGGGCATCAACAATGCTCGGTATTGAATTTCTCCATATCTAAAACTTCGGTAAATCCCTCTTCAGACAATTTTTCAGAGAATAAAAGTACAGTTAGACACATGATGTGTAACCATATGCTAACAGAAGTGATTAATTACCACTGATGAAAGGAATTCAACCAGTATGAATTGCCAGTTGATAATTTGACATATGCAACCAGGCGCTGAATAGGCACAGCGTTTCTTGCATGTGAGTTCCTCTCATTATACCAGAGAAACGGGAGCAGCTGAAATGAAGTAGGTGTGGTTCCTTGTCAGGAGCCATGGGTGGAATATAACAGTTTCCCAATCTCTGGTTATTAGAAATCTGTGTTAGTGTGTGGTCATCGACTTCTGAAACGGGGTGACTCTGGAGTGAATTTGGGAGCAAATGAAGATCTAACAATTACAGCAGCAGCACCAAACCTTTGTCTGGTAGAAATACTGTAGCTCTACAGGTAGTGTAGACCGAGAGTTGATTTGATGTAGAAATCTCTTAACGCTCAGCGTGGATAAGTGCTCGGGGCAGTGACCACCAGGGGTTTAGAGCCTCAGACAAATCTACCCCGAGCTGTGCTGGGCCCACCAGTGAGGGGGTAGCAGGGCTGCTGAGACCTGGCTGAGCAGCCTGAGCAGAGCTCTGCACTCCTGGGATGGGGCTGGGCTGCACTGATGCTCTGTGGCCACAGGGCAGGTGTCCTGCAGTTGCTGTGCTGCAGCAACCAGAGCTTTCCTGGCTGCTCATGGGCGTGAAACTGTGGGAAGGGTTTCATGAGCATCAAAACAGCTTTGCCAGTGTATTTCTCCCCTGGAGGGTGGACAGGCAGGCTGTCAACCCAAGGAGAAGTGCAGCTGCTTTCCAAGCCAAGATGCTGAGGTTTGTTTTCAAACTTCTTGTGAGTTGGTAAAGACGAAGTCCAACTGCCCCTTGCCCGTCCCCAAATACCTCCATGGCCCCTCTAGACATGCCTTGGTATTTGTGGATAATCCATGTGGTCCTTAACCCTCAGTGATGGTTCTGTTAACAAAGAGTAACATCTCACGTTCCTCAGTTGAAAGGTTCTCTGTAACCTCCTCCTGCTACACATTCCCTGCCTGTTATTTATGACTTTAGCTTTGAAAATGGTTTATCCCATAATTTGACTTTGAGTGTATTCAGTCCACACTTTGATCTGAAAGATTAAGATGGCTGGGTTTTAGTTGTGGCTCCCAGATGAAGATCACAGGGAATTCATGAGGGCATGGGGGATAAAAAATAATTAGGGAGAATATCAATGTACAATCCCAAAAACTGAGCTTCTCTGCAGTAAACACCTCCCAGTAGGAGAATGAAAATGCATTTCAGTCCATGTATTCCCAGTGAATCTCTGCCATATTAAAAGCCTAAATGGGAGTTAGAAATATATAATCAGACTTACACTATAGGGATTTGAGACATTAGTTCATCATTGCATCTAAGGCACAGTCCAGGGTTTTTCTCACTGAGAAAAGCCTTTGCACTTTCAAACAGACTAGGAGGATAAGGTATATTTTGCCACTGCTTGTATCACCAAAATATATTTTCATACTTATAGAAACCAGCAATGGGATTCTATCAAAAGGAAGTCGGTATATCATCTGTCTTATATATCTGTTGTGTAGTCATGTGGGGCTCTCCTCTGTTCAAGGAATTAGTCAGGCGTGTAATAAGCAGATCACTGACAGTTTAAAATGATTTCTCTGAAATGGTGCATTGTCAATTGACTGGAGACAACTTATTCTGGGCATTTCTTCCAAGTATGTCTAAAAATGATCTTTCACTTTGAAGCCAACCATTATATTATTTGTTTTTTCTTTCTTCACCAAAATTAAAATAAAATATCTCAGAGTGGAATGTGATACATGCTTGTGATGCTCTGTAGTGATATACTTTATATTTTCTTTGACACAATTGCTGGAAAGAAAATGGGGATTGACTCCACATTTGAGACTTAACTTGAACTCCATGTATTTTTATATGCAGGGGAGTGATGGTTTTCCCAGTGTCTCACAGCTCAGGGGAGCCACGGGAGCCTGTCTGCTAACAGGTTTGCTCCCGGGGTGGCTGCAAAACCAGCAGGTCTGGGAAGGTATTTGTTCTGAATTTCTGTGACTGGCTTGGGTTGGGGTTCTGTGTCATTCTGCCACAGGGCCTGAGCTAACAAGCTTTGCTTTTGCTAGAAATGTGTCTTGAATGTGTTCCTACTTACACATCACTGTGCTGTTCGTAATTCCTCATAGGATAATGCTGTTACCTGGGGAGTTATTTTAAGTCACTGCTATGCCAGTTGGAAGTTCAGCATCCTGTGCTGTTTTATGGTGTCTTGGTGTAAATTGTATTTATCTGCCATAATTAAACAGTTACTACTGTTAAGTGTCTTCTTCTTTCAGTAAAAATTATTTTACTTTCTTTTACTTTAACAGTAAAATAAAAACGTGTCCATGAGGGGTTGTTTTGGCCTGTCAGCTTCTGACTGAAACCACTTTTTGGTAGGTGACTTGAAAACCATTATAAAGAGCGAGCGTTCTGGATTCACTGGGGCTAAGGAAGTCTCCTGAAGTTTCTAGGGCAGTGTGAGTCATAGAAAACAGGAAAATTAAGGCAGCATTTTGAAGAGGTCCTTCTGTAGTTGTTCTGCAGTTCCTTATCATTGTATCTATAAAATATAAAATCAAGATAAAAAATGGTGCCATACCTGTTCTTCAGTTCTACAGCTTTAAAGCATCTCCATCCAGCTACAAAGTGAACGCCCTGGTGTTCCCGACAGTCCCGTACTCCACAAGTCATAGCCAGTGCTGGTGCTTGCCTTCAGCATTTTCACACTGTTGAGGGTTCTCAGGCAAAGGGAGAGTCCGGGGGATGAGCTCTGTCCCTGCTGGCGCACAGCTGGGATGCCTCTGGAGCATGGTCTGTGTGTTGGGAATTGCATGGGGAAATCCATGTTGGTCCCTCTGCACAAACCTGCAAAGCCTTGGAGTCACAGGGGCCTGGGGCCACTGGGAACTCAGCTTTTACAAGGAGGGTTTGCATCCCATCAGACCTTCATCATCCACGAGGCTTGCCACTCTTTTAGGAGTTAAACTTTGGGTTGGGCTCTTTGGTTGTTGATTTCTTTATTGTTGAATGAAATATATTCAGTTTCAGTGCAACACTGTTTAAAACTTAGTGTAAAAAGAGCTATATCTTGTATTACAGGCACATGCTGTGATTCTTGGGGTGTCCCATATAGGGCCAGGAGTTGGACTTGATGATCTTGATGGGTCCCTTCCAGCCTAGGATATTCTATGATTCTTTTATCCGTTCTTCAGGGACTCCTGCCTGCATACTTCCCTGTTTTCCCTTCTTCCTTTAGGGAGCTGCAGGAAACATTGCAGTGGCTCCTACGCACTGGACATCCTAGATCTCTACTGGACATCTTAAATATGTGTAAAAGCACAGAGAATGCTTGAATCTTGGATGGAACTGGATAATTTGCCCCAGTGAGGGGGAAAATCATCTTATATTTTCTGGACAGTTTCCATGTATTCAGCCTTTCCTGGTACCCTCTGGAGATGTTTTCTGGTTATATGTGTTTTAGGAGTTCCCATCTTGCCCAGAGTGTCACCCTTTTATTATACCAATTAGTCTCATTCCCTTTAGCTGGGCAACTAAATCTAAGTGAATCTGAATTACTGTTCTCAAGTGCACACTAAATTATGACATAAATACAAGTGTATAATTAATGACAACCACTTGAACAGTATTGCATAGGCAATTTCACTTAAAAAAATGCATAAATTCAATCGAGCCTGAAATATGAGCTTGAGGTGTTGAATGCAGCACTCGGAGGTTCTCAGAAGGCTGTGTTTTCATGTGTGAATATATATAGGTCTGAAACTTGGATTTAGTGATGGAAAAGTACTGCATTTATGTGTGTGTGTGTCAGTATATACATACACATGTATGTAGGAACACATACATGCAGAAGAGGCTACAAGTTATTGAAAATGACATTTAGGAAAGATGTTGAAAATAGTGCTGGTATCAGAGCTGTCTCTCCCAAAACTTCCTATAGTAGATTATGAATAAATGCACTGAAAACTGTATTCTAGTATTAAAGCAATTATGAAGCTATAATATCTCCCTTAACTAGTAAAAGCACGAGTGTTTGAATTCCCATCATGTTTCAAATTTGGTGCCCTATGTCATGGTTTGATTTTGTCATACACTGTTGGAACTGAAAACTGGCCAGCTCTTCTTAGCACTCTGATTTTATTTGACCTGAATAATATTCATCCATCACTTTTGTTTTTTAAGGCATTCATATTGTGCAGCAAAGTTTCAAAGTGGATTAACTTCCTAATCTTTCACTCCAGGAGACTTAGGTTTGAATCTGTCATAGGTGAGAGGGATAGTCAATATGTTATTTCAGGAGCCTCGCTGGCAAAGATGGGGAGATAAGGCATGCTGTGGTCCAAGTGATTGTTTTCAGAAGTTCTGTTGCACAGTAAATATGTATTTGCTTTAGAAAAAAACCCAAACACCAGAGCAAAACAACTTTTGTCACTAGCTATCAAAACAGGAGCATCGTTGGGTGTCCTTGTGAGAGCAAAGAGGTTCAGGCCTGTGCACTCGGATCTCAGTATTGATTTTGTTGGCTCTAAAGTGCAGTGATCAACAAAGTTGTGAATAAGCCACTAAGAGTAGAAAATACAGAAAGCAGAAGCCAACAGCTCCGTTAGAATGTTGTGACAGGTTGTCCTTGGCCATCAGGCTGAAATTAAGGGGGGTCGGTGTCTGTGTGACCACAGAACTCCTTGGTGGTCATCAGGAGAGTTGTTTTGTGGGAGTTATGAGCAGGTCAGAGCAGGTGAAAGATGAAAATAAGTGTATGTGTGTGTGTTTATTCAAGTGCATGATAGTGTTGTAAAAGTCATTCTGTTCCTCAGGTCATTTAGTCGAGAAAAATGCAAAAATATGTGAAGAAGCTTCACGGCAGAACCTTGGAAGGGCTGAAGGGAGACAGGGAATGCTGTGACCAGGCTGGGACTGGAGAGCAGCTGCACCTCAGCAGAACGTGGCATTGGGTTTTGATACCCAAAGAATTTTAACTGTCTATCCCTTGTGTCTATCCCTTGCAGTCTTATTGCATTGGGAGGCATTTGCTGATTCATTTTCATTTTGCTTTTTCTGTGTTAGTGCTTCACACCTTGTGGTCTCAGGAGAAACAAGCACGGAGCAGACCTGTTTCATTGCATTGACTAAGCAGATAAATACAATTATTCTCAAAATTCATTAAACTTGTTTCTATCCTTCAGAGCATTTAGGTCTGTGCTTATCAGTCGTTTCTCAAATCAAATGAATGTCCTAATAAAGGCTTGTTTTCAAAAAGAGTTAAGAAAATTAGAGGGATTTTAAAGTCAACAGATATATTTAGACAGGCCATTCTTATTCATTTTATTATAGGTTAATGATTAAGTTTAATGCGAAATTGGGCTGTAGATCCTTATATGGCCTTGCAAAGGGCTGTGCAGTTTTCTTGTCTAAAATGCCTTAAAATTCCAATGAACTCGGAGCTTCAGGGCAAAAATTCTCCATATATTTTACTAGGGATTTTGGAAACTCTTTTGAACAAAAATATTTATTTCATCAAAATTAATTCTCAGGAAGGCTTTTTCTTTTCAGTGAAATGATGATAATGCCGTTCGTACTGATGTTCATAGGTCTTTCTCCACTCAGCAGAGCATTTCACTGAGGTGTGTCCAGCTCTTCAAACCTGTTTTCAGTGTGCAGTGAGGAGTGACCTGGACAGGATGGAAACATCACAGGAAATGTTGGGTTTGGGGGGTTATGCACTAAGGCTGATCTTCACAATTGAACCAACTTCCAACCTAAATGTTTTCAGTCAGATTTCTGATTAGCAAATATAGAGGTAAAAAATGAAAAGGAAGGAAATCAGGTGGTAGCATGGGGGTGTTTCTATGGGACTGTGCTGGTTTAAAAGTAAACCGGCAGAAGAAATGAATCCGACTCAAAAGAGTTTAGAAGTCAGAACTATAATTTAATAAAAAGATTACAATAGATACACTGATGCAAAGGAAAATTGGTTTCAGCCCTCAAAACCCAGTTGTACAACCCAGCCCCCTGGGGCACAAACAGTATGGTGCTCACCAGCCCCTGTGCTGAGCACCACGTGGTCCCCCTGAGTCCAAAGCAAAAAGAAAAGGAAAAACCTGTTTTCCTTCCAGAAGGTTGGTGGTTGCAGCCTGGTTGAGAGTGGTAGTTGCAGTCCTGTTGAGGTGCTGGTCCTCCTCTCAACCTGATGAGTGAGTGAGTGCCCCAAGTTCCAAAACTCCAAGCTTATCTATGCTTGGGTTCAGATAGGAACACCCAGTACCTCTCCCAGGATGAGGGTTTTCACAAAGGGCAATTTACTCAGTGAGTCACATGATGCTTTGGTCTACTTGATGCCCCATTAGCAGACAGAACACCTCAGGTTGGGTGTGAAGTTGTTAATGACTCCTGGAGGGGAGTTATCCCACCTGAATCATTGGTGTGAAGACAGGGAACCCTCTTATCTCTGTTTTCTCATGCACCCAGTTCATAGCCTGAGGTGTCAGGTGTGTCCTGGGCAGCTGTTGCAAACAATGCATCGTTAACAGTTCATGATAAATGGCAGAGAGGGTATGGAATACACAGTTCCAGTTACATTCCCACAGTGATAAACTGGTCCCAGCCACTATAACTAGGACAGGGGACAAAAAGAATTTGGTTACCGAGGATGACCTTGTTTGTATATGATGCCATTTCTGACTTGTCATAGCTTAAACCAGCACCTTATTTGTAAATAAATCACAGAATCATGGAATATGCTGAGCTGGAAGGGACCCATCAGGATCATCAGTCCAACTCCTGGCCCTGCACAGACACCCCAATAATCCCTCCCTGTGCCCCAGAGGATCATCCAAATGCTCCTGGAGCTCCTGGGGAGCCTGGGCAGTGCCCCACCACCCTCTGGGGGAAGAACCTTTGCCTGAGATCCAACCTGAGCCTGCCCTGACACAACTCCAGCCATTGCCTGGCTGCTGTCCCTGCTCACGGGGCTCAGGGTGCTCTCAGGGTCCAGGCAGCCTCTGGCAGGTGCCTCTCACCCTGTGCTGACTTTTCTGGAGGTGTGGGGCAGGTCTTTGTCTCATTAGTGGGCCAGTCGGCTGCTGAAAGGTCAGAATTGCTGGTCCCAGAGAGGCTGTAAGGGGAGTTCTGGAATGTTTCATCTCTGACTTTAAGGGGGTCCCTGCAGAGCTCCCCTGGCCTCGAGGGAGCCCGTGGGAAGGTCACTGGTGTGTGGAGTTTGCAGCAGGACAGACTCAGTCCCACTCTGCGGGTGTTGCCCACCTGGGACGGGGTTGTGAGTGCTGGGAAAGATGTTGTGCCAGTGACACAACCAGCGCCTTTTCCCCGCCCCGCCACCCAAAGGGGTTCCCGGTCCTGCTGTTGGCAGCGCTCCTGGTGTTGGTGTCGTGTGGGGTGCCTTTGGGAAGGGGACAGTGGGTTAGCCCAGGCCCAGGGGTGTGAACTGCAACACACCCGGTGCACCCCATAGGGCTCTCTGACCTCTGCACGAGGAGAGGAAAAGCAGAAGCTCTCTAAGGTTCTTGCTGGTTTAAAAAAGCAAACCAAACCCAAACCTGCTCCACTCCCCCCATGTTTTCCAAGGACTTTTAGTAATTGAATTGCTTAGCAGCAGGAGTGCACGGGCTCATTCACCTGTGTCCAGACTGGACTTCTGTCACTGTCACAGCAGGACAATACTGATGAGATCAGGCAAACAGGGATGATCTAACTGAGCACGGAGAAAGTGGCAAAGATTTTAAAATGAAAAAGTAAATGCAAGGAGCATGGAAATTAGAGAGCTGTGCCTTAAATTACTACTGAAACTAGTCAGTGAGGGATTGAGGGCTGGTTATGATGCTGACAAACACTTTTTTCATTTTCAAATGCACAGTCTAAGTTGAGAGTCTTAATGAGTGTGTTTTATCTTGAAGATCAGTGGCCGCACCACTTTCCAAGGTGCTCTATTTCTTCCAGCTTTTCATTTGCTTCTCTCGCAGAGAGATTGCACCTTGCCATTCACCAAATATGTATCTTTTTGAGCAGAGTGCATTAATATGCTGTAACAGTCTACTTAAAACTACAGAGTGTACCTTGTATGCCTGTGCTAGTTAATCCAAAACAAAGATTAAGTAAGGGTTTTGTATATAAGGGGGAAGCTGAATGTGAAATTAAAATGTAAATCAAAAAGTAATTGGCTTTTTGTGCATAGTTTAGATAAGATTTACTTTTGAAGAATGACTTTGTGTTTTAACACAGCAGGCCAGACACCATGTGGCACACTTGCACTTAATAATGGCAACCAATCTAGGCCATAAATATTGCAAACAATGCCATTTGAATGAGGAGCACTATGAACCATAATAAAAACTCTTGTGATTAATTCTAAAACTGCTCTGTTCATATTAGACCTGCAGTGGCCTCCCTGATGAGATCAATACAGCGTAGCAGAGTGATTCTAATAGAAGTGTTATTATCTTTTAATCTTCAGGAGAATGCCAACTTTGAGAATTCTTCAGCATTCTGGCTGCTTATTTTCTTGGAGCAACCTTGAAGGCAGTTGTTTTCTGAAATGAAGATACATTAGAGTCTTTTCAAGGATTTATCAGTAATATGACATGGTCACTGTTTGTGGAGCCAGCAGCTAAAAGGCACATTTGTATGCTGAGACTTACAATTGGTCACGATGACCTTCCCTGTCAGCTTCTGTTTTCTCAGCAGACAAATGCCTTGGGTGAATGAAGAGTAAAGGACAGGGATGGGAGTGGGACGGGGCAGAGCAGCACTTTAACTGCAGCATCCACTTCCCAGTTGCATGGGAGCTGCAGGCTGTGCTGGATGGAGTTGGGTCTGGAACACATTGCCATGAGCAGTGGAAGAGAAACCTTAGCCTGTGATTGCTACAGTCGCAGGATGGGTCATCTTGGAAGGGACCACAGCAGGGCATCTGATCCCACCTCCCTGCTCCAGCAGGGCCATCCCAGAGCACATGGCACAGCATTGTGGCCAGAGGGGTCTGGAATATCCCCATGAGGAGTCTCCACCCTGTCTCTGGTCTCCGTTCAGTGCTGGGTCACTGCACAGCCAAGAAGTTCTTCCCCATGGGCAGGTGGAACTTGCTGGCCATCAGTTCCTGCCCGTTCCTCTTGTGCCATCACTGGGCCTCTCGAGCAGAGCCTGGTCCCTGCTCTGTCCCCTCCCTGCAGGCACTGCCACACCTGGGCAGGTCCCCTCTCAGTGTCTGCTCTGGAGGCTGAACAGCCCCAGCTCCCTCAGCCTTTGCTGCTCCCAGAGATGCTCCAGTGCCTTGGGCATCTCCGCAGCCTGCGCTGGCCCCGCTGCAGGAGCTCCATGGCCCTGCTGTGCTGAGGAGCCACAGCTGGACACGGCCCTGCAGATGTGCCTGCCAGGGCTGGGCAGAGGGGCAGGGTCCCCTCCTGACCTGCTGCCAGTGCCCTTCCTGGCACCCCCAGGACACCACTGCCCTCCTCACCCCCAGGACACCACTGCCCTCCTCACCCCCAGGACACCACTGCCCTCCTCACCCCCAGGACACTTGGCTGGCAAGTCTGTAAAGATGCTTTGTAGTTGTCAAACATCCAAAGACAATTAAAGGCAGAAGGGTTTTTGGTTTTGGTGTTTGCTACCTTTTAACATAAAATAATAACAAAACATTGTTTAATTTGTAATCTGAGTTTGGCAAGAGAAGCTTAAAGATCCACTAGCCATTCCTAAGATCTTTCAGGTACAGGCAGCAGTGTCAGTGCCTGGTTCTGAGCCTCCTGAAGGGCAGCTCTGCCTGAGCAGGTCTGTGAGGTTGCTGCAGGTTGTTTGCAGCATTCCCAAATGTGTGGCTTCTCTGGAACATGCAGCCTGCTCGGGAGGAATAGACACAGGTCCAAAGAGAGACACAGCAGCAAGTGATGTAAAAGGGAATTCTTTGATGCTTCCTATTTTTCTCAGTGCTCCAGGAATAGAAATATCGTGTCACTTAATTTGAAGTATCTGGGTTATAAACATGTTTTCTACAGGAGTCTCCAACAAATGGGAAAAACACAGTTGAAATGAAGCTATTCAGTGTAATAAAGGGAAGGTGAGGGCTGGCAGTGGGTTGCTGAGGAAGCTGCCAGTGGAGCTGTCTGCTGCGACACTGCATTGGGGCTGCCTGGAGAGGTGCACAGAGATATTCTTCCATGGAATCTGTGATAAGACAGAAAGGGAAGACTGGTGTAAATAATTATAGTTTGCTTCCATTTCAGACTTGTAACCAATTTAATTATTAACAGAGGAGATCAAGAATATTTGGGGGTTTGCTGCAGGTTTGTTTGTTTGTTAGTTAATTTGTTTGTTTTTTAAGTTTCAGATTACACTAAGTGTATTTCACAGGCATTTCCTTGTTTGCACAAGTGGCTTTAGGTGCTTGGGGGAGCTGAGGTTGGGGTTGGCACCCAGAATTCCAGTTCCTTGCAGACAGGCACTGTACAGCTCTATTTCAGCGTTGTGCTCTCAGGTTTTTGAGGGTGCTTGGAGAGGCTGCTCCTCGTGCACAGAGCTTTTTCACAGAAGGGATGATTTAGGTGTCTCACCGTGGTGCACAGACTGCTGTGAGTTATCCCTCTTGGGGAGCACTGCAGGAGCTGCCCTGCTCTGTGTGCCTATCACAGCCTTGCCTGTTTCACCTGTGGAGGGCTGAAGTTTCCCTAAATTATTGTTAATTGTGATTTCATTCTGTGATCCTTTTGAGGACACATCGTTGGGGGAGAGCAAGTTTTTCTTTTCTGTTAAACAACAAAAAAGGAAGTGGGGAATTGGGGCACTGCTGGTGGGTTGTACTGAAAATATTGACACTGTTTTCATCTTTTCTTTCGGCAACGTGAGTTAATGCCATTGTGGACGAAGCAGGCTGTGCCAAATGAGCTCCTCAGCCATGGAATTCATGAACTGTTCATGGCTTGAAATTTTGTTGTACAGGCTTTCCTAAGTGCTTTTCTTTCTGTTTTAAAAAGTAGGAAGTTTCAAAGGCGGTGCTCTTTTATTCTCCTTCAGGAAATAAAAAAGGAAAAAAAATGCTCTCTGGCAGACACTGTTAATGATGCTAAATGTCTTTGCAAATGTAATCCTCATCTTAGTTTTGTTCTCATTTAATTGAATTAGGAAAGCATAACAAACCAAAAAGGTTACTTTCATAGCCTTAACTTTGCATAATGGCTACGGTGGGATATGTGTTTCCTCTGTAATGTTTCTCTGTGCATGTTACTTGTACTTGACAAGGAAGATTCTTCTGCATGTGAATGGTAATTCATATTCATGTTCTTGCTTTGCATCTTAATTTTAATCAGTGTTAATTAAAATATATTTTCCTCGTGCTCCTTTTCTTAATCTCAACCTACTTATACTCATACAGGCTCTTAAACTATTGGATGTCCTTTTGAAAAATGTGTTTTGCGGCCATAGGATGTCTCTAAAAATTGAGATTAAATTGTTCTTTGTCTTCCGTTGCACACCTGGTGAGTGGAAGAGCTGCACAGGGTACCTGCTGGGCCAGGCCTAGGCTCAGGATTAGAGGCAAACAAACACCCTCCTGTCAAGGCTAATGGGAAGAAGACCAGTTGAAAGGAACGGAACTTAATTAAAGCATAACCTTTGCAATGTAATTCACACAGAACTATCAGGCAGAATTTCATACAGTGCAGATCAGAATTCTTCAATAATTTTCATAAAGTAGAAGGCCAGTGTTTTTCCTCCCAGCCTGTTACTGGGGCCATTGTGCACTTGTCTTACCTGAATTCTAAGGAAGCACCTTGGCTCATATGCGATTTAAGAGCCCTGTTGTTAATAATAACACCCAGGTTATTTCCCATCTTAAAGGAAGTCCTTTCTCAAAATAATTTCCATTATAATTAAACAGGGAACTGTGTAGAATGTGTAGCAGTTGGGCTCATATTTGAACCTGCATCTTAATTCTTGGCCTATAGACCAAATCCCAGGAATTATATGAGGAATCATTTTTCCAGAACCATTCAGTAGCAGAAGAAAAACTATTTGTCGTCTCAGGTGGTTTATAGAGCACCTACAGTAAACTAAGAATGCTTCTTCCATGTCAAGTGTCTGGCATTAATTCCCTTTTCCCCCTTTCTGAGCTGTTACATTTCTAAGTCTTGGCTTGCTTGGAGCTGTGCTGGAAGTTCCATCCTGGAGCTGCGCTGGAGGGCACACACCTAAAGCCTTACATTCTGAAAGTGCTCCTGATCACACACACTAGCAAGAAATTTAACGTCATTCTTTTTAAATCAAGGTCTGATGGCTGTTTTGTCAATCCTAATATTTCAAGAAGCCCTTAAAAATGTGGATCAAAGACATAAACAGGAGACTGACCCTGGCAAAACTCAGAATTCCTGATAGGATGTGAATAGAAATTGGACTATTCAGCACCTTCATATATTTTTACATAGCAACTTATTTGCACATAGATATTTAGGAGTCACAGGGATTGATATGTGCTTGCAGGAATTTGTGTTGGGTAGATTCAACTTGTATCAAATGCTCCTTTTTCACTCCAATACTGGACTTTGAATTACAGTTGTGTTCCTAACAAAAAGGCACATCCCTTATTTATAATCAATGAATCTAGATAATTTTTAAAATTAAAACTATTGCTTCAGATGTTGTTTCTCTTATTTTTAATCCATATGCATCATAAATATATATGTATTTATATATATTTATATATATATATAGGTGGCAATAAAACCTTCTTAAAGAGTACAAAAATATGCAAAGCATGGCCATTTGCTTGGCTTTTTTCTGCTTTCCTTTTCCCCCTCCTTTATTTTTGTCTCTCTGTATCATTACTCCTCTCTCTGCAACACCCTCTCTTAAGAACACTTCGGGTTCTTCACAGATTATCACAATCTGAATTCCAAAATAAAAGTTACAGTCGTGATCTGTGTGTGACGGAGAAGGAAGAAATTAGCCCAGATCCTATTGCTAAAGTGAGTTGCAGTAATTGAAGATATTGCCATAACTGAAGAGTTCTTTCTGAGGCTGAATATAAGAAAGTAAAGCTGTTCCAAACTAATGGCCCAGGTGGATGCAGAGATTAAACCCTGGTATTTAAACCTGAGCAGAACTGACTTGCAAAGTAAAGCTGTATAATAGATCTTGGGAAAGATGCAAATGGATTTCCACTAAGTGTATCTATCAAAAATAAACAGCTAAAAATTTGAGGAATTCCAATTTATAACTATTTTTAAAAATCATTATTATTGGTGTGTGTGATTTTTTTCCTCACAATTTCAAATTCCACCCCTCCAAATTTATTTATTTTTTCTTAATTTTTGCTGGTGTGTCAGTTATTCTAGAATTAAGTGTATTGTGAGATTTGCTTGGACAATGATACTAAAATCCCCATGTCTGAGTGTAGTTTCCAAATGTGATGCATGAACTCTGTATAGAATGGTTGGTTTGTTGTTTAGTTGTCTTTTGGGGTTTTTTTCTCATTACTGGACCATTTTATTAACTTCTGTAAGAAAATAATTTATCCTTGGTAGTTTTGTGTCCATTTAGAAACGTGCAGGGAAACAGGAGCAGTTGTGGAAAAGACCTTCTGGTATTATCAGGGGAATTAAGAACAAGTCTTATTGGAGGAGATTAAAAGATCTTGGCTTATTTCTCGTAGCAAAATAAATGTTAGTAGGGGAAATAAATGGTGTTTCTGAAAATCTGTAGGCAGTAAATGTTAGAGAAAGATTATTTAAAAACAATAAAGATTCAATGATGCAAATGGATATAAATTAAGCATAAATATAGTTAGACTGGAAATTAGAATGTGCTTCTCCTGCTCTTAGAAGAATGTAATTCTGGAATAGCCTTCTAATCTATTTTAAAAAAGCCCCAACAATATTCCTAATATGTCATTGGAAATAGAAAATTTTAGATATTAAGACATTTCATTACTCATATAAATTCGTGCTTTTCTACTTTGCCAGCACAATTCAAATGGCTCCAAAAGCATCCCTGGATTTTGGTGCCTCATATTGGGCTCTGTGTGACAGCATCCAAATACGAATGGAAATGACTGGAAAAATGAAGAGAGGGGTCTCTGCTCTGTGTTTAACATCAAGCAATGAGATACGCTTTATTAGTGGGATAATCCAGATGTTTATCTACCACTGGTTCAGAAGGACAGAATGACCTGATGGTGCATGGATGGAACTCCCTGGTGTTTTAAACCCTTGGCAGCTGCGTAAATGTGGCTCAGAAGAACCTGGAGCAGGAGGGGGGTGGCTCAGGGAGTCAGACTGAGAGCCACTGTCTGTGCTCTCCTGCCTTTGTCTCACCAGCATCAGTTCCACCGCCTGAGCACGCAGGAGGAATGAGTCACTACAGCACAAAGGGGTAAGAGGAGTGAGAAGACAAAAACATTCCTAATTTGAGCTGAAAAGAAAAGGAAATATCTTGTGGCTTGCAAATCTGGTTTGTACTATTGAAAAAACGTTGTGAGCAAACAGTGTTTGTTTTTCTGGCTCCTAAAAGCCCAGGCAGCCCTTTCCTGCTGTATTTATTTCCCTGAGTTGTCACTGTCACCGTTTTGCAGCTGCAGTGAAATGCAGCAGCTGCATTCCCGACTGTGGATGGGAGTTAAGGGTCAAGCAGGGAGAAATTCGCCTTTTAGTCACAGTGTCTTTTACCGGAGCGTAGTTACCATCTAACAACCAGAGCAGGAAGATGAGCAGTGAAAGTTAATAGCAAATAAAAATGCACTTATTAATGTTCCATTAATTGCCATGCTGATCATTCCGCCCATCCCTGATGGCAGGACCTTACATGTGTAAGTCTCCTGAGCAGCACATCCCCCAGCTGGGCTGCAGAGTTGCAGGGACAAACAGGACAAGGTGGTGACACTGCCACCCTTGGAGTCAGTGGATTTAGTGCTGCCATTGCCAGCAGACGTGGTAAGAGGGAAAGGAATTTTTGCGTTCACAAGTGTAGGAAGGCACAGGCTGTAGTGCCCATGTGAGACTTCAGCTGTCCCAAAGTCTGTGGGAAGCATAATAGGCTTGGGTGTAACCAGAGGACAAATTCTTATGGGAGATGGAGGGTGAGCTGAGATGTTCTGCTGAGTCTCCTCAAAAAACAAGGAAGAGCTGGTCAAAGACATTAAAGGCATGGGCATCCTTCCCTGCAGGGACCACAAGACTGGAGTTTGAAATCCTGTAAGACAAAGTCAGAATGAGATCACAGGCTTGGATTTTAGGAAAGCAGATTTTTGCCTTACTCAGGGATCTTCTTGGCAGGCTTCATGGAAGACTGCCCTGGAGGGTCAAAGGGACACAGGACAGCTGGTTGTTATTCAGAGACAGTCTCCGCGGGGCACAAAACCAGGGAATTGCAATGTTTAGGAAGTCAGGCAAGTGTGGCAGAAGGGCAGCGTGGGTGACCAAGGAGGAGGTGCAGGGAAGGAGGAAGCAGCGATGGGCTCCCCTGGAGGGACACAGGGACGGTGTCTCTGCGTGCAGGGGTAGGAGTCGGAATTTCAAAGCTCCGCTGGAGCTGAAAACAGAGGGCTGTGAACAGGAACTGTGCTGGCTGACAGAAGCGCATCGACAGCAAGGGAAAGGCAGAGCAAACTGCGGGGCTGCTGGGGCTGTGCCTGGCCATTCCTGCAGCAGAAGCTGGACGAGGTGGCCTCGGGGGCGTTTCTGCCTCCATGGTCTGGGGTGAGGTTGTAGCCAACCCCTGGTGCTGCTGGGCATCCTGTGCAAGGGGGGCAGCTCTGCCAGCCAAGGGGCATCGCAGTGCGGTTGGTATCTCTGAATACAAACCTGAAACCAGGTTTGGAACAAGCAAAGCAAATGAGTTGACTTAGGTCTAAATACGGGCAGTAGGTGTGAAAAATGATTGAATAAGACTGCAGACATGCCATTATCAAGGTCACGTACCAAAAGAGACAAGCTCAGTGCTTTTCGAGCCAGTGAAAGGAGGTTTGTCCTCCAGCACAGAGGGGCAGGGGCTGGGCTTTTCCACAGAGGTCTTCAGCAACACAGGGAAGGCCTCATTTAGCAGTGTCTGCATGGTGCTACTGGATTAACCTTTTAAATTGTTATTTATGCCATAAAAAAATACATTAAGGTCTCGGTTTAACCTTCCCCCTCCCCCCCCCTATTTTACTTTAATTTGCACCTGTGCAAACTGAGATGATTTCTTTTTGTAGTTACAAAAATCTCAGCTCCTGTGCCAAAGATCACAGAAGTCAATAGAAATTTTTAATGATCTCCAGTGGAGTAGGCCCTAAATGTCAGATGTGCAGAGCAGGGAATTTTATTGTGCCTAAGAAAACTAATTTCTTCATTTCAGATGCCCATCTTAGCAGTTTTTTAGGATTTCCTGATTGCTGATATTTAGGTTCTGTCGATATTTTGACCTGGTCAAACCTTTCTAAACAAGTATCTCCACACAACTGGCTTTTCCCTTAAAAGCCCTGCTATTTTTCTTTTACTCAGAAAAAAAGGCAATATGTCTGTCGAAAATATCAGCATGACTTTCTTTCACATGTGTCAGTTCTGTTTCATTACTCCTGGGATAATGTATTAGTCAGGAACAAGTTCTCTCCCTGTTCTGCTATTCAACATTTATAAAATCAGAACATTAAATGACTCTAGTGTCCTCCAAAAGCCTCATTTACTTTGGATCTCTCAATTTCAGAGGATTTTGTGTTTCTTCTGAGGTTATTTGCACAACCCAGCCTTCAGACTGACTCCAGGTTCATGATGCCTGCTCATGAGTGCTGCATCAGGAATTTCATTTGGCCAGACCTGTCACTGGTGCAGTAAATGTTTGCACATTGAAGTTCTATGTTGGTGCATTTTATAAGTAGTTATTAGTGAAGCAACTAAAGGTCACACATAATTTTGAAGATGATGGGAAAATAATACCGAGATTCCCTGCTAGACAAAAGAATTGGTCTCAGCAAAATTAAATGAGCTTTTTATGTGCTGTTGGCAGCTGAAACACACCAGGGTCAGGCATCTTGTCCATGGAAAACAAACCCTTTTCACCGGAGTTTGCAGACTGCCACGTCTGTCAGGTGGTTCTCTTGAAAGCAGCTTATTTTCCTGAGAATTGAGATATGATAATTACAAAGGTAGTTTTTTTAATTTTATTTTTAAATGATGCTTTTGGGAATTTCTGAAGGCTTTTATCCACCTAAATTGTGGGGTTCCTAATTGCAATTAGGAGTGACGCAGTGGGATTTGTGCACAGGGCTCTGCCTGCACTGGGGGGTTGCACGGAAGCTCTGCTGGAGAAAACGGCTCTGAAGGGACTCTTGGAGCTGCTGCCCGGGTGCCTCAGTGAGTGTTTTCCTAGAAACAGCCCTCCAGTAAATGGAGACCATTACGTTTACCAAAGAGCCAAAAAGCTCACTCCAAATGTGCTGTTTGTACATCCAATTACCGTCCCGTACCTGTGCCTGTGAATCCTCTGAAGAGCCTGTGAATTCAAAATTCTTCAAATCACGGATGATCCTCCTGTCTGCTGGAACAGAACACACCCCAGTCGTGAGGGGTGATAGAAGTTAAGGGTATTTTTATTGATTTATTTTAACATTTGGCCTTTTTTTTTTTTTTTTTGTGGAATGCAGGAAAAGCCTCTTTTTTTCCTTGTGAGATAAAACTGTGTTTGGTGTAAAAGTCTAAAGTCTGCTTCTGAAAAGTGGAAAAGTGTTGTAAAACTGTTTAATGATAAATTCCCATCTGCTCTGCTGGAAAAGCACAATATTTGTATTAGCTGCCATTAAGAGTAATCCTGCATAAAGGAATTCTGAAAGTTTTATTCACCTAGAAATTGCTCTGGCAATTTACCTTCCTAATGTATTTAGCAGTTGCCCAATCCTTCAAGAGTTCTCTCCTGTTTTGCTCCTCACTCGACTGAATGTGCATGAATCCCTATGGATGTGCCTTTCCAGATGTTTCCAAAAACTAATTGTGAAACCGAGATTTGATTTTGTTATAAGAGAATTTGATTGTTGACTCTGATTCTCAGCTGCCTTGCACAGTTCTCTGTGCCCCTGTGGTTGAAGGTGTGTGTGTCAGTTCTCAGAACATCCTGTACATCACATTCTGGGCTCCTTTCATGTCACAGCCTGATGGAGCAGCATCCTTTGCACTCATGGATGCAGACATTCCCATAGGAAGGCTCTTGTGCTTGAGTGAGTCGTTCTGGTAAATTCAGAGGAACTAAACTGCTGGTGACCTGCTGGGAATCAGCCCTGGGAGAAGGGTCTGAGTGGACAACGAGCCATCCCTGACCAGACGAGTGTCCTGGGGGTGAGGAGGGCAGTGGTGTCCTGGGGGCACCAGGAAGGGCACTGGCAGCAGGTCAGGAGGGGACCCTGCCCCTCTGCCCAGCCCTGGCAGGCACATCTGCAGGGCCGTGTCCAGCTGTGGCTCCTCAGCACAGCAGGGCCATGGAGCTCCTGCAGCGGGGCCAGCGCAGGCTGCGGAGATGCCGAAGGCACTGGAGCATCTCTGGGAGCAGCAAAGGCTGAGGGAGCTGGGGCTGTTCAGACTCCAGAGCAGACACTGAGAGGGGACCTGCCCAGGGGTGGCAGTGCCCGCAGGGAGGGGGCAGAGCAGGGACCAGGCTCTGCTCGAGGGGCCCAGTGATGGCACAAGAGGAACGGGCAGGAACTGATGGCCAGCAAGTTCCACCTGCACATGGGAAGAACTTCTTGGCTGTGCAGTGACCCAGCACAGAACGGAGACCAGAGACGGGGTGGAGTCTCCTCATGGGGATATTCCAGACCCCTCTGGCCACAATGCTGTGCCGTGTGCTCTGGGATGGCCCTGGTGGAGCAGGGAGGTGGCACCAGCTGCCCCACTGTGGTCCCTCCCGGCCTGGCCCATCCTGTGGTCAGGAATTCTACCAAATCTCACCACTAACAAAACAGATTAAGAGGATTGCAGGAGCTGGATAAAGTATGTCCCAGTTCTCTTGATCGGTTTTTATTCTGTAGTCACAGGTGACTAAACACTGTGCACAGAATTACATTTGAACAAAGCTGAGGATTGTAAGCATTTTCCAGTTGGATATTTCTGTAATTCTGCTGAATCATAATGAAATCATTAAGTTTCTGTTGATCAAATCAATGACTGTGTAGGTTTCATAAGTCATTAGATCCTAATAATGAGTTAGATGTTTAGCAAAATGATATTTAAACTTGAAAGCAGGTGGGATTTTTTGCTATAGATGATTTACTTTCCCAGCAAACTCAAAAATATTTAAAAAGTCTGCTTGTGATAGTGACGAATTTGTCCAGCAAATGTGGAAAAGTCTATTTCAGGAGTTATTTTCTTCATACAAGTGACAGTTTTTAATGTGCTCCTTTTTTGTTTCCCTTGAAGCACACTGTAACTCATATTTGTCCACCTTAACAAGGCAGCTCAGCATAAAAAAAAATTTATGTATATTCCCCCTTTTGAAGCTGCCTAAAAAGAAAGCCTGCAGCAGTCATCAAATGAAAAGATGCATGAATTTTAATCCACTACGAAAGTACACTTTCAAACTTCAAGTGATAATTTAGTTTTACTCAGAGGTCCAGCCAAGCATATCAAATGATGTGAGGAAATGTTAAGATAAAGCTTCTGGAAGCTCTTCTCTCTAAATGTGTGCTCATTTCCTTCTTAGGCAGCTCTTTCTGGGCCACTAATATGGCAAGTAATATTGCTCACAGTGATTATGATGATAGTGCCATAAACAATAGACTTTTTATTAGGTGCAGGGTGAAAATTTTAATTTAATTTCTGCTACTACAATGTCTTTGACTGTCTAAACATTAGGATGTGTATGTAGACCGTCATATGGATATGTCCATAGGCTGTCAGCCTGTCCCCATAGCCTAAATAACCATTGATATCCTTTGCAGCCAAAACAACTTTCTTCTTTTGAATTTAGGTGTTTTGGTTTTTTTTTGAATTTAGGCTTTCGCATAGATGGAACCTTCAAATGAGACTTAAAATCTGGCCCCAATTCAGACAGATATAACGTGAAGAGTTTACCAACTAAACTGTAAGAGTCGCACTTGGTCTAGTTTTTGACACCAGAGTGGGGCATTTTCCTGTCAGAACATTCGTTGCCAATTACAAATGAGGTGCTGGGCAGTGGGGGCACCGAAGGGCAGCTGTTGTGGTTTGTTTGGAGGGGATGCAGCGATGCCACCTCACTGCCCAGCTCAGGGGATGTTCACCCCGGGCTGCAAACCCGCCTGCGAAATCAAGCCGAGTATTGCAGCACTTCAAGCTTGTCCATGGCCTTCAGGTTGCGACATGGGAATCTTCCAGTGGGATGGAATCTCGTGGGAGTTTTGGAGAGTCCAGGCCCGATATTGGCTCTCTCTTCTGACTGCCACAAGTTTCTCTTGGTGTAAAAGTTGTCGCCGAAGTCCTGCTCTGATTCACCTTCACAAACACAAACTGCTGTTGGGTTTCAATTTTAAGGGCTTTGATACTTATTTTCAAGACCAGTTTTTGTAATTCTTCAAAATATATTGGGGTTTTGGTGATTGAAATGGGAAGACCTTGACGATTACCAAAAGTTTGTTTTATTAAGAAGTTCTTGTAGAACACAGATCGTCCCCTGAAATTAGGAATGCCAGATTTTGGCAGGGCTAGCCAACCCCAAACCAAGTTTGTGAACAATGAACTTAGAGAGTTTGCCATGAAAAGTTTTATAAAGGTGATATAAATAATATTTTAAGTGGTATTGACAGATTTTAAAGATGGAATTTTAATTCTGTACAACTCAAAAATGAGGGCAAATCCAAAGGCTTCCTTGGACATTTTTGCTGTATGATCGAATCCAGAAACATCCAGAGCATTTCTAAAATAGAAAAGATGCTGAAGAAGTTGCCTTTGACTTATTTTATGTAAGAAGACATAATTTTATTTATATTCACTGTGTTTTAAAGATTTCAAATACTTTTTAAACATCTATAAGTAGTGTTTTCCACATTAGTGTGTTGTTACTAAAACCTGAATTTAGTTTTTCCACTTGAGTATATTTAAACAGTCCAATGAATATGCTGAAATGAAGACTGTAAAGACTGATGGGTGTCTGTGTCAAATTACATGTATTTTTCCTTGTTCATTGTAATGTGATCCTATTAAAAGTTTATTGAGTCCAGAGAGTTAAATTACAGTCCTAAAGCCTCACAAATCCAAAATCAGAGTCTGTTTACAATAAACTTGCAGTGTTTTTGTTTCCTTTTTGCATCAGGATGGCTCCACATCTCAGAAGGGATTTGCCAGCTACAAATAGGGAAAACATTGTGTTTATCTCTTAATCAAATGTGAAAAATAAAAGCAGCAGGGCTGCAGCTGGAACCTGGGGCTGTTCAGATGCTTATGTGAGAACAATAATCTTTTTCTAGAAATCCCTGGATTTCAGCTTCCTTTGGTACTAAAAAGAAACATAAATGTTCACAAAGATAAAATTATGTATGATTTAATTAATCAGAGGGGATATGGAACTTTTTAGTTTTGTAACTTTTACATAAAAAATAACTAATAATTCTTCCAGTGTGTAGTAGCTCCTTGCAGGTTGTTGAGATTTCTTCCTTGGCTGATGAAACCTTGGGAGGCTTGGATTGTGTGTGGACCTTTCTGTGGAAACCTGAAGCAGTAGAACATGTTTGTTTCTGTGAGGACAGTTTTAGCAACGAGGAATAAAAACAAAACCAGAAGTCAGTGTAAGAAAGAGATGGGTTTGCTGGTAGGTCTTTTTTTCTTCCGTGGACTTTCATGTTCAGCAAGTCCATTTGTTGTCCTTGTTTTCTTACCTGTGACTTGGAAATAAGGGTTTAGAGGGTCCCCTTGCAAAACTTCCCCCTGCCCCTGTAATGCCAGGCACAGGTTTGGGGGGTTCAGGACTCCTTGCTCTCCATGTTCCCTCCTGGGCCTCAGAGGAGGAGATCCCAAAGAGTTTTGGATATGGGTTTACTGGTGTGGGGGTGTGAGATCCTGAATGTTGCCTGAGTGTAAAAATGTAAAGGTTTTCTGCTTCTCTATAGTTTGTTTTCAGAAGCAATCTGGTCGACATGATTCTTGGAACATTTTTAATAACACTCAGTACCATAAGGTAAAAATGAAGTGTGTTCCCTTACCAAATAATTACATTTTGTCTTTTTGCTTTTGGCTGCATGAAATAACCTCCCCGTAGCTGAGCACTTGTTAAATTTTGTAGGGTATATTTTGCCATCTACAGGAGTCCACAACTCCCATCCTTGGGACCTTCAGTGGAATATAAACTTTGCTGTCAGAGCTCCATTGGCGACAGTCTTACTTTTTAATTAGGTTTAACCAAGTTTGTAGGTGGCAGCTTGAATTTTAGGGTCTTTTTGGTTTGAGGAGAAGGGTTAGAAGTGCAGTAGAACTAATAAGTTTTAACATCTTTTGCCAAAAATCTCTAACTTTTAACTGAAAACAGAAAGTATTTCAGTCGGATTTGGTCCAGAATGAATCACACTCTGCCCAGGAACTCAGAGCAGCTGATTCTTGTTACAGGATTAGCACGAGTGTCACATGAGTTTCGTGGTATTGTCAGTGTGGTGCTGTGATAAAGGAGACCACTGCGACAAAACACAAAGCTCTGGGCAACAAAGTGCTCCTAAAACCAGTTTTCAGGTAATTTATGGTAATTTTCAGCGTGCAAATATCCAAATTACCAAATGTATTTGCTCGTGCTGGTAGCTTTGGGAGTGTGTGGAATTATGGCATGATTTTTTCCTTCATGCCCAGGTGTATTCATTTCATAAGAACATAAAGTGAATACCTCTTTAATATATAGATAATTTAACTAAAATAATTAATTCTGAAAATGCTGATATTTCATACTAAAGTGTTGGGGTTTTTTTAGAGGGGAAGCATTTTGGAAATACTTTAGGATGCTGAGCAATCTGCAGAATAAAGAAATTCCCTAATAAATCCCATATATGTATGAAAAAATAAGTTTGAGCAGAGGTTTGGTTACCAACATTACTCACTGATCAGAGATTCCAAGTATTTTAGAAGGACTGTAGAGCTGGATGGTTTAGGCTTTATCCAGATGACTAATCCCTTTGAAATAAATGAAATATATTCTTTATAGTTCTAGTATTGGGATTTAGGACTCCTTTTTATGACTCTTTTCCCACATATTTCCACATTCTTAGTGTACTTACAGGTTTTGGCTATTAGGCCATCCTTCCTGAGCAGTGTATTGACTGTTCTCAGCCCTGCCATGACCATTATCCATCCGGGTAAAAGAAAATCTCTGCTCAGTTGTGGAGCTATGAACACACACCAAGTTGCATCTTTTTTTAAGTACCTATTTCGGGGTTGCTTGTGCATGGAAGCTCTTCAGCTAAGGGAAAAAAAAAAGAGAAAAAATGTATTTCCCAAGTTGTTCTGTGTTTTTTGCTTATAGATGTAAGAGGGTTGATGCCACAGCAGAACCCGGGTTTGCAGCCCTTCAGCCCTCTGCTTGCTGTTGGATTTTCATTTTGTTGAGAACAGGAATAAGAAGGATACAGTCTGTCGTCATAAAGTCAGAGACAGGTCAAAGAAACGACATCGTATTGCTCCAAAAAGAGGACAGGAACTTTATTGCATTGGTGGAATAATGCAATGTGTGAAAGAGAGAGAGTGTGTGTGTGTGGTATCAGAGGCTGCGATTCTTATAGACCTGAGTCTGGACACATGGCCAAGGACCATTGGTTTCTCTATACATAAATAATTCCTAATTGGACACACAAACCACGCATGTCAGAAAACATTACTCATCACTTTAGAAACCGGATATCTGTTCCAGGTGTTACAGCTTTTCCTTCCGTGCATGTCACCCTGACGTGTGCAGAAGGTTCCTGGCATAGTCCAACTATTCCACAGAGACCCCAGACCAGCTGGAGTCTATCCCACACAACAGTCTAGTGTGAAAAATATTTATAGAATTAGATTTATGTGGTTGAACCTGGGTGATACAAATTAAAATCCTTTTCTCCTAGTGAAAATGGGATTCCCTCACCTTTCCCCACTGCTGCATGTCCTAAACAGAGAGGTGGGAGAAAAATATTATGCTATAATTCATAGCCTGAGCGTATAATATATCGAATCGGCAGAGAGACTCCACTGCTGCGCTTAAGGCAGCTGGGAAATGGAGAGTTTGTGACAAAATGCTGCTCAAAGCCCAGAGCTCGTGTCCTGCCCTGCTCTGCTCGGGAGCTGAGCACCCTCCGAGCCACCACAGCCTCCCGGCGGAGCAGCATCTGCGCAGGCACACCAGGCAGAGAGATTAGGGGCTGTATTTTGCAGGTCATTTAAATGTCTTAAATTGTAGCTCCTTTGGAAGAAGAGCCTACACGTGGAGGCTCTGCAGGGCCCTCTGCTATCCCTGCGGTTGGCTTTGGGGGAATCTCCCCGTGCCTGGAGTGCCCCGAGCCAGAGGCTGCGCTCAAAAAGCTGCCCCTGAGGAAAGACCTCCTGCGACTGGTTAGAAAACAGGCAGGCAATGCCCCCCATACCTGTAGCCAAGTTCTGAGAAGCTCATCCTTCTCATGCCTGGATGAATCAGCCCTTGCCTCACCTTCGGGGTGGCTGCCTCAAGTTTTTTCTGGTTTTTATTTTTCAAAGTAAGAGTCTTAAACCCATGTGTCTCTCTCCAGGACATTCATGAGTTTGATATTGAGAGGAGATGAGTTGTAAAAAATCCTGGCATAACTGAGGGTTTGATGGAAGTGGCTTTTGATGTCTACTCAGGTGTGTCTGAAGCTGAGAAGAACAAGCTGTGCTTTAGGGACAGATTCAGAAGTTTTGCTGTAAAAATGTGGAATATGAGCTTTTCCACTTCAGTGGAAGATTGACCTCTCATTTCTATTACTTAATGGTGGCTTAAATCCTAAAATACTGGATTTTACTCCTTTCCCAATACAATTTTTCTTGTTAGTGAGACAGATAGACAATAAAAACATAGGGCATAGGCAAGAAGGACTAAAAGTGACCATTGGTTTTATGGAGACCCTGAGCTATGAATGGATGTTTCATTCAAAGTAGTCCCACTACTGTGAATTGTACATCATTCCAGGAGGAAAACAATGGAATGAAACACTGGTAGCAATACTGGAGGAGTTATTACAGGCTCTGGGGCTGTAATCCTCCAGGAAGTTTCATCACATTGCAACGAAGCAGGGGTTTGCACTGTGATTTTCTTTTCTAGTTGAGTTGGTTGGTTAAAAGGGTGAAAGAAATCCTGCCTTGCTCCCTCTGAACCATGTCTGGGGTAGTTCATGGAAGGACTGCACAGATTATCGCAGGCTGATTGTTCCACAGGTGCAGGATGCAGCCTGCAGGACCCCTCAGCAGACAGAAACAGGGAAAAAGGAAGACCCACTCCATACCCACGCGCTGAACTCCTCAAACACAGAGTCTGCACTTGCAAACAGCAGTGACCTCACACAGGGTTTCTTAAGGGCGGTTCTCCAGGAAGATGAACCCAGGCTAAAGAGAAGGAAGTGGCAATAAATAGCTAAAATTAAAAACTTGGTGGTCTCAAAACACCACATAGTTAATGCCTGTCAGTGACACTGGTGTCAAGGGAAGGACTCTAAAACATGGTAAAATAACTTCGAGACATTTAACAGTGTTAGTGAAATTTATTTTAAATAAATCAATGCCTCAAACAAGGTCATTTTTATTGTAGCTGTTTTGGATAATAAGTGGTTATAAATAGTTGAAATTCTTTGGTTTATTAGTGTTGACATATTAACAGGAAGAGCTGGCTTGGGTAGCTGCGTCAGTGTGTGGATCTGGCCTGACCCATTTGCAGCTGGTTTGAGTTATGCAAAGACTTTTGGATCAGTTAGAAATATGATACAAAAAGGAGAATATTTCCATTAATACAATATTAGCAGAATATTCAGCATCAAAACCTGAGAACCAGCTGTTTAAGTAACTGCACAGTCCAGTGTACTCTGCCTTAGAGTTGGGTGATTGTTGGAAGCTGGTATGAATGTTACTCACTCTGCACTTATCCTGAGTTATTAGTAAAAGGGAATCAATACTTGCATTATTATTACTGTTGTTTGGAAAAACCATTCTGACTAACTTATGGCTCTTTTTTGGAAATGATTACTTTGTTGCATCCAATAAATTATTTAGCTTCTAGAGGGGCAGGGGATTTTAAGAGGCGTCTCAGCATCTCATGTTGATGTTCTTTGTTGATTCCCATGGCAGCCCATTTGCTCTAAAGCAACTAATTCTCCCACTTACAAGATGTTTAATTATGAATTCCCCTGTGTTCTAAAACCCCCAGAATGCTGTGCTTATTCCTCAGCACTAGGGAGGACTATATTATTTTCTGGTTCTAATCTTCTTTCCTCATGACATGAGCTGCTGAACTGATTATCCAAATATCAGACTCTGTGCCTGCGCATCAGAGCTCCACCCCAGAGACTGAGGGGTGTGCTTTGGGTGCCCAGGTAAATGAAAGCAGCATCACATTTATGGTCTTGGAGTATTTTTGCTGCCATGAATAAGTTCAGTCCTCAGTCTGGTCTGAAGCTATAGAGGAATTCCTGTGATTTCAGTGGAAAACTCTGGCATGGAAACTCATGGGCATATTTTAAGAAACTGTACCTGTGGTGTTGTTTGGCTTAATACAATGCTCCTCTGAAAACCTTCAGTTTTCCATTTGTATGGATGTTTTTTAGGATTAAACCTTTTCTCAGACAGGAGGAGGAGAAACAACCCCTAATCCTGTGTATCCAGGTATTAAAAATAGTTACTGTAATGGAACGTGGGTATATGAGTTCAGGTTTTAATTTGTTGGTGAATCTACTTATGTACTGCAAGGCTGAAGAAGGATCCCTGGAGAAACCCTTGTAAAATTACTGGTTTTCTGTTTTCCTTTTTTTTTCTTCATGTTGCAAACCCAAGAGTTCCTTAGATGTAGGTGTGATTTAGTAAGCTCTGTAACTCTCTTTTACCATTCGGGTACACAAAGTATATGATGATCTGTATGATTATAGAAATGTCACAGCAGAACTAATCAAAAAAAGCAAAGAAAGGACAAAAACATGGAGAGTTTAAAATATACACAATACGGAAGATATACCTTATTGGTCCAGTTCTAGAAAAGGGATTTTTAACAGAAGAATGCTTATTCCACTAAGCCTTGTAGACAGGGCTTTGGGGCTCTGTCGTGCCATTTGCAGCTGTAAAAATCCCTCCTGTTGGCACCAGGGCTGGTAATGCCCTCCCTGCCCCAGCTGACACCGGAGCAGCTGCCACACTCCACTGAAGCTTTAAAACAGTATTGCTCCTTCCTTGTCAAGCCAGGATGGAACCCGTTCTCTCCAATATTAGTTAAATCCAGAAGTTTCAATTACAGAGCACAGATAATTCTTCCTGCAGGAGGGTTGTAAAGAACTTGGAATGAAATGATGCAGTGAGGCAGCTGTGGAAATGGGGATGTTGGAGCATAAGAGAACAGGGTTTGTTTTTTTCTAATAGCATTTCTTAGAATTAAGGGATCAATAAAAAGTAAAAACAGACAGCAAGAATCTGTATCAAAAGCTACCAATTCTTCAGATCCCAGTCTTGGAAATATTGTTGACCTGGAGCTGGAAGTCTCTGCCCAGCTCCCTGCTGTTTAACATTGAGCAAAAAGGTTTCCAAAAGGAGCATGCAGGTGACCTTTTTCACTTTCACAGACAAGGATAACATGCATCAAATGAGTTTATTTTTGGAGTTGAAGGTGAATCCTTGCTGAACCACAATTACGCTGCTAAATTTAGTAAGTGTGCACTAATAACATTCAGGCTGTCACAGAGATGAGAGTTTTGTGCCGGGTTTGCACAAATTTGGGTTCTTTGGTGCAAGGAGCCGACTGTGCCTAGTGATGACAGAGGAGGGGAGCCCTGCTCAGCTCCTGTGGTGATGTGGGAAAACATGCTTGATTTAACTTGTGTTTTGGGGGGAGAGACGTGGAAGGGGAGGGTGGAGCACCAGTGGGGTGGGAGATGGATGAGCAGAGACAGACAGTGATGCAGCAAAGCAGGCCAAGGTGGGGAAGGTGAGAGACCTGTGGAAATGTTTCTTGGTCCCGTTCCTGTTTGGAGCTGGATTGGCATGGCCTCAAACAAAGTGTGCAAGTGGGGGCCAGTTCGTTCTAACACCATCACTCAAACTGTGACAAAAGCACGTTTTCCCTTAATAATAAATGCATGAGTAATGTTCTCGTTTTGGTCATTAACTAATCACAAAAACATGCTGAGGTGGAGTCTTTTCACTGATTGTTGTGGGGATTTGTGTCTCTTTCTCTGAGGTCACTGCTAAAACAGGAGCTCAGGGCTTATGCCTTCAGCCCCGTATCAGGGGTGTCCTGGGCTGTGTGCTTTCAACAAATCACCTTTGGGCTCAGTACAATATTTTTGCAAAGCAGACCTTTCTCCTTGATTAAATTAACACTACTTTCATCCTTGTAAAGCTTTCTGTAGTTATTGCTTATGTCAGAGGATTTAGACCTTGTCTTACTGTCCCAAAATTGACTGCAGTGTAGCAGTTATAAATATCACGTCAACCCGAGCGCCTGGAACAAGGTAAACACCTCAGCAAGGAGATGGAACTACATTGAAAGCAGTTTTATTACTTAGAATAGACTGGATTCTACAAGAAACATTCTTTTAAAAATGAAGTTTTTTAAAGACATTATTGACAATTGAATCATCCTTTAAAAGTATTAACTGAAACATAATGTAATATAATAAAAGTACTTCAGTTATGAAAATAACTGTTTGGTATAAACAGGTGCATCTTCTTAGAAAGTTGAAAGGTCAAAATTAGCTGTGACAATAAAATGTTATAAATTTCAGATTACCTATGGAGACACTGTGACCTGACCTCAGCTGGCTTTAAAAGGTGAGAGATTGATGGAGGAAAGAAAAGAGCAGGCAAACGAAATTTCAGGAACTGCTCTTGTAGGAGGGGTTTAAGCAGTTTGTAGGCAGCAATGCACCCCTCTGAAGGCTCAGAGCCATGTGATTGAAAGTGCCTTGCAATTGTCTGAGAAAGTCTTTCTTCTAGTCCCTTCACCTGCACTCTGCTAAAACTTTGCTGTGGGAGCCACTGGAATGTGTCCAAATTTGAGCCCTTCAGATGATCCCACCACCCCTAGGTTACAGGGGGTTGTGCCTTCCCATTCTCCTTCAAATCAAACTAATCCAGCAGATAATTCTTAGTCCTGCTTTGCTGATGAATTTATAGCTTCCCATGTTGCAACTATTTTTAGACTATAAATAAGGTTGTAGTTTTATTTTTTATTGTAGGGAGAAAAATCTGCCGTGCCTACCATGGCAGGTATCAATTGCATCTATATTTCAGGGTTATGATAAACAATGTTGTATTGCATGACACCTTCAAAATTTCCTGTTATTAATCTATATACCATCCAAGTTATATGCCACATACAATCTCCATAGGAACCTGATTTGTGCTAAGCTGCATGTTGAAAAAAACCCAAACTAAGAAAAGTCCCAAGCATAAAAAACCCTGCAAAAATGAAAGAAATCCTCAAAGAATCCAAACCAAACCAAAACCACACACACACAAAATCAATCAACCAACAAAAAATCCCAACCCCTTCCGAACAAACCCAAAAAGTCTTTATTTGTTTGCACTGGTCAAAGCCCTTCTGGAGTGTGGGGTGAACTGGGCTGGTTCCAGTTCCTCAGTGCTGGGGCTGCCACAAAGCCAGTCGTGAAATAGGATTCCTTTTCCATTCTCCTGCCTCTTGGTCATGTTAGGCAAAACACATTATATATTATAATTTATGAGTAATAATGTTAGTTGCAAGCTCTGTGTAATTGGTGTGGTTCAAATATCTGCAGTTAATTGTCATCTGCTGTAAGAGTCCAAACAGCCACAGAATTTGATTTTTAATTACTGACTTGCTGAAGCTATAAATGTCCACAAGTGATTTAGGAAACACAGAATATCATACCAGCTTTGGACAGCCTTTTTTTTTTTTTTTTTTTTTTTTTTTTTTCCATGCAAATCCTTCAGCTTTCTGGGGAAAATAACTCCAGGCAAACAGAGTTACAATTACACTGCAGTTTCTGTAAAAGGGATTTCTTTATGCTACCCAAATCTTGCATTAAGAATGGGGTAGTGATGCCAAAAGAAAATTAATTAATTGACGTTTAACTGGTTTCCCTGTCACAAGGAAACCAGTAGGTCTGGGAATTCATAAATGTCCTGAGTGAAATACAATTGATGGAGGAGTGGGGTGGTTGGGGGGGCGGGGATTGGCTATTTTGGGGTTTTTTTTGTAACTGAATTTAACTGGATCTGTATTTGGCAAAGCCAAGAGATTGGTGTCAGTATCAAACTTAGGGTCACTGGTGGCAGAGGGGGCTGCAGCCTGCAATGTTAAGGGTACATAAAGCACTGGCCGCATTCCACAGTTGCATTGGTAAAGTACAGACTATGTAAAACCTCCCTGCTGCAGCACAAATACAGCAGGAAAGTTGATTAACCAGGTTTGTGTTGTTACCCAAGCCTGCAATCCATCTGCACTACGACGACAAAATGAAAACTAAGCTTTTCAACAGCAAAATAGTGAGCCTAGATTAGAAAAAGCAAAGGTTTAGAGTTTTAAATTCCTGGCAACATGGACAATTGTTTATTCTCTATGTAGCTTTGCTTCCTTTTTTTTTTTTTTTTTTTTTTTTTTTTTTTTTTTTTTTTTTTTTTTTTTTGTAAATATATTTTTTTTTTGTTTTTTTTTTTTTTTTTTTTTTTTTTTTTTTTTTTTTTTTTTTTTTGGTGTGAAATAACTGCATTGAATTGAGATCATGGTCATCACAGAGATGTTTGGTCTGTCTGAGTGGACACACATGAGGTGTGGCAGAATCTTCACTGGGACAGACCTGGATCTCTGAGGTCTTTATCCTGCCATTTGTAATGTTCTCAAAAACATGAGTCAGGTTTGGAATCAACTTTTTCACCTCTTGTACTGGTAAGTTGGAATCTGAACCATGGTGTTCCAGGGACTTTACGGATCAATGTGATGGTAATTAAATATTCCAGATGTTGAAGATACTTGTAATATGGCTATTTTGGAAAAGCAGGGTTTGAAGATAAATTTGTTATTCCAAATTCCTGTATTGAAAAGGTGTCCATGTTGCTGAGGCAGCAGATGTGCCACCATGAATGGATGAATTTGATGTGTTTATACATCATATAGGCATGAAATTAAAGAGTTGTCTTGCTGACATGGGGCCTTATTAGTTGCAAAATGGGCTCAGTAGGAATCTTTCCACTGGAACAGAATTAGTCCTGCTGGTCAGATTTATGGTTGCTGCTTTCTGCTGGCTGTCCTTGCAGAGGTTCATGCCTGGTCCATGTGGGCAGAGTGTGGGGTGGCCCCGGAGCAGCTCAGGACACGCAGGAGTTACGGAGGGACAGTTCCCGTTCCCATCCCCGGAGCTCCCGAGGCTCCACAGCTTCTCCTCCCAGTGCGAGACTCCCGTTCATTCAGTCTTGCATCACTCCCCCAGCCAGGTTAAATCTGCAGCACAAAGTCACTTTTTTTCTAAAGAAATATGATTTTCTGTTCCCAAGCACATACTGCCTTAACTATTTGTGTACTTATAATCTGCTTCTTCCCCCTTGGCCCTCTCTGTTTAGTTCATTTGAATAGCATGGCTGGTTTTTCAGTCAGTCAGGTGTGATTAAGCCCAAATTTGGGGGGTTCTCTGCTCAGCATTGCTGTTACTGCAGCAGCTCCTCTCCAAATTGACATTTGATACAAAAGACAAGGTTTTAAATGAGCATCCTATATTTTATGGAACTGTCAGAACCCCAAATCAGTAACCAGTATCTGTGCTTACCTCCGTGTATTGCTGAATGGGGTAAATAATATGCTCTTCTTTTCTCTTGAGAGTCTGAAATTAAATCCATTTATGTAAGATCCTAAACTAATTATAGGTGCATAATTCTGCAAAATACAAAAACAGAATATCTCCTAAACAGAGCTGATGGGGAAGTAGAAGTTTAATTCAAGTCCACCTGAGCCATTATTGGAATTTCAGTGAAATATAGGTTGGTCTGAAAGTCTGTAAATGGCTGGTCTTATCCCTGCCATTTAAAACAATGTTATGAATATGACTACGAATACCTTTATTTAATCAAGCCAATTGTGTCCTGGGAAAGTGAAACATTAGGTAATTTAAACCCCAAAATGTGTCCCTGCTGCACTGACCAGTTGATTGGGTTAAATCTCACACACTCCTGGAGATGTGCTTGTGTCAGTGAGGCCGTGATGGACATTGGAGGGTCAAGGTCAGGAGCTCTGCATGTTGAGACACAACAATATGTCAACATTTACTGATTTTAATTAGGGCTTGTAAGAAAAAAAAATTATATAATGTACATAATTACTTTGTTTTTGTTCTGCTAATTAATTGCTTTTAATAGATGTGTTAGAAGTAATACTAATTTTGGGGTTGATTAAAAAGCAAAATTTTTATTTACTGAGAAGAAACCAGAAATTTTTGTTTTCATCTGCTTATTGAATTAATGCTGCTTTTCTGTCTGGAAGGAGGGCTGCTGTAAAGGGATCCTCACACAACAAACAGGAGTGGAGGATGTTTTTAGATTGCCTTGTAATTTTCAGGAGGAGTGAAAGGCAAAATGATACACCCGGAGAGAAAACATTTACAGCAAGGAAATTGTGATTCCAGCCTTCCCAGCGAGGCAGCTGATCCCAGTACTGGTGGCAGGATAATGCCACGTGACTGCAGAGACACAGATTTTATTCCAGGAGCACTTCAGAAGCACATGCTAATGTTTGGTGAGGGAGAATGGGCTTCAAATGCCCTTTGAAATGGGAATCTGAACAATTGTTTAACTAGAACGCGTGTTTGCAGCATTCCTTAATTTATATCCCGGGAGGGCGAACAAGGCAATGCCTGTGTGTGAGGATGAGACCCAGATGGCTGGAGAGAACCTCAGACAACCCAAGGGCTCCAGGTCCGGCCCTTGTGTCCTGCGGGCACCTTGCCCTGTGGCCTCCCTGCGGACTGGGGCTGCAGGTCCCTCTGGTTGCACAGACAGTTGATGTGCCCCGGTGGGTACCAAGGCGCAGCTTTCACTGGCACAATGGAAACCAGCCCCTCTGTTTCGAGACTCCAATGAGCACAGGAGCGTTTTGCTGTTTCTTTGTGCAGGAGGGGCTGGTAAGAATTAGTCCTTTAAGACGCTCACTGTTCAAGAGGCAGAATTCAAACAGAAGGACAGCAACTGTGGGATCCATCCTGCTTTCCTTAGGAGGTTGTCCTGGGTTCCTGTAGCTGAATTTTTTTTTTGGTAGTGGGGGGGGCTGGAAAGGTGGTTTCTGCTAGAAGCTGCTAGAAGCTTCCCCTGTCCCATAGGAGCCAATGACACTTTGCCCCAGGAGGGACATCCGGCTCCTGGCCAGGACCGAACCAATTAGAGATCACAGGAACGTCTCTGTGATAACATATTTAAGAATTGGAGGTTGTTGCGCAGAAGAAATTCCAGAGAGCAAGAACATGGGATAACAAGGCAGACATCAAGGTCGCTGCAGAAGCGACCGGGTGGAGGAGGCACCTCATGGAGCAGGGGGAGGACTCAGAGCTAAAACCCCTGCAGCCCATGGAGGAGCTGGTGCTGGAGCTGTGGATGATTGAAAGGAGAGACCTGTGGACCCGTGGAAAGGCAAACCCATGCCGGAGCAGGAGATCTGTGGACCCGTGGAGAGGCAGACCCACGCTGGAGCAGACCTGTGGACCCGTGGAGAGCCAGAGCCATGCTGGAGCAGGTTTTATCCGAGTGAGAGCTGTGGCCCTCGGGACAGCAGATATGGAAGAGCTGCTGCCCGAGGGGTGGATTCACGTTGGAGAAGTCTATTAAAGACTGTCTCCTGCGGGAGGGACCCCACGGAGCAGGGGATGGACTCAGTTGTGGTCCCCTGTAACCCGTGGTGAAGCAGGATGTCCCCTTGCAACCCATGGAGGCTCATTGGGGTGCAGGGACTCAACCTTTACTGCACCCCATGGAAGAGTGACCCCGAGGGGTGGGGGAACTCACATGACAACCGGCAGCAACTGCAACTGCCTGCAACCCCCCATGGACAGAAGGAGGGGTGGGGGGAAAGTGTGTGTGTGTGGTGTGTGTTTTAAGACTGGTTTTTTTTTTCCTCACTGTTTAGTTTAGCATTTATCCTGTTAGTAATAAATTTAGGTATTATCTCACTTTGAGTCTGTTTTTTGCCCATGAGGGTGGTGGGTGGATGACCCCTCTCCCTTCTGCCTAGTTGCAGAAAGGGATTTAATGAGTTCATGGAATCTGGCCAGGGTCAACCCATTACAGAGGTGTTTGGCACTGCACGTGCTGCTCTTTGCAGTTACATTGCTGCCTTTTGGGGGTGGGCTTTCTACAAATGAGGCTGTATCTCCAACTACAGCATCAAAAATGTACGTAGGAGTGTAGAGGCAGAACTGATGGAAGTGTTTCTGCCATTTATGGGTAGGAGAAAGTACTTTAAGTTGTTATGAATTCATTTATTTCAGAGAACAAGTTTTGAAAAGTGGGGACCTGAGTTTGAGCAGGAATTCTGTGTTTGCGAAGTATTGTATCAATGTAACACCTAGAGGAAGGGAAACAGTGTGGTTATATTGGGTCAGGTATGTAAGAAAAACATTTGCTGTGGTAGCAGAGAAAGGAATCACACTTGTTATTTAGGCTTTCCGTAGTATCTGTTGGCTGAGACAGCAGAATTGAATGCTCCTTTAAATATGTGACTTTATTTTAGTTTATTTTTTGTTTTGGTAGTTGCTCAGTTCCTAGTCTGTATAAGTAATTTGATATCTAAAACCAAAACAAAAAAAAACAAAACAAAACAAATCAAAACATTCACCAACATTTCAGAAAAGTGCTTTGGAAATAAAATTTGAAATCAAATAAAGCCCATAATAAATAAATAAATATAATAAATAAATTGGGTTTTATTCCTTTAGAATTCCTTGGTTTTCAGTGCTTTCTTCTTAAAGTTCATTCTTGGATGGAGGCAGGCTCAAGACTTCAAATTTATAGTAGAACAGCAGCAAAAATCCAAGATGGATATTAAAATAACCTGATTTATCTTACTATGATTCTACTGTTGGCACATGGCATAGTTTTGTGTTGTGGAATTACTGTCAGGTAGACATTTGTTGATGTTTGTGTAAACAGTGGGATGAAGAAAACCAGAATTTAGCAGTGAAATATTGTGGATTTCATTGTGAGTGTTCCAGGGCAGAAGCTGAGAGCTGGGTTTGTGTGAAGAAACTTCCAGCAAATGGAACACAAGACAGGGCTGAGGAGGGAGGGTGGAGAGTTTTGTTCCCTCTTTATTCATCAGTAGTTGATAAGTGTGTGTAAATATAGTACAAAACCCAGACTCTTTCAGTGAAGCTTTAGAAAATAAAAGTGCAAGTCTAAATGGCTGAANTAGTTGCTCAGTTCCTAGTCTGTATAAGTAATTTGATATCTAAAACCAAAACAAAAAAAAACAAAACAAAACAAATCAAAACATTCACCAACATTTCAGAAAAGTGCTTTGGAAATAAAATTTGAAATCAAATAAAGCCCATAATAAATAAATAAATATAATAAATAAATTGGGTTTTATTCCTTTAGAATTCCTTGGTTTTCAGTGCTTTCTTCTTAAAGTTCATTCTTGGATGGAGGCAGGCTCAAGACTTCAAATTTATAGTAGAACAGCAGCAAAAATCCAAGATGGATATTAAAATAACCTGATTTATCTTACTATGATTCTACTGTTGGCACATGGCATAGTTTTGTGTTGTGGAATTACTGTCAGGTAGACATTTGTTGATGTTTGTGTAAACAGTGGGATGAAGAAAACCAGAATTTAGCAGTGAAATATTGTGGATTTCATTGTGAGTGTTCCAGGGCAGAAGCTGAGAGCTGGGTTTGTGTGAAGAAACTTCCAGCAAATGGAACACAAGACAGGGCTGAGGAGGGAGGGTGGAGAGTTTTGTTCCCTCTTTATTCATCAGTAGTTGATAAGTGTGTGTAAATATAGTACAAAACCCAGACTCTTTCAGTGAAGCTTTAGAAAATAAAAGTGCAAGTCTAAATGGCTGAATGGGGACTTTAAACACTGCTATATCATGTTTAATGCTGGACACTAAAATTTCTGGATTATTTGTATTTGCAGCCTCATCATCATGACTGTATAGCTTCCAGTGATCTTTCCTGTGTCTTAATTGCAGTGATGATGCCATGTCAGGTATAGTTAAATAAACTGAATTTTTATTCATCATTGTAGGCTTTCATGTAGTGATTGTTTTCCTTTCTCCTTCAGCTTCCCCCATTTATGCAGATCACAGGGGAGATCTGTATGAAATTATAGTTAGTGATTGTGCTCTTCACACATTTTTCTGTGAAGGCCACTACCATACTGATGATGACCCCCTTATTTAATAGTGATTATAATTGATTTCTCACAACTGAGTGCCAGGCAATGATTAGAGAATGAGCTCTGGCCAGCTCTTCCTTATGGTAAAGAGTTTTATCCGACAGTGTAAGATTTGAGTAGAACTGGAGGTTTTTATGCTATGAAGCCTTTATGAGTATTAAAAAAAAAAAAAAAAAAGAGTAAAATGTGATTATTTTAAATGCCTCTACTGACAAAACATTTAGTAATGAATGCTGCTGTTTGTGTTATTGTGTTATCTCTAAATGCCAGGCTGAGCTAACAAAGTAGTCACCAACAGTCTGGCTCCTCTTTGCATGGTTTATTTCCTATTACTTCTATTTTCCTCGCCCTTGATCTCTGATCAGATGCTCTCTCCTCCAAAGGGAGGACACTGGAGGAAGGAATGACAATGTGACAGAGACTGGGCTTAACTATGCTGGGACTTGTCCCTGAGGACTTTGAAGCACTCTGAGAGGTTCCCACTGGGCAGTGGTGGGTGTGGGCAGGTGAAGATGCTCTTCTGCGTTGGGCATGGTCGGAGAGAAGGGACTATCTCTGGATCAGGAGCCTCAGGAGGAGGTACCGCTCAGCCCACAGAATGATTCAGCTGTGCATGGTACAAACCACCCGTGGCCTTGGTTTGATCTCTCCTGGTCTCTCAGGTCTCGCAGCATCGTTCCTCTGCCATTGGAGACAGGGCTGGAAGTGCCTCCAGCCTGGGTATTCCAGAGTCCGTGCTGGCCGTGGGAAACTGTTGCAAATGATTTAATAAATGAGGACTCAGACATTTGAAGAAAGGCAAAAACCACAGAAGAAATGCAGGGCAGCAGGAAAACACACAACTGTGATCTGTTCTCTTGCCCCATCACGTTCCACCACTCCCATCCAGCTTTGCAGGATTTCTTTACTTTTTGTGACTTTTTCCCTTTTTCCTCTCTATGCCATCGCTTGGCTAAATCCACTTTTCTCTCCTTTCAGGTCTGCCTTGTGTGGCCTCTTGGTGACTTTTCCTCCCAGTTAGTTCCTCTTGATACTCAGACCCCACCAGCCCACAGCAAGATGTCCTTGCACAGTTATTTACAGCCACTTTCCCTCGTAAGGACAACAAATTTAATTGTTTTTCTGTTTGCTGTGCTGCCTCTGGAGCAGTGCTGCTGTCTCCTTTGTAAGCCTAATGCCACAGTGCACCTGACAACAAAAATGAGAAGGAACGGTATAAAATCTGAGGGTTTTGCTCAAAATACAAGATAGATTTGGGAAACTTTGATGTGAAAGAGGTTTCTTCCATAATTTAAAGTCTCAAGAAAGAGTAATATAATTCTGTTTTTCTGGGGGATTTTTAACAAAAGGGGAGTGTGAGGAGAGTGCTGTGGCACAGAGAACAAACTCAGAATTTATTCCTTCAAAATTCATTGGCAGTATGCTGAGGAATCAGAAAGCTGAGTGGGTTTTTTTTTTTCACATTTAGTTTCCCCACTTTCTTTTTTTAACAGAAACCCTGTGAAAGGAGGAAGGCAGGGCTTTCTGAACTGCTGCCTTGGGTGGGAGCTGAAGCACAACCAGCAGAGGTGCTTGGGAGGACTTGGAAGGGCAGGCTTTGAACTCCTTGTGTTTCTGTCTGTTCTCTGTAGCTGGTGGATTTTTGTGTCTCTCCCCCCTTGCCTTTTCTCCCTTCCCAAAGGGAGGTCGGTGCCAGGTCCTGGTCCCGCATTTTGTGCCACGTCCCAGCGTTGGAGGGGACAAAGCTGTCACCAGTGAGGAGTCCAGAACTGGCCTCGGCAGCTTCCAAAGGGAGCAGTCTGGGCCCATCTGTCAAGCCTGGGCTGTGTTGGACACAGCAGATGTAAGATGTGGGTAACCCCTGCTGTAACTGTAGGAAAAATGACTGTGCCAGTGAGCAGTTTGTCTGTCAGATGACCAGGCTCTGCAGCAGCGTGTCTGCTGCAATCCAACCACATCCACAACTGTTACTGCCCGAGGAACACTCATCCTTTTTAAGTGTCCAGTTGTTCAGTAGTTTGCTTGTATTTTAAATACATGAATATGCATAGTCATGAAGCAAAGGGAAAAAAAATCATTATTCAGCCCTGTTTCACACATAACATCAACAGGATACATGTGTTCTGTCACAGAAGCATCACATTTATCCTGTTCTCACTTTTCACAGATGAATTTTTTTCTCTTTGCCCTTTCAGTTTTGGAGGCTTCCTGCTAAGGCAGATCTCTGTGCACTTGCAAACAAGGTTTGGGCAGGGCAGTTTCTCTCTCTCAGCCCTTGTGGTTTGATTGCTGTGCCCTCAGCTTGAGGGGATGGAAGATCTAATTGGGACCCTTGCAGAAACCAGAAATTTTATATAAGATATTATAGAGAGATAAAAATTTCATTCCCAGGCACTTTAAGACCATACAAGAATTTGGGTATCACACATCTGTGTTTTATTTGGTAACTTTTGTGATTTTTATCTTTATTTTATTTTTAAATCATCACAGGAGTGCTGCTACAATAAGGGACTTGGGGAACTCTCATCTCTTTTTATAACTGCACGTAGCAGGAGGTACTAAAAGAGACAGTCTGAAGAAAGCTTTAAAGAATCAGGGCCTCAGTCACCTCTTTCTTTCCAAAAAGTCCTGAACTTGTGGCCTGTCAGAAGGAAAATGTGTTTTACAAGGTGTTGTGTTATGAAACAATGATGATCTTCTCTCCCGTGCTGAGGAAACCAAACCTGATCAATGTTGCTCCTGTCTGGGAAGAGAACAATATCGATCTAAAATATGGGAATGAAAGGCAGGGAGCGTGTGGAGGGACATGATGGGCTCTGACAGAGAGAACGTCCACCTGTCTTCTGCATCCCCATTTATTTATTTATGTAGATATGTATTTATTTTGAATTTCTACTTTTAGATGTGCTTGGATAATGTTCTTGGATAATCCCCCCCCCCCAAACAGACTAAAATGGCTTGTAGCTCTCCCAGTTATTATTTATTAGCTTATTGAAATGACACCGTTTGAGGAATCACATGTACAGGGGGTCTGTGGTGGGATCAGAGTGGGACCATCATAAACAGCTCTTCATCTTGCCCTTCTTTTCTAAGCTACTTGCACTAAACAAGCATTATTTGAGAAGAATCTTTAATAGAAAAAAAATCTAAGTACAAATGCAAATTATAAGTGTACAAAATCTCAAAAAAAAGTGTAGAGTCATGAATTTTTAAAAAATATGAACTAAAACTGTGTCTGTTTGAGAACATTCAGTTTCTTACCGTGCTTCTGCCCAGCTCCTGTTGTGTACAAGCACTGCCTTATTGAGAAATAAGCGCTGTGTATCCAGATTTAAGTATTGCCTTTGCCAAAAGTACAGAATAGTGCATATTGCTTTTTTTCTCCTTGGTGTCTTTGTATTTCTTTCCTTTATCCAGTCATAAAACTAGAGAATGCATATATATTTATATATATATACATATATATAGTGTTCAATATTGGAGGGAGAACAGAAAGATTTGCTCCTCCAGAGCTGTCAAATCAGAGATTAATATTTTTAGTTCTGCTGTTATTGAGAAGTTGAGTGGTTTTTGCCATGTATTTAAAGTAATTTAATACTTTAGACATGGTAAATCTATATTATGTATCTATTATATATAAAAAATCTGTATATATCTAATGCATTCAGGGAAATACAATCCATAACTGAACTTCCCAAACCATTAAAGGCTCTTTTGCATGTTCATTCCTGAGTTAAAATTGACTTTGGTGCAAATAAGAGTGGATTTCTCAGTCCTGGATTTGGTTTGTTTTTTTTAAATAGATTTTCCTAATCTCACCAAGATAGTAGTTTAGTGTGAAAATTCAAGTTTTCATGGCCCAGTTCTAAGAGAAAAATCATCATTTGAGGGCTTTGGAATAAAAGATCAGCACATGCATATCAAGGTCAACAGCAGGACACTGAACAGACAAAGCTCAGCTCTGTGGTGTGGAGCCTTCTGGAGTTTGGACTCGGGGCCAAGCTGAATATTAGGATGAATTTATGGAATGCTGAAGATGTTCAAGGCAGTGCACAATCGGAAATGAGGGGAATTTGGGCTGGATCTTCCTCGTAGTTCTTACTTTGAGCTTTTTTTGCTGTGAAGCAGCAGATGGGAATAACAAGGTGCAGGAGGGCAGGACAAACCTTCATCACAGTTACTGTGCCTGGAATTCAGACGTGTCTGGGCTGAGACAATCGTGGTGGAGGAGCTGGTTCTCCTTCTTGAGGAAAGGAGTACATTTTTTTAATATACAAAAGGTGATTAAAGCAAAGAGAGCACAGTGCTGCAGTGTTGAAAAATAGCTTCTAGATAAGGTCTGCTGCTCCCAGACCTGGTGACTTATGGGGATCACATTCTCATTTGCAGTGGATGGAGAGGATGCCATGGAGACCACTGTAGGATGGTTGGGCCAAAGGAAATCAGGGGCTGATTTGAAGTCATGTGATGAATTAAAGCAGGAGGATGTTACTGAAGGTCCATGAAGGTTGCAGTCAGGCTCTTTATTTCATCTTCATATCAATTATGGTTGATCCTGTTTAAATAAAGGGCATAGTAATATTATTTTGATAGTTTGTTCAGCTCTTAATAAAACCTGTTTCTATTCTACTAGAGTTGTGTCTGTTACAGACTGAACACTGTGAGTTATCTTTATGAATTAGCTTTTCCTTTTCATTCTCGTTAATAACGGTGTCTGTGGCAGTTTGTTTCTATGGTAATGTTTGTGATGCAGCTTTTTCTTTTCTTTTAAGTAAAATTCTGGAATGCTTGTGGGGATAAACACTCTCAGAATCCCATATGAGATTTTTTTGCAGAGAGATCATAAGATTTGGCTCCAGAGGATGAAATAATCAGAGCAGCGAAGCCATTGTCATACAAAAATATTGTTTGACAAAATTAACAGGAAGGTCAGATAAATTTACTCAGAGTGCTTGGAGAATAAATTGATCAAAGGATGGCTTAAAGGATGACAGTTTTTTTTTTCTTCTGAGTATAAACTCCTTAGAAATGCACATCCATCACCGCACTCACAGCAGGACTTTGGCTCCTGCGCCCTCGGAGGGAGGAACTGAATCACCGACGTGACACGGGCTGCAGATTAGGCAGAGGGTGGCCAGGGAGCTGGGGAAAATGTTGGAGCTGAAATTGGTTTGGAGGACAATATTGCTTTTGCTATTTAAAGCCTGTACAAACCTCTGAGGACAAGTTCCAGGGAATGTGGGGGGACAACTGGCTCCACAGCCAGAGCTGGTGGGTGTTCCTGTAGAGTTAGGACGTTAGTTCTGATGTATTTTTGAATTTCCAGCTACCTGCAAGATGAGAGAGCCATTGCTTGGAAGAGAATTCAAAAATAGTAAAAGCCCTGAAATGGTCATGGTAACCAGCCTTTCCCCACTGCCATGAATTTTGGGCATTTTAAGCCCTCCTCTTTATAGACTGTTTTGTTCAGTCCCTGACATTTCTCTACATTGATGTTTCAATATTACAAAATCTCCTTGGAGCACCCGATGCGCTTGCGAGAACAGCTCAGGTTGTATATAAGGCTTGGTATGGACACATAGGGGTTTTCAGGCTGTGTATATTGTATTTTATGGAAATAAATACTTCTAAGCAGGGATTTTTACACCCTTCCTTTCTTTTTCTGTTTTCCTAAGCATGTCAGGAAAGTTGCTATCCCAGTTATGCTGTAGGATGGGACATTTCAGAGAAACAGATTCCTTTTTGGAGGGAGCTGTGGCAGAGGAGGCAACCACTGCAAAAATGGGGTTTGCTATTAGAAATGAAGCTTCAGTATTAAATTAGGGAACAGATAACACATTTGATAATAAATACATCTTAGTAGTTGTGCTTCCAGGGCTTTGACAAATGCTGGGCATTGGTTTCATGATAGAATACAAATAAGAGACTTATGAGCTTGTGCTGCCTCATTTCATTAGTGCAGGGTTTGTGTTCCACGGGAAATCAGGAGCTGCAAACTGAACTATGGGGCATGAGGAACATCCCGTTTGCATTTGCACTCTGTGGACACTCTAAAGCTCCACTTAATGTGCTTATAAATTGTCGGCTGCTCTTGAGAAGCCTTTTAATGGAGCCAGAAAACATGGTCTGACTTGTCCCTGACACTCCAAGGATGGCCTGGTATCAAGGAAAGCAGCTTCTCGGTGCAGCCCTGCACCTGGATTTGGTTCTGCAAATGGCCTTGACACATTCTTGTTCATAAATCACAATTCTTGTTGTGCCATTATTGGCACTTCTCTTCTACATAACCCAAATTTTTGTTAAAGACATGGAGACATGCAGATTAAACATACAGACATGGGGCTTTTTAAATCTTTTGTTTGTTTGTTTTTCATTTTATTTTGGTTGTTTAGTTTGTGTAGGGTTTTTTTGTTTGATTGTTTGTTTGTTTTTATTGGAACTATTCTCTAAGAAAAACCAAAATAGGTATTTTGGCCAATTTTCATAATAATTTTTCAAAATACTCTCATTTTAGTAGACATTTGTAGGAGTTTTCTTACTGCTCAATATTCTTGTAGAAAGAGATAACATTAAAGGCATAAAGATAATAAGTAACACACCATCCCATCAGCATCTAATTCAGCGAATACTTGGTGACTGGAAAACAAGATTTCTGATAAGTTCTAAGTTGATTTTTTTCTACATCAAGATAAAATAAGCTTTTAATTTCATTTATCTGTCAGTGAAAAGACAGATAATAAAAGCCCAAGAAAGTCAATAAGGCCACTGATTGAGGCTTCAAATATGAGACATGAGCTTCTAATTCCTGCCAGGAAGTGTGGTCAGGTCCCAGCCTGACGACTGCCCTGCTGCTTGTTCTGGGCTTGATTTTGACTAGAAAGCCTCTTTGAGCCTGGAGAATTTCACAGAAAAAAGCAGGGTCCATAACTATGTTTTTGGGATTTATTTTTTTTTTTAAACTGACTGTTGATAATTGTTAGGATTTTTTTTTTCACCATGGAAAATGGATTATCAGAAAGTTCCTGAGAAATTCTATTTAATGGGACTGCTTAAAGGTCATTGAGTGGGGAGGGGCAGGGGAAATAGCAGAGCTTTGGGTGGGGGAAAAAAGGTTTTTTCTTTGGTTATCTGGGAACTAATTGGTCAATTGTTTCTATTGTTGTATTTTAGAGAGCAGTAAAATCCAGTCTAATATGCCAAAGGTGCATTTTAGATGATGAGTAAATAAAATAATTTTATGTAGGAGTTGAGAATTTATGTGAGTTTTGAACACTGAAGGTCCTTCACGTGTAATGCACTTCAACAGGTCATCCTTTGTTAACCTACACACTTTAAATGTCACATACAAACTAGTTTACTGATACTTAGTCCTAGCTGTGTTTGATTTTGGTTTGGTGTTTTTTTGAAACCAAAGCAAACCCAACAGCAATGAATAAACCTCCAGGGAAGCAGCACCATTAGAAAATGAGACAATGCTGCTGATGGGATAGTGGTGCTTGTTTGGGGGGATAGGGAAGGAGAAGAACTGCCTTTAAGGCATTTTAAGGTTACAAGCATTTAAATTTTGTTTGCAGTATGGGTGTTCTGTGTTATACCGGGGGCAGACAGAAAGCTATAATCAGAATAACCCAGTGTCACACAGAGCAGAGGGGCTGTTTACAAGAGCATGTGAAGGGGGACAGGCCAAGGGGGAAGGGCTTCACACTGACAGAGATTAGGGGAAGATGGGACATCAGGCAAAACCCTTCCCAGGGCAGGTGGGCAGGCCCTGGCACAGGGTGCCCAGAGAAGCTGTGGCTGCCCCTGGATCCCTGGGAGTGTCCAAGGCCAGGTTGGACAGGGCTTGGAGCAACCTGGGCTGGTGGAAGGTGTCCCTGCCCATGGCAGGGGGTGGGATGAGATGAGCTTTGACATCCTTCCCAATCCAACCCATTCTGGGATCCTGTTATTCTCTGATACCAGTTCTGTAGCCCCCCAGTTTCATGTGTCAGAAACATTCAGCTCAGATGGAAAACCTTAAAATAAATTATGATTCTCTCTCTGAGTCCTAAGGACTGATGGTGTCATCTAACCTCTAGATCAGGAGTGGTGTAAGAGCCATGGCAAGGTGAGCCCACGGAGGGCAGAGGCACAAGGAAGGTGCTCTCTGGTTATTCAATCACAGACCTCAGTGCTGCTACAGCCTCTCTGAGGGTTCTTGTTTGCACCAAGCGTCTTGGTTGCTCTGTAATTGATTTCTAGGCCCTTTGTCTAAAAATACTGACTCCATTCAACCCACAGGACAGCAGTCAGTAAGTCCTGTTTGTCGCTTTTGGTTGGGTTTGATTACAGGTTGTTTATCAAAGTGGGTGGCTCCGGCAATTCAGGAGAACCCCCAGGAGCCCCCCACGTGCTCCTTGCTTTGTACTGAGAGGGGTTCAAGGAAAAACCCTGAAAGTGTGGGTTAAATAAGATGCTTCCTCAGTTATAAGCAAAGTGCTGAGGCTCTGATGCTCTAGTACAGATGATGGAAATCTTGAATATTTATTCTTGTTTATCAGTTTACTCAGTCTGACATCTAATTAATATTGTGCTTTGTGAGAGTTTGTGCTGTTCTCCATCAGCATTCAATAAATTTTTTAAGACAAATCTTTCCTAATTGGCAGTAATGAGCCAGTAAAAGTTATATTGGATTAAGAAAAGGCAGAAACCCACAAGAGCTCCCTAAGCAGCTGAATCAGTATAGTTGGGGTCACATAACCCCATCGTGTCCGTTCTGCCCCATGGGCTGCCCTGGGGGCCAAATCTTGCTGGGTTTGTTTCCTCCATGGACTGCCCAACATTGAACACTCTGGTACATCAGCGGATGGTGCACCAGGGCAGAAATCACACCTTGAGATGATCTTCCAGGTGACTCAATCAGTGTAGTTGTCATGATCTCTTTTTAACAAATTTAATTGTCAAAGCCTACTCGTGCTTGGAAATTTGTTGGGAAAGCACTGATTTTAAACTTATGGACCACTGTTAGACACCTTGATCTAACAAACTTTCCAAATAATTCCTGGGTTTGACAGTGCAAGATTTAAAGCTGAAGTAAATTTTAAGGCAGATCTGCACTTGATAACAAGTGTCATAATCCCATTTGTTTATATGGACTATGGTGATTTATCTTCAGCTGCAGGTGGCTGATGATCCCTGGGTAAAGAAGGGTACTGGGGTGGAGTGGGGAGCAGGAAAAGCTCAACACCTAAACAGCTTTTCAAGTGGGTAACTCTGAGTAAATTCAGCTTTCTGCAGTCCAAAAATCCCAAATGTCACCACTTCACTCACATGGGTGAAGAAAGGAGGATTTGGCCTTCTATTACTTTGGAGATATACTGCATCTGCTGATCTAAAGAGTTCACACCTCTGTTGAGCCCTCTGTCTGTCCTGCAGTGCTTAAACCACAAGGCAACGCCTCACCCTAAAGACTGAGACTTCACCCTGCAGACGTTTTGGTTGAACTCCATGCACGACACAGACATAATCCATGGAATGTGCTTCGCTGGGAATTATTCGAAACAGCTCAGCTGGGTTTGGTTCCCTGAGCAGGAACTTGTTCTTTGTGTGCCCAGGAGGTTCATGAGCTCCTCTGCTGGGGTGGAGCTGGTGTTTGCATCTGTGCAAGGTTCATCCCCCTGGCACCAGGGTTTGTGCCAACAGAACACGGTGACCTGAGATTTCGTGTTGACATCCAGTGGGAGCTGTTGAACAGTACACAGGAAAGCTATACATTAGTTCACACTGGGAAATGGAGGTTAACAAAGGGGTGCAAACCCAGTACAAACTCAGTTCTATGGAATCTTTTGATATTTGAAATGCTCATGGCATTTATTGTTAAGGTTCTGGAAGCCTGAGTGCGATTAACTCCAGAGCTGACTTTATTTTATAAAAATAATACAGTTGTGATGGGAAGCTGAATCAATATTGACTCAAAGGAAGGTGCCACTTAGAGGGAATAGAATATTTACCTTTTTACCTGGAGGCTTAAAATACCTAATTTAGGAGTGCTTTCTTTTGTAATTTTTAGGGCTCTAAGTTGAACTGTGTGAATACTCCCAGTGTATCAGGGAGTGAATCACCAACGCTACTCCTTGGAATGTTAATACTTTTTAGTAGGTATTTTCTTTCTGTTATTCCTGATCCTTTCAGTGTGTCTCATGTGGCAGAACAGCTGTATTAGCATTAGATTTGTTTTTCCATGGTGGTTGGGTACTGTAGGGGTATATTTCAGTTTATATGTATAAGTAACACACAGACAAAGAAATGTCAGGTTTGTCCTTGCCTTGTGGGTCAAAGAGTGCTGGCAAGTTTGGTTTCTTTTTTTGAGTCTATAAATACTCCCTAATCTATATGTTCTGCTTGCGTCATTGTGCCTGTGTCACCTTTCCTTCATGCCTGCTATGTATAGTATTTATGCTATATATAGTATATACAGATAGTGTTTGCAATGCAGGGAGTAAAACTGCTGGGTGTGGTAAGTGCAAAGTTAATTTTGAATGCTCTGAGGTAGAGAGCATTGACTTTGGAGATTATGGAGACAAGGGTTTTTCAGAAGGTAAAAAAACCCCAAACAAACATGTTTACCAGTTCTAAATCAACTTTTAGGTGTGTAGGGATGCTCCCAACGGTGGTATCGAACTGGTAAAGGACATTATATTTCTGGCAGAAACAAAATTATTATACAAAAGTATCTTGGGGACCATGTCTGTGAATCCTTGTGGTTCTGCTCCTTGTATTCCTGTACAGCACAGTAAAGCTGAACCACCTCTCATATGAGAGGATGTCCAAAACCCACACAAGCAGTGTAGCTCCAGTGCCACAAAAATGAATGAAATGCAGAATTTCCCAGAAAGTTTGCAAAAAAAAAAAGTAAGAAATACTCGAGTAACTTCTTTTTGTCCATTGGAAATTTTAGGTGGAATTATTCTAGGGACAACTTCTACAAGTTCCTCATGAATTTAAGTTGTAATTACTGTAGTTTAAAGTCTGACCAGGATTTTTGAGATAGAAGTTGGTTCCTGACAGTATAATTAATAAGGAAAATTTTATAATATATTATGACAAGCATATATTATGATATTTATAAGAAACATTATATTTGTATTTATTAATATAATAAATATGTCAATATTGTATTAATATTATACAACTAGACAAATAGATTTTAATTTAATATATTGAAAATATGTAAAATAAAATATGTCAAAGAAGTTAGGATTCCTAGCCCTTTGGCAGTGGTTGGGGTGTCTCCTGTAGGAATGCAGAGCCTGCACACCCTGCCCAGAACACACGCGTGCCACTCGTGCCAGACGCCAGACCCGTGGCTGCTCTCACGGATGTCCTGCAGAGCTCCCTCTGGTCACACAGTCATTGTGCTCTCTGGGGCTGACCAGAGGGGCTTGTGTTTGGTTGCCACATGGGTCCTTCTGGTTGTGCCAGTCACTGGTCCAGCTGCTCTTGGGGGCTATAAATCCCCAGCTGGAATTTGGGTGTTTCAAGTCCTGCCCATGTAACCCATTCAGTTTGCTTTTAAACAAATATATCAGTTCAGAATGAATAAGAGGGTAACCATTTTCATAAATATTTAGCTTTGACAAATTAACAAATCCTTCACATTTGGGGAAAATTAAAGGTAATTGTGTTCAGCAAGTGTTTTCAAATTCTGCCTGTGGAAAGGCCGTTGCTTTCTAAAACATCTCTTTGGAATATGGAGTTGTTTGGGTACAGCTCAACGTGGCCAGAACCTGGAGCTCCTCTTCTGCAGAAGCTCCAGTGTTTCACTTGGGGTTTTTTATTATTGCTTTGAATTAGAACAAAACCATAAATATTCCTCACACAGGCAAATTTTTAACCTACTTTTCAAAAAAAAAATGGAGCATCTTTTCATTCCAAAATGATTGGAGTATGTTTTGAATCACAATGCATTGAAATATTGGGTTTTATTCTTAGAAATGTTGATAAATTTGATAATAAATGTCATTATAATGCATAATCTGCCTGACCCTTGGGATGGGGGGTACCTGCAGGCTGGGCAGAGAACAGGCTGGGCAGCCAGCCTGGCTCTGCCCTGCCAGCCTGGCTCTGGCTCTGCCCTGCCAGCCTGGCTCCAGGCAGCCTTCCAAGCCAATCTGCCAGCCCTCCAGCCAGCCTGCCTGCTCTCCTCAGAAGTTTTAGTGCCATAAACATTCCCAGAGAATGTTTTGATCCAGAAAATCAGCAGTTTCTGATGGCAAATTGTTCATCAGAAGAGTCTTAGTCTGCTCTATTAAGAACATAAGTCTCTGAAATGGTTAGTCCTGAATAGAAGCGTTGCCAAACATTTGAATGGAATAACCCTCACTGCCTGCAAGGCTCGTTCACTTCATCTCTGAAACAGCTCTTGGTTCTCTTTTAACACCCCCTGGAAAGGAGTAAAAGTTAATTAAAGTGGGTATTTCTCGGTGTTTGCAGGCTGGTGCCACTGAAACAAGTGTGGACAGGGTTCAATGAAATGGAGTTCAGAGTCAGCTGAACTCAGGGGTGTCACACAAACAGCTGCATTTGGCAGTGAGCACTGTCAGCCTGATTGGTTTGAATGAGAAAGAAATTTGTCCATTTCTTAAAATAAAAAGTTGGAATGTGTTTCATTGATAGTCCTAACATTTTCCAGTTGTAATTTACATAAAGTTATTAAACTAATTAAAATTTGGTTTGGATCTGCATCCAGCTCCCTCTGTTAGAACCCTTCTCTGTTTCCAGGAGTGCAAAGGAAAGGGGCTGTGGGAATGAGGAAGTCTCACTTTTTCAGATACATCCAAACATAAGTGCTGGATGATCTCAGACAGCTCCTGGATATTCAGCTTCAAAGAGATGGTCCTCTGGCAGGGGTGGCCCTTGGTGTCCAGTGAAGGTGCTGGCACCCTGAAGGGATTCCTGTGAGAGCGCTGGGATGCCGTGCGGGGAAGCCTCGGAGCACTGAGGTGGATGAAGAACATGCTGGGTGTGCTGAAGGTGTGTCAGATGTACCTGTGAGCACCTGGAAGGTGCACCTTTGGAGTCCCAGCCCTGGGGCTGTGACACAGCACGAACTCCCTGCGCTGCCATGGCTTGGCATCCAACAGCAGGCTCAGGGATCTCTCTGGTTACCAACAGCTCCTCTTTGAATCACCAATTTTCTACGAAAATCTGGTTTGGTTTCTTGTAATTTTCCTTTCTCCTCCATTTCCATTTTGCCATTGTGGTGCCATCTGTTTTCTGGGTGGGGAAGATCCATTTCAGACCCCTTGCACTGCCAAACCTTATTGAAAAGTCTTTCATGAAGAGGAAATTTCTGTAAGAATACTTGAAACCAATTTTTTGTCTAATTAGCAGCAGGGGAGACTGGACTCAGCCAGGCTGGAGCTGCTACGTTAAGATAAACATTTCTGTTGTGACCTTTCCTGTTATGAATCCACTCAAAGAACAGGCCTGCAAATGCAGTAATAAGGGAAAACATACAGACCTGTGAGATCTTTGTGTTATGCTGTTGCAGACACTCATGTTTAAATGCTATTCTGAAATTTCGATCAGGACATCAGCCATGTAAGATCTCATTCTTAAGACTCTCTGACAGATGTTGAGTGTAGAAAATGACTTAACAGACTTCTGTATCAAGCCAGAGCACTCTATTAAATAATAAACCCTCTTTATCCTCCTTATATATTCCTCTCCTTCACAAACTTTGATGTGGGACTTTGATTGGGTATCACAAAAATACAGGGCGATTCATTTGACGTATTTTGAAAAATCTCATCAGTTTTCAGGGAACAAAATGTCCTTATCTGCTCAGCATGTCTGAGACTGGAAAAGACTTCAATCAGACCTGGTTTTCATTCTAAAAACTTTCACTGCCTTTCCTTCAGGATGTCCCCTGGCTCATCAGAACCTGAGGACTTTGGGGCAAATAGTAGGAACTCAAAAACTCCTCAGCAATAAACTGTAGTACACAGCACTTTGGGTCAGCTGGGCCACGTGCAGGAGCTGAGGAGGAAGGTCAGTGTGTTTTTACCATAAAAATCCCCACTATTCATTTGGGTGCAAAAGGGTGGGCACTGGGACAGAAATACAACCTGGTTTATGTGATTAAATGTTGTTCTTTCGTACTGTCTCAGATCTGCTGTGGAAAATTCCATCCCAGTTTTTTCATCTCTGGGTCTTTGGCAGAAAACAAGGATCATTCAAGTTCCATAAACAGGAGGTCCAAGGAGTTTTGAAGGAGAATATCCTCAATTAAATGAGAAGATGCGTCAGTGAAACAGCCACAGCCACCAGCTCTTATTTTTCTCTATAATGTCAGCTTCCGAATTGTTCAGGAAAAATCCCCTTATATAACTGAAAACTCTTTGAAAGTAAAGATTTCAGCATAATAAAGGGCCTCTTCATAACAATAGAGGTGATGGACTGTATTTCTTATCATGATCTTGGAGCAACTCAGTTTTAGCAGACTTTGACAGTTATTTAAGTTATACTTTGCCTTGTTTGTCTCCCCCCCCCTCCCCCCTTTTAGGCTGCCATTGATGCAAAATGAAAATAACGAAGGAAAATGAGCCAGAAGGGCTCTACGTTTGTGTGTGTGTGTGTTTAAAGATGTTGTATTTAAATGAATGAGTGCATAATAATACCGGTTTTCTTTTAGGGACAATGGAATGGGAATGGGAAGCCCTGCTTTGCTCCACAGTTCTAAAGCTGAGGTAGCAGGATGAGGTGGGAATTACATGTTCTTTCAAGTGCCTGCTTTTAGAAGCAGAAACTTTCCAAGGAAGATGTATTGACATTTCAATTATGACACAGTTATGCTCTCCTACTGTACCAAACAGCAGATATTATTTATAAACCTTTTAATGGAAATAACTGTAGCCACTTCATTATTTCAATGAGCTCTTAAAATGCTATTGATGAGTAGTGTGATGTTTTTACATAATAATACCATTGAAAATTGCTGCTTTTGTGTATGGTTTTGTGAGGATGCATTTATTTGACATTGTTCTAATCATTTAACATTTTCCAGAAGTTTACTGTCGAACAGCAGATAATGGGAAAGTTTTAAGCCTTATTGACATAAAAATTAAACCATTAAGAACTCATGTGTAACAAACACAAACTGACTTCGCTCAGCTGGCATTAAACTGAAATCAAATTCTTATTAAAATAATTAAAATCCTTATAATATGAAGAATTCCACTGAAAGATTTCTTACTGAATGCATCAACTCTGAAGCATCTTGAAGAGCATCTCTGGTTGGAAGTATTTGTGTGTCAATAATTAACATTCTGTAAGTAGAGGAAGAAATGTCTCAGTATTTTAATGACATGGCTTAGGGAAAGATATTGTTTAAGCTCTGCTCAAGTGTAGATTTCAGACCACTTGATGAAGGGCTTTTTTCCCCTACAATCACTTCAGAGATCTGGGATCCCTGAGGTCAAGCGAGCGAGTTTAGTTGTGAGAACAGGAGTTAGGAATGAGTTGTACCAGCAGAATCTTCCAGTTGGGCTATTTACTCTTGAAAGGAAGAGACCAGCAAAGCATGAACGGAAGAAGAAGACTTAGAGAGTTAAAGACCTAAGTTTATGGCTAAATAAGATGTTAGGATGTTCTTGGAGCTTTTGGGTTTGCTTGTTTGTGTATGTCTGTGTCTCTGTTTAACTATGGGCACATTATCTGGTCCAGGCTCTTGTAGGTCCAACTTCACTGAAGATGTTTAGCAGAGCTAAGACTCTGCTGGACTAGTTGGCATCCATTCAAAGAACAAATGTGTCCTTACATTTGGTGTGATCCACATATTTGGTCCCCGCTATATGTAGTCTAGGTAGGGATGACTTTGACGTGGATACAGGATATTATTTTCAGGAGAAATTAATGTTCTTAACAGATACTGCTTTCATGTATCATATTGGTTTATAATTAATAAGATTAAAAAATAGAGCATAATAGTTAAAGTATGCACAATAATCTTCAGGTACCATCCTGTATGTAGACATCTCACTCTTTTTGATTTGGATGATTCCAGATTACTTCTTTCCTTGTTTTGTTTTATCTCTTCTTTTTTTTTTTTTTAATTATTTTTATACTACAGATTTGATTTCTTGATACAGTATATGTAATTATATTTTAATAAGTATTGACTTATTTGTTTGTTAGGTGGCTGGTCTGCATTTATGAAACTGTAGTAAAATGTCTTAATTGACTATGAAACAAAAATACGTTGTATAGTGATGTTTCAGTGCACTGGAACGAGGAGGAGAAGGAAGGATAACCTGCCTCAGTCCTTTCCCTCCATGCTAGAAGATTGTTTTCCATGAAACAGTGGAAAAACCCTGGAATTTACTGCATCTCTAACCAATGTGTTAGAAGTCCAGTATATTCTGCAGGGCACAGAGCTTGAGAAAGCTCAACAAGGACACAGTGGCATCAAATAAGGCATTTTTGGCCTTTTGGGCTGTAACAGGATTAGCAAAATTAAAAATCCCATGTATAGGTTGCTATTCCTACTTTGTAGACCATTTAATGCAAGACTATTAGGAGCACAGAGAAATACAAGGTGAGAGGTGTTAAAAATAAGCCTGGCTTATATTTGATTCCCCATTGTGCTAAGAAGTTTTCTCTAGAAAAGTGAATTTCAATCAAATCTCTTGAGATAATCCCCAAAGCTACAGTTTTGCACCAACTTGAGTTACTTGATATTGCAAATTTGGAATGGATCCCAAACAAAGGATTATCCACTAATATCCTCTCCTGTTCAGATGTACACAGAGTGATGGGGACAGAACGTTCCCAGAACCCCCCTCACCAAAACTTTATCCCTGACTTTATCCCTGATTTTAAGTTCCATGTTCCTGAGTTTTTGCACTTACCTTCATACTTTTCAGACAAAGCCACAAACACCTAATTGCCATTTCTTATGCAAGCTGCAGAAAATAAACTAAGGGAAGCAAAGAATTGTACCCCTGATGCTGTTACGCTTCAAGATTAGGTGGCAAAAATGGAATTTATCTCTCATGCTACTGATGTTTAGAAAAAAACTAGGAGCTGGTAAGATCAAATATCACTTACTATCTCTTTTGTCAAATGATCCAGGTCTTAGATAAACACAGTTCTCAATGGAGGTTATTTGAGTTAGAAATTAATAAAAACCTGAAGATCAATAAAGCTGAATGCTGGCCTGGGAGTTTGTCACTGAGCAGAACACGGTTAATTCAGGTGTTATGCAGATTTCTCTGGTTAGTGTGAAAATGGCAACCAGAATTCAGAGCAGTATTAAGAACAGTGTTTAGCTATGCTTATTTTAATGTATATTAAAGTATAAAGCTTCCATCTGCTCCAAGAACTTTCTGAGGTTTCTTAACAGTACTTAGTTGTGCCCATGTAAGTGTTTATTAAAAATAAAGGTGGATGAATATTTGCATGGCTACGTGTTTCAAAATGGAAGAAAAGAGCCAAAGAAATAAATGCCTTTTTGTTCTAACATTTTCCTTTAAAAGTTAACTCTGTTTTGGGTATATTGGTGCAGAGTTGGACAGAATTGGATGTGTTGTGGAACCCAGTCAATAAGCAGCTGTTGAAATGCACTTTAGGTCTTTAATATGTCTAATATCTTTAATCAGGCCTCCTGTATAGTGTCTTGTGTCCTCGCCTAAATGTTTCACTTACCCAGAGCTGTGAATAGCTCTTATTCTTTACATCTTTATCCTGTTTTAATCACATGATTCCATCAGATCTGTTGTAGGGTTTGCACTATGAATGTGTGACTTTAGATTCCATAAACTGCTGCTGTCTAGTCATTATAGAACAGAACACAAATAGACTTTGCTGCCTTAATCCCTGTTTGAATATGGCTTTGGTGAAATGTATATCAAATACCAGGTATTAGTCTGAAAAAAGTCTCCAAATAAAGTATCTATTTGCTTTCTAAGTGTTATTGCTCTTTTTTGTGCTTGTTACTTATTATGTGTATGTAGAATAATTTCACGTATCAAGTAACGCCGAGCTTCACCCAGCTCTGTAGAAAGCAGGGAGATAATTGTTACTGGCTTATAGTTGAGGTTAAAAACCTGCAGACTAAAGGACCCCATGGCTTCTCTTCTGACCTCCTCTTTGGTGCATTCCTGTGCAGTAGCAATTCTTACAAAATGTGCCTTTGATTAACAAATCTGGAGGACAAAACACATCAGACACTATTAATTGTGCAGAGGAAAAAAAATTAACCAAATGAAAGATTATTTTTTTAGTTATTGTTTTTTAACTCTGAGCTGAAACTGTTTGGGCTATAAGTTCCACACTGCCCTCAAACTAAAGCCAAATGTCTTTCTCAGCTTTAGTTTGTGCCTATCTGAGACTCAGCATCCTTCCCACACAAAACCGACTCCTGCATCATTCCTTCCCCTGGGGATTTTTTTCTATTTACACCTCATGGCAACTTTTTCCTTTGCCTTCTTCTCAGTTAATTTTTATTCGATGGCTGGGACACTGAATTGGCCCCACCAGGCTTTATCAAATCCCTGTGTTTAATAAAACTGTTGTCACCACCCTCCTACCCCAGCACCAACAATCGTGCTTCAAACAAAAGCTCTGTTTGACTTGTCAAAGAAGGAGGAAAATTTGCAAGGAATAATAGACTGAGGTTGCCTGGCTGGTGGAACTTAGCTAATTAACGTAATTGAAATTACAAGTGTTCCTAATGAGACAAAAATAGGCCAACAAATAAATTATTTCCATTACGTGTCATTTGAAAATAATTAGCAAAAGACAAACATTTGGTTCAGTGACCATATTTGGCCTCTCATGAGCTGTGACGCTCTTCGGCACGGGGGGACTTTGTGATGGGCAAAGGAAATGAGGACCTGCAGCTTTGTAGCAATGTAAAGTGGTCTTCTCTAAATCCCTTGCAAGCTCTGACAGCAATATAGAGGTTCGAATGCAGGCCTGGAATGAAAGGGAGGCATTTGCAGCACAGCTACAGGAGGGGAAGAAGTTATTGAGCACTATATAAAAAAAGGGAATGTTTTTCAAAAACCGAGGACAAATACGTGCATTATTTTACAAATACTGCTTTGATCTCAATAGCAAAAGCAGTCCTATAGCTGTATGCGCATGAATCTGCCTCTTCTGGAGAAATGAAATCTAAATATTTTGGAAATTAATGCATTCCAAAAACATCAGTTGAAAACACCTGTAGCAGAAGAGGGGCTCTGTATCTGGGGTTTGCAGGCAGATTTCTGTGCTATTAAATCAGGAGTAAGTAGAAAAGAAAGTTTCCTGTTGGCACCCTGGAGTTTGAGTCATGAGGTAACTTTTACAGAGAAGATTAGCATGAAAAATTCAAAGATTCAGATTGAGTTTCTTTGGTTAATTTTGTAGCAGGGAGTAAGTTTAGACACTTTATGGTAGGAGGCCTTGCCAAGGACAGAACTAACAAAGTAGATATATCTTACTTTTTCATTAAAAATGAAATTTCTATATTCTTCTATATAGAACATGAGTTCTTTAGGTAAATGAACTTTACATGTTCATAAACTGCTTTAAAAGCCATTTTTAAAAGCCATACTTAGCAAGCACCAGGTTATTGTATTTTATTACAGTGTGAGGTGTTTTTATTATTATCATCAAAAGCTGCAATTTTCTGCTAGATGGGAAAGGGCATTCCTCTCTTATCCTTAGTAAGGTCATTATTTGTGGTAGTCTCCATTTTTGGCTATAAAAAATTAAGCCACTTATTATGTTTATTTTTGAGCAATCAGTTTTAAGTCTCACAGTGGGAGGGAACGAAACCCCCCAGAAACAACCCACCTTCCACCACAGGTGCTGTGGCCGGGAGGTGGGGAAGTGGTTTCCGGGCTTAGTGGTGCCACCACAACTTTCTTACTGGGAGTGATTGAATTTTCATCTATTCTGAAGATCTTTTGTCTTTCTGGGGAATTTAGATTGTCCTCCTCACGCAATCCCAGCACAGACCCCTCCTATGGCCCCCAACACCCAGCAGTGCCAGCAGCCCCGGAGCCAGGGCTGTGCCAGGGCGCTCATGGCTGAAATGTTACAGCAACGTCTCTTTTATCACAGGGCAAACGGGGTTTGGCACTGGGCACAATCAAAAGCCATGGACATGAACTGCTGAGGCTTCACAAAGCCAAAGCCCACGTCTGTTGTGGTGCTCTCTGAGCGCAGAAAGGCAAACTAAGAGGTGGTGTTTTATTCCCTACTCTTTTCCTTGTGGAAACCATGAAGGGTAGAGTTTGTTCTTGTGTGGCTGGTTGGTTTTGGGTTTGAATAAGCAGTGCCTACAGCGCTGAGCTGCATTAGCATCCTCTGAGAGCTCAGGTCTCTGATGAGAGGAGCCTTTACCTCACTACCTGCAGCTCAAGTTGTGCTGCTTAATTTGGCCCCACTGTGGTGGAAAGCAGCCCTGAGTGCATCCGGCTGAGGGCATCGCTTCCTCAATCTCTGTTTGCAATCTAAGCAATTCCTCACTAGGAAATAGCCCATAATGCATAACACAGGCAGAGTTTGTTGTTCACACAGTGCCTCAAGGAAATTCGTGGGACTGTTCCTGGGAGAGCCGCTGAGATGCACTTGTGTTGGAGGAGCTGGTGGTGGAATCTTGTGGGCAAAGGATTTGTTCTTTTCTGTGCCAAAACTCCTTTCAAATGCAGTAGGGACAGGCTCTGTCCATGGAATTTCCCCTGGTGTTAACAATCCTAGGCAAGTCTTCTGCCAGCTAGAGAAGACCCCAGAGCCTTGCTGTGGGCTGAAAGGAAGCCTGGATGTGTCAGAAATGCAGGGGATCTCGGCCTCTGGGAGGAAAGGCACTCAGGTGATGGTCACCTTTTGCAAGCAAAACCCCCATCACAATAGAAAACTACAGTCCTTTCTGCCTACAGCAAACCCAGACACAGTTCTGCTCTAGCAAAGCCAGACACCTTTCTTGGACCACTTTGCCAACTAGTTCGTGACTGACCAGAAGGTAAAACTGTGAGTTGTTCAAAAGAATTGAATTTTTGTTTTGCATTAATTATTTTTTTTTTGTTATTCTCAGTAAAATCTGTAAAAAATTGATCATTTTCTTAAAATGGTTTTCAAATGTCTCTCATGGCCATCGTGTCTGTGTAGCTCTGATAGCCCACATTTATCCACGGACATATCTGACATATCTGACTGATGTCCCATGTGATGGTCTGGTCAGGCAGTTTGGAGGTCAGTGTGTGAATGTTGATTTTCTGCCTGGCCTGAGCCACCTTTGCCAGGGAAGAGGAGTTCCTGAAACCACCAGCTGGCTTTTATTCTTGCCCCAAACTCTACCTGAGGACTGTTCACTGACACATTACTCTGAACCCCAACTGACTGCGTTCCTTGCAGGATCCAGACCTATGAGATAATCAAGCCTTTCAAAGCTAATAGGTCAATAAATAGTCAGCAGGTAAATTCCTCACTTATTACAAGGTTGAATATGTGTCTTAGCGGATCTTTGAGGAAAACAGGGCCTCTTCAAACCAAAACGCCCCACCCTTTTCCCCCACTTCAAAAAGACATAAGCAAAGAGCAGATTGAGTGACTGAATGTTAACAAAACAAAGCCCTTAAAAATAATTGCATTTTTCATTTTGTGATTCATTTCAATTTCATGAGTCTCAAAACACCACTTCTCAAGTGATTAATGTTTTCTCCATTGATTGCAACTGTGCTTGAGTGAAGGTCTTTCTTCATAGTTTTAAACAAAGAAATGTTTTAAGGATCAGAAGATTAATGGTCTGACATAGAGGAGCTTTTCCGTAGTTATCCAGGGAAGTGGGTAGATTGTAAAAGCAATCCCAATCCTTAAGTGTAAAATCCAAAATTATAATCCACTTTGGGATATACCACATCTCACTTCATACTGTTTTTAAGTAATTTTTTCCACTCTTACTGCCTTGTAATCTTACTGATATTTTTTAATCTAGATTTTTCTCCTCCTTTTGTTCTTTTCTGATTTTTTTGTCTCATCATTGTATTTGAATAAATAAAGGGATAATAAGGATGTCAAACACGTGTTAATGTCTTCCCTCATTAACACCAGAGAGTCAGCAACACAATTTGCCTCACCTTGTCTAAATGTAAGGGAATTATGTAATTTCCAACCCAAAATTCTGAGACAGCCAAAGGGTCCCCCTGTTAATTAACAGCCCAGGCCACTCTCATTTATTGCTTTTGTTTCCTGTTGGTATTTCTCTCTGTCCCCTGGCCTCTGAAGGGTGTTGGTGAGGGTGAGTCTGTGCAGCCCTGGCTGAACTGGTTCCCAGCAGGACGGGGTCACTGGGAGGGCTGGAATGATCAGCTGCAGCTCAGGGAACCTGGAGCTGGTCTGAGCCCAGGCAGAGCTCCCCCTTGGATCAGCCCCAGAGCTCTGCAGACGTTCTGCACCTCAGTTTGGCTGGTTTTGCTGCTCACGATTATCTGTGTGTGAGATAACAAAGAGCTCATCTCGTGTGCTCTGATGGCGTCATCGAAATTTGTGTATCTTCAGTATATTGAAATGGGATCTGGCTTGTACTTTACAGTCTGCCACTGGAAGGCTGGAATGTATTCACTTTTCATTTTGCTTTAAAATGGACAAATAGTGCATTTAAGGGACTGTGGTCCATCAGTTCTCGGCAGTGGCCACTGTTCTCCAGGGGGTTTCCCTTCTGAGCAGTGAAACTGGAAGTTTTGGGAAGCTGGGCAGGGATCCCAGAGCCTGCTCACCTGTGTGGAGGTGCTGCTGTTTCATTCGTAGCCCTAAATTTTGTCACTGTTTCCTTTCACAAAATTCAGAGCCGCCTCACTTCTAACTGTATTCCGTGAAAGAATTTAGTTGTGCTGCCAGAGATGCTACCATGGAAATGCTATTTATTGGTTTTGGTAATACAAATGTTTATGCCTTAAGTTATCTGCTTTTCTTCCAGACTCCAGCCTTGAGCAAGGGACTTCCATCAGAATCCGAGCTTTCTCAATCTTAATTTGCATTAATCTTCTCCTGTTCTCATGCAGGGGTTCCTGCACACAACAGCTCTGTTGTCATTTATGAAACAAAAATTGTGTTTAGACAAGCTTAGCAAAAACAGAGAGGGGCAAGAACACAGCGACATTCTCCTGGTCCAGAGGTGCTTCTGCCTTGGATGAAAGGGAAGGTGAAGAGGAGTTGGATGTGTAGGCGAGAATGTAGTTATTTTTTATGTACTTGGAATTTTTGACACCAACAGGAGACAAGTTATTTGTGATGGTTGCTGGCACAATACCCTGTGAAAGGTGGGTAGCTATTAAATGGCTTTTGACAAAGCAAAGTATGTTCTGGAATATTCTCCATCAGTAGGATGCTAATTAATATTCTCAGTTTACAGTAGATTATATTTTAAACCTATTATTTGTAGACAGAATTCACTCAGCTAGTCAACTTTAAAATATATTTAGGTGGATTCTCTTTATGCATTTATTGGAGAGTATTTAAGATGTTGGCTATTGAAGTCTTTTGCTTTCATGAAAAAAATTTAAATGAGCCTGAAAAATGTGGAATAAACAAACCAAGAATAACAAATCTCTTTTCCATAATTAAAAGAAGAAATAAATCTGAAAGCTCAGGTTGATGTTTGGATTTGGGGTTTATTCAGTAATTCTGGTTTGGGATTCAGCACTCTTGATCTGACTGGATCTCTGACTGTGTCTTGAATCCAATGCATGAATTCAAGCGCTGGAAGCTTTTGTTTCACTGCAATTAACAACCACACTCAGCTGAGATGGCAACACGCTGAAAAATTAATTGAGAATTTAACCTTCAAATGAAAAATGCATAGGACACACTTTATTATAATCAGCTTACCCAGCCATAGATGCCTTTAGAGATAATTTGAGTTCCTCACTGTTCTACTTCCGACCAATTGAAAAAAAAGCCATTTTTGCAGAGGCCACTAACACAGACTCATCCAGGGTCTATTATGTTGTTTGAATAGCAGGGTTAGAGCATCCTTGTTTCTGTTTGCTGAGTGGATGGGTAACGAGATTAACAGCAAAGGCTCCTCTTTGCAGTGTTTAGAGCAGAAGCTAATCAGCACTCCCATAAAAGTTTAAAATCTTTATATTCTTTAATTTTGCATATTGTTAGCTGCAAGCTGATCCCTGATGTTGGTTTTATTTTCATCTGTCAGAAGCAATGCCAAAATATATTTTGTTTGACTCAGGTTGGGGCAATTAATCCTTAGCTGGAACAATCTCTGATGGTTTTTTGTTTGATTACATGGTCTGATCCAGCAGTGACTGTACCACAGCTATTTCCCACCAAAAAGACATTAACTTATCTACATGTTTTAAGAACCCTGTTCAACTAAAATTCATTGACATAATTTGCCTCATTTTTACTGTGTGTGGATGGGGGAAATGAATCATAGAATATTTAAACATGATAACATAAGTCTTAATGTATTTTGGTAGGTTTAGGTATGTGTGTGGATTTAAACATTAAAAAAAAAAAACAAACAAACCTATGAAGGATCAAACACCTACCAAAAAAACCTCAATTACACTTGTTTTAAGAGAATTTGGGGTATTTTATATTAACAGGTCACTAATATTCAACTTTATTGAATTATATTGCTAAGTAACATACATTGATCTTGACCACTGAATCAGACTCTCATGAAAATCCTCAGCAGAGCTCTGAAAAGCCTCACAGAAACTGTGGCAATTTTCAGTGTTCTTGTTCATGGAAGTAGAGCCACTTTTAAGGGATAAACCCACAGCGTTTTGAGAACTCCCCCAAAATTTATAAGCTGTTCACACTTCATATTTCCTCACAGCTGTGAAATTTGCATTCTTCATTAGGGTCCACTTTCCATCTGAAATCTTTTGGTGCTTATAAACTGTAAGAAGAATTACATTAATCAAATGTTACTGCTCATTTTCAATATCATGAGGCTTTTTGCAAAGCCTGTATTTCTGAAGGTTTCTATCAAAGCTGGCTCGAAATCAGAATTTCCATCCCTGCTTATTCCAGTCCCAATATTTTTGGAGTGTACATTGACGCTGCAAGATGGGCTCTGGCTGGGGCCTTACAGAGGGACTGTGCACTCACCAGCACAACTTCTGTCTGCGGTGAGATGAAGGTGGTCACCTAAAGAATAAAATCACGAAGAAGATGAAATTATTTGGTCTGTTCAGGCAAAGCCTGGTTCACTTTGGGGAAATTCTCTTCTGCCTGCTAGAGTTGCATGAAGGTGTCAATAAAGAGTAAGACTAAAAAAGATTCAGTGGGCTTATACTATATTTGCGTCTTTAAAAAGTTCCTAAAAAAATTATGCACCAAAGGCTATAAAAATATTCAAACAATCAGTTGCCCTTGACTTTGATAAAACAGCAATCACGATGGTCACCAGTTGGTTCCAGAAGAGCCAGTCTCCTGCTGCCAGAGATCATCTTATGCAAGATGGTGATCCCAGAATCACAGAATGGTTTGGGTTAGAAAGGACCACAAAGCTCATCCCGTTCTACCCCCTGCCGTGGACAGGGACACCTTCCACCAGCCCAGGTTGCTCCAAGCCCTGTCCAACCTGGCCTTGGACACTGCCAGGGGTCCAAGGGCAGCCACAGCTTCCCAATATCCCATCTAAACCTGCTCTCTGTGAGTTTGAAAAGTTAGGCTTCTTTTTTTTTTTCTTTTTTTTTTTATGATGATCTGAAGCCCAACTTTGCAGTGACACGAAAGCCCTTTGAGTCACCAAATACTCTGTTAATGGCAAGAAACCCAGAGGACCTCACAGACAGTAAAGGAGCCAAGGAACTTCAGAGTTATACAAGTTTGGGTAATGCACCCAGAGAAAAATAGTCTAAATCATGCTTGCTTGGTACTGAACAGTGCCAGCTTAGAAAGAACTGCATTGGAGTCACTGCCAGTTTTCAAAATCTTTTAGTCAATATTGAGTGGGAGCCAAAAATGCCAGTCAAGTGTTAGACATTACCAGGAAGGGGAGAGATAAGGCCAAGGGCACAAAGCTTTTGGTGAGCTCACCTCTTGGGTACTTGCGTGTGTTTCCTCTTTTCCTGACCCTGCAGTGCCACAGAAATCCCGACCTTTAGGGATGCAGGGTCCTTTCCGTAGGTGCTCTCCACGTTGTCTGTCCCGATTTGATTCTTCGTGGTCATGCGCGTGTGTCTCCTCTGGGTCCCCGTGGAGCTGTGTTCATGTTGTCAGGCACTGTGGATATAAAGGCCTGTGTGTATTTACAGGCTTTAGAGGGCTTTGGGATATGGGTGCAATTACTGTTTGTCTGGTTTGGTTTTTTATTAGAAATAATTGAAATTATTAGGAATTCTGTGCATAACAAATCAGACAATTGCTGATATGTTAATAAACCGTGTTTCAAGGTATTTTGCACAATCTGTTTCAGAGTTATGAAAAAGTAAGTAAAATGTCCTTATAGTGAATAAACTCATATATTCTTCTGAATCCATGCCCCTAGAATGACTTTTTCAATTAATTTCCAAATTACACTGTTCTCCACCCAGGTAGCTGTGAGCCTAGGGCTAAATATTCAGAATGTCAGGGTAGTGGGAGAATTCCAGTCTTAAGTTGCAATAATGCTGTTGGGTGCAGTGAAGTTGCATAGATAAAAATGAGTTTAGAATTTATCCTGTTCCATGGATACTCTTTATTTTTCTCCTGTACCCTTCACATATCCGGAAACACTGGCAATGTTAGTTTGCACTTTCATTTGCCTCTTTCCAAATTAAAGAGGGTTGTTTCTTTCATCTTTCGCAAGAGTGATTGTTAACTATAGGGAAATTGTTGCAAACAGTAGGTCAATTAATTGCTCTATTTTCAAGATCCCCCTTGTAAAACAGCAATTAATTTAACTGCATTTTGGTGGATTTCTTTCTCTAGGCTTATCCATTTGAAATCACTGTAATTCTGGGCAGATAACACTGCTTTATTTTATGTGACAGCTTTTCAGAAGATCATATTTTCTTCCTTAATGAATGTTAGTACTGAGTTTGTTTTTAATTATCTGTGGCACCTTTTTATTATTAGCAGAATGAGAAAGCAGTAAACCCGGAGTGTGTGAAGTGAAAGAGGACTATCGACCCCCTAAAAGAGGATGTTAAATAGAATGGATTGCAAAGGCCAAGTTTTATAGGATGACATAAAAATTAAAAATATTTGCTGTTCGGAAACACTGTGGCTCCAAGGACTTCCACAGTTTTCTTATCCCTTCTTCCTTTAAGATTCCATTTTTTGGTGTTCATTTGAAATGGGTAAGAGTTGTGGGTTGTGCAGTGCAGCCCCTGTGTATGGAGCCTGTTTGATGAACAAGGCAGGATTTACAGCACTGGGCGGGAAGATCAGAAAATGATTATTGATCTTTAATAGTTCAGTGACTTTTGTCCTCAGATGACGATGTTCCAAATTGCATGTGATAGAGCTGGTACACGTAGAACTAGACAATTTAAACTAGTTGTAATTTACTATAAACTTACTGCATGGTTGGTAGGAAGATAAAGATCTTGAAGATGATCCTGGTGAATTCTGCCTGTTAAGCAGAGAGGGAGATTCCAGCGTCTCAGTCTCAGATGGATTGGCTGAAATAATGTGCATGAGATAATTTCCATCCCCAGAGCTTGAGCAGCACATCATATCCAGTGTTTACTGAAATGGTTGGAAGATTTGGACTAAGTATGAAGAATAGGGAGTTAATTTGAGTAGTGTGTTATATGTGGAGTATTTACTCTTGTAAATGGCTGTTTGACTCATTAGCATCTCAAATGATATATCAAAGTACGGTTCAGACTGAACACGGAATAAATACGACATTATCCTTTTGTGTTGCCAAATGTAGGGCACCAAATGGCTGCTTCTGTGGTCTGGTGTGATCAGGGGAGTAGCTCTTTTGACTCCAGTGGAATTATGCTCAGGATGAGCCTGGCCCCATGACCCTAATCAAACTGAATAAGATGAAAGGTTTGGGGAAAAAAGAGCTAAATCTCTACATAAGATCTTTATAAAGTATTATGGGATTAGGCCTTTAAGGAAAGGGAAAAAAAATATATGGTGGCATGTTAATCAGGCACATCATGGTAAAGGAGACATACAGCATTAATTTAATGGGAAAGTGGGAAAGTTTTTATACGCTCATGATATAGCTAAGGATTGAAATGTGTTGCCTAAATGTAAAATACAATATAGTTTCTAGTACAAGAGAATTTGATGCCCTGACTTTGCAAAACAATTGCATTTTTCTGTGTTCCCCGTGATTTATAGATATTTAATTGCCCAGAAATCTGCAACAGACCACTCTTGGGCAACTTTGAATTTGAAAGGTCACGCTAAACACATTAAGTACAGATTGGCTTTATGTTTATTAGAAGGCCATGTCTGCTGAATAAATGACTTCTGCACTCCCTCAGCTGCTTAATACAGTGGCTGTTTTGTTTGCCCAGATTAGTGATGTCATGTTGCATGTCCATCTCAGCGAGATTAGCAGTGAATACCCTGTTTTACACTTGAGGGATTCCTGCTGTTTTAATCCACATGTTGGAGGGCAGAGGTATATTCTGAATATGGAAGAGCTGGGGGAGTACCTGAAGGCCACGGACTGTTTATTCCCTGAATTTCTATGCCTTCATTTTTCCTTTTGGTGTCAGGCATCTATTGTGAGAAGTCCCCACACCAGTGTCTATTTTCTGTTTCTTCTACACACTTGTCTGCCACACCAGACCTTTCCCTTGGATTTGTGCATGGCTAAAGAAAGAGCAGTCCTGGGAACAAATGATGATTCCTTTTGATAAGTCTCACCTAATTAAACCAGGGATTCAGTTTTGATAGTGGTTCATCCTTTCATGTTGTCATTGTTCTTTTGTGATGTTGGCCTTTTATTCTCACCCACTTGGAAATACAAACATAACAGTGAATAGTTTTCTGATACATGATAATCACAGAAGAATGAAGAGCAGACAACTCTTAGGGTGATGGGGCAGGTTGAATTGTTACCTTAAATGCTTCCCATTTGTTGTTTTTGTTAGAAAACTTGCAGAAAGAGAAAACCTACCCATCCCCACCTCCACCCACTGCTCCTGCCCACCCAGAGGTCCTTGTGCTGAGATCAGGCCCTCTTACATCAGTGCCACCAGACTGAACCTGCATGAGGATCCCACGTGCTCTGCCAGGAGAGCATTCGCAGGTCACTGTTTTGTGGCAAGAGTTGACAAACCAGGTGCCAACCCCGGTCAGCCTTACAGCCATGACAACACTGCTGTTTGAGAAGGGGCTTTGTGTCCTCAAGCGGCCACTCCATGCTGCAAGGCAAATACTGAAGGACTTAAAAGAAGAAAAAGGGGACCTTGGACAAGGCACAGAGGGTGACATGATGGCCAAAGCAGTGTTTGTGCTACTGATTATCATGGGAAAATGGTGCCTGCACAGCTTTTAAATAGAGTTGTTCCAAAGCAGAGGTTACTGTGCATTTCCACCCCCTCCAGCTCTTGGTGGGGTTTGTCATGCTGTGCAGGGTGGCAGCAGGGAGGAGGTTTATTTCCAAGGCATATTTAGCTGTCATGCAGCTGCGTGTGCAGCAGGGCTTGATGGAGGGGCTTTCTGTCCTTCAGCTTCTGCGCAGCAACTCCCTTGGCTTGTTATCTGCTTGCTGAGAGTGCCTGGGAATTGAAATAAATTATGCTCAGACCAAACTTTTGGGAACTTAGGATATGGAAAAGAAGAAGGTGGCAGCGCATACTGATATGCCTGAGAGCAGGGAGGAAGGAAAGAAAAGGAAGGGAATAAGCACAGATAAGGAAAGCTAATGCAGTAAGATGGTTTTCACTCGCAGATAATGGGAATTGCTTTTTGCTTAGGATGTGGAAAGGAGGACCACTTCGCAATAGCAGTAACACTGATGGATCTCTTCTATATTATATGCATCACTTATTATATGTAATTTTTTGTTATTATAATAATTATCAGTTACAAGGTTTGTTATTAGGCCATGCTAGGGATCAACAAAGTGTTGGAAAGAAGCCTTCTATTTTTCTGGCACATATGAAAGGACTCTAGTGTGGGAGTAAAGCTGCTGCTGAAGGTATTACATCATTGTTTCATTCATTTGCAGGCAGACACACATTAGCACTTATGCAGGTCTTATATCCAGCGCCTTAATATCCCTTTTCCTAAAGGAGACTGAAGATGTTAACCTTTCCTGTAAGCTTTTAGCTGGCAAGACTCAATAGACAGAGCAAATTATATCCCCCCCAAAATATTCTGCCTTTCATGTCATTGTGATGAGCAGAACTACAGACCACTTCAGTCAGGATTTGATGTGAGTCTCCAAATGATAGCAACACATTGATTAAAGCAAAAACATGAATGAAAGAGATAGCAGAGGGAAATAAATATCAATCAAGCATTCTAGGTTCATCCTAATTAGGCCACAGCTGGGAATGACTAGCAGAAAATGTGGGGAGTAGCCCTGAATCAAGGCCAGAATGAGGAAAGGAATGGGAAGTTATCCATTAATGTGAACACATGGATGCCACACAGAGAGGCTTTAGTAAATAATTAAGGGAATAAATTTGCTGTTGTATCAGCTGCCCTTGTATTGTGGGTCCAGAATGTGGTCTTACGTCTACAGAAGTGTTACTAAAATCATAGGTAAGATTACAAGTTTCCTGTTCCCAGATTTATGTGTTTTACTGACTATGCCATTGCTGGAAACAGCCTTGTCTTCTTGTGCCTGGAACAAAGTCTCTTCCAGTGGCGGTGCATCCGTTTGACTGAAGCACATGCTGTGGGGTTGTAAAACATCCTCCAGAGTCCCCTTAATGTCCCTTGGCCCAGCCTGCCCCTCTGCAGTGCTCCCGACTCACCCGCAGAGCTGTAGCACCGGGGCTGTGTCTGGGTGGCCTGGGCTGTGTGAGATGGGAATGGTGCGTCCCGCAGGAGAGCAGGGAGTGTTTTGGGGTGCAGGGAAGGTGTTGGGGAGGGAGCGGAGCTGCAGCAGCACGTCAGTGCAGTGGATCCCACAGGCTGGGACCGTGCTGGAGCGCTGGGGTGAACAGCAGGGTGGGCAGTGGGGTGGGCAGCGGGATGGGCAGCGGGGTGAGCAGTGGGGTGGGCAGAGGGGT
>VWZG01003730.1:517700-581543 GCA_013396735.1 Grallaria varia
AGCAGGCACTGTGCTGGGCACGGCAGGGCGGCCGTGGGGGGTTTGGGGGGGGGGGTCCATCCCGCTGTGGTCACGGTGACATTGGGGTTTGGGCCATGGCAGAGGGCCCGGCTGCCCCTGGGGATCTCAGCATCTCCCGGGGCTGGAACTGTGGGGGTCTGCAGGGCGCAGTCCAGGCAGGTCAGGGTGTGCGGAGCCCACGGGGCTGTGGAGCCGAGAGGGGCCGGGGGTCCCGCAGCACCCTGTGCCGAACGCCCCGGGCACTGCCCGGCCGTGGGGTTGGGTGCCTGCGATGCTCCAGTGGCTCTGCCCATCACACACCACCACGGACTGGGATTGTCTCTGCTGGGTGTTCTCTGACCGCTCCCAGAAGGCGAGTTCCACTTATGTGAGCAGCAGAGATCAGCAGATCAGTTGGGGAAAGACAACTCTCAGGTTAATGAGCAGCAAACAGGGTTGTTCATGGTTTTAGTGGCTTTGAAGTGTCAGCAGGGGGCTGGGACACGAGGGGGAACGGGGAAGGTCACTGGAAATCTGAAGTGTGAGGACCAAAAGAAGACAAGGCTTGGAGCGCTGAGAACAACTGCCCGGTGGGTTCCCTGGGCCAGATTGCTGGAGGTCTGAGACATTGTAAAACGATTTTGTTCAACATGGAACTAAAGAGATTAAGAGGAAATATGCCTTGGCACTTTGCTGCTTTTCATATTGAAATAATTTTATTTAAATGTATACCTAAATTTGTTTTTGATTAAGTATTAGTTTCAGGGAGCTGCAAAACGTAAACTTTTTTTCTTTTTTTTTCAGAATATCGAGACATTTTGTTATGTAGGGGGTTTTTTCCCAAGTTCATTTGTTGAAAAAAGTTCATTTACAATGAACAACGCTAACAATCATAATATGCAGAGGCTATTCATTCATAGTAGTAAGTTCTTATCTTTAAAATTACAAAGCAGTATGTTAGCATTTTATAAAGAAATGTAGATGCTTGTTCTATTTTAGTCACTCAGCTCAGTAAATAACGTGGCAAGATCACATTTGAGGAGAGGGAGAAGAGAGATACAACGTGGGATCTTTGTAAAGAGAAAAGCTCCTGGAGGATGGTGCCTTTGAGTCCTGTTCCCGGTTTAAGCATAAGTGTTGAAAGGCAGCCATGTGTTCAGACATGTTATATGAATTGTTCTTAAGGCTAGTAATTTTTCCATGGGTAAGGCTTCCCAGATTTCCTTTAAGCCATCTGTCGAGGGAAGGGAGCATTAGATCGTCAGACATTGTTTGCAAAGCTCAGTAGAATATCATCTGTTTAACCCTTGCATTACTTGATTTGAGAGAGAACTTTATGTGAAGGTTATTTATTTTGCTGTTTGATTTTAATATTTTTTTTAACAAATGGAGAAACAGCAAGGAAATGTTGGGTAACTCACTTTGTCTGGAGTAAAGCTAAGGTGGAATATGGCAGTGGTGGGCTTGTAACAATGAAAGTTCCTTTTACATATGTGGGTCACGTGCTACTGAGATAAAGTCTGTTAAAATGAATTTTAGATGATCGATCAAACCCCTTGACCTTTCCTCCCTTGAGCCAAGGAAGACAATAAATGGAAAGCCTTTTTACTTCACTTGGTGAGGTTGAGGGAGTGAGTTTTGGCTCCTGGGGTAGCTGTGACTTTCACGGCCACTCCTGCCACTGTCCCCAGGCAATGAGAACTTGTCTGTGTTTTCTCTCAGGGTGTTTCTCTCAAATTCTTTTGTTTGCTGGAAACATCATGTACTGAATTCAGCGCTCAAAACACAGACTTGCCATTGGCTTTATAAACTACTACCACTTATTTGCAGTGATTTTGAGGTAGGTCTGAAATGAAATCCTTTTTAAAATGTTCTACTTAAGGAATTTAAATGTAGAATCTTCTTCACAAAGCTGTAAATAGCGGAAATAGTAGGAGGAAACAGTAGGATCATGAAGACTTTGTGGCAGGCCCAACCAATGCTGTAACCTGTGGCCAGCAGGTAGTGTTGCAGTGAACAGGTAGTGGAAGATGGTTTGAATAAGGCAGGACTGACGTTACCCTGCAAAGCAGCCCTTCTCCAGTGGTGTCCCTCAGAAACCACGGGCAAATCCTTCCAGTTCCTTTCCTTTGCCGTTTTGGGCAGCCAGACTCTCAAAACCACCAAAAAAGATGACACTTTTGATGTTCCCCTCTCCCAGTTACGCAGCACGGGAAGAGGAGGACTCAGAACTCAGTCTCTGGTCAGATCCATCTCTCTTCTTTCTGCAAAGTAGTAGCCATAGAGTTTATTCCCCACTTCACATAAATAATGTGACAGTGCCCTATTGTGACAGTTTAGATCTAATAAACCCCCAGTAATTCCTGTCCACTGGTCGATGTGCCCTCACACAAACCATTTCTGCAGGGACAGAGTAAACACCCCATTCTAATGGCAAGAAAGAAATACAGCTTTGAGAAGGCAGTACATGTAGTAAGTTTAAAACCCCTTGTGACATGCATGGGAGTATATTGAATTGTTCCTTCTCCTAACAGGGTCCCTTTTTCTGAACCTAGCAGTGAATTTGAATTTACCAGGAACAGCACGAGTACAGTAAGTTTCTGAATTGTTTCTCAGGTAATCTCAGGAAAACCCTCAAACTGCAGCTTCAGCCCAATTGTGTTAGTCCCGAGGAGCAGAGAGAGAACAGGAGGTAAGTACTTGACTTGTGAAAAGCCTGCCAGCTCTCTAGAGCTGGGAGGTGCAGGGAACTGAGTGTTGTTCAGCTACTGAGGTTAAACCCCATCCTCTCCTTCCAGGACAGCTCCCACAGCCACAGGGTTGGGATGGCTTGATTCCCTTTCTGGGAGGGGCTGTGAGGCAGGTGAGTAAATGATAACTTGCAGCATTTTTTATGGCCTGTCGTACAAGAACAGTGTGCTGTGGATGTCCTTGGTTGTCACCAGCCATTGCAGAATGCTGTAAATCACCCTTATTTTACTTTATGAATTGTAAAAACTATCATACATTTCATTGGTATCTCAGGACAAGATAGTAAATTTCAAGTTTTTTCCATGAATTTATAGCCAAGTCTAGAAAATAGCTCCTTATGCATCAGGAAAAAACAACTGTAGGTCTCAGGAGCAATCCATTGCCTATGCTTTGGGCGCACAACTCCCTCTGACATCAAGGGCAAGAGGTGGCCCACAGAGTAATTACTTCGTGGAAAATGAAGGAAAATATGGAGAATGGTGTACTTTGAGAGGCTGATTGGAAGGGGTAGACATGAATAAAAATATTTTCCAGTGGTACTTTGTTCTTGGCCCATTGTTTACAGGACTAGCACAGAAAATTACAGTTTCCATCCTCTTTCCTTATTAATATCTCTTGTTTGGTTGATAATTTGTCTTATATGTTTTATAATAATGGTGCATCACTGTCCATTTGCAACTAGAATTTCTTGTTTGGCTCATGCGAAGAGGAAATCTCCAGAGAAAGTTTTATATGTTAAAGGGATTTTTTTTTAACCTGATAAAAATAAGTACATAAATCATCTTTTTGCCCAAAACAGCTGCCAAATTCTTCTAGGGTCACTCTTGGCATATATAAAAAGAGCAAATAATATCAGTGTGGAGAAGCTCAATGCTCCCCTTAAGGTCTTGTGCAAATTCATTAAATATTTCTGATGCTCTTGAGGTTGGAATTTGGCCCCAACAATGGAAGAAAGTAGCAAGTGAGATGTTCTACTGTGAGCATGTTAGAGCACTGCAAATCTGTTCCTTGCCTTCCATTCACATTCTGATCCTACGTAATTGATAAAATTCCTGGCTAGAATTCTGTGGAACTGTTATTTCTGTCTAGGACCAGATGCACTGTTAACTGCTCATTGACATTAACATGTTCTCATCCCTGAAATGAAAATAAACCCTGTTTTTAGCCCTCTTTACATGATCTCTTTCAATCTCTTGTTCTTAGGTTTATCAAATTAAAATGCCTTTCTAGGAATCATCTGCTGTTTCTGAGAGGTTGAGCAAATAGAAATATCTGCAAAGACTAAATCCAATTTTGCATTCTACCTTGTTGTAGAGAAGAGAACAGCAAGATCAAGGAAAGCAAATGTTAGCCTTATTTTCTGTGGCAACTCAAATAATCTTTGTATTTATTTTTTTCCCACCTTTTGTCTCTTATAGAAACCATGAGCTTTGCATTTGATGCACAGTCATGGAATATATAACAGGATCATTTTCATGCAAGGACATAGTGTTGCCACCTGAAAGTAGTTAGCAGTTTGTATTACAAATATATCTTCTAATTTTCTTTCCTATAATTATAAAGCTTTCTGTGATGACATTGAATTAAAATGTCTGCATTCTGTGAATAGCTACCTACAAAGAGGGAAGTTTTGTTCTGTGATTCTCAAGAGCAATCCAGAGAGTTTTTAGGGATATAAATGGCAAAGCTCCCTAAACTGCTTCTGAGGCTTTAAAAACCTTCACTGCACAAAATTGCTGAATTTGGAGGGGTGCTTTGTTATGAAAGCATCAATTAAGAAAAATGTGCATTCCCAAAAGGTTTATAGCTTTTAAAGAGACCACTGTATGTCCACCACCTTTTGCTTATTAGATAATTGCATTTAGCAGGTCAACAATTCAGTTAAAAATAAAACTGCAATAGAATAGAAAAATTTTCAGACCTTTTTAGATGGCTTTTCTTCAGGTTTTATTTCATCTACCTGGCCAGGGGGTTCATTCAGCAGCGGAAATTCTAATGATTTTAGTCTCAGGACGTGTTTTGCAGTCGAAAGCTTGCCTTCTCTTGCACCTACAGGCATAAAAGGCACCACAGCAAAAGGTGGGCAGCTTGTTCTTTCTGAATGGAAGTTCTGTTAAAAGTTACAACTCAATTAGGGAAGATTAATCTGTGAAAACAATGAGATCAGCAGATGTTCATGGAGGAAAACCCAGAGCCTCTTCCTCTGCCCAGACTTCTAAAAACCTGCTGTTGCATTTTCAAGCAGCTTTCAGTTAAAAAGTGGGGGAGAGAGAGGGAGAGGGAAGGAAACATTCAGTAAAAAATACTTTTCTTCCTTTAAAGTGCTCAAGTACTAACATAATTATGAAAGGGAACAGTAAGATTCTTAATGCTCAGTGGCAACATAAAAGGAAAAATGCAGGAGCAGAGGTTGAGACAGCCTTTAATCAGGGGCCCTCACAAAGTCCCAGGAAAAGACACCAGAGGTCTGACGAGCCACAGCTGCACTAATCCTTGTATTAAAAAGATTCAGGAAGAAGGGGAGATGTTAATGAAAGATTGGTAATGCAAGACACAGTTGGCTGGAGAAGATTAATGTATTAAAACAACCACCACAACAAAGGGCCCAGCAAGGACCCTCTGGCTGTGCGACCACATCCTGCCACAGTTTGCACGGGTGGCACTGCACGAACGCTCGGCTCCCAGCAGGAGGTTGTGTGCAAGCACCAGGACGTGCTTAGAGCTGCCCTGCCTGTGGCACAGGGTTTGGATGTGAGACTCGTCCTGTCCCTGGGATTGAACTTCATGTCTGGAGCAGTGGCACGTGTTTTCCCTGGAAAACCCCGTGTGGAGCAGGAAAATAATTTTAATAGGAAGGCTTGCAAACCCAGTATGTTCTTCTGAAACGTTCTGAGTGAAGCACCTTGGCTTTTGCCCATCACCAGAATCCTTGTTCTGGAGAATGTTCAGCCAGCTTTACCCTGGATATTCTTCTTTGGGTTGAATGCAATACCCACCAAGCAGCTGAATTATCACCTCACAGAGTCCCAGAATATGCGGAGCTGGAAGGGACCCACAAAGACCATCCAGTCCAACCCTTGGCCAATGCCCAGGACCTTCCCCAAGAGTCACCCAACACTCCTGGAGCTCTGACAGCCTTGGGGCTGTGCCCACTGCCCTGGGGAGCCTGGGCAGGGCCCCACCACCCTCTGGGGGAAGAACCTTGTCGTGAGATCCAACCTGAGCCTGCCCTGACACAACTCCAGCCATTGCCTGGCTGCTGTCCCTGGTCCCCCCAGAGCAGAGATCAGTGCCTGCCCCTGCTCTGCCCCTCCCGAGGGAGTTGGACCTGCACTGAGGTGTCCCTTCAGTCTCCTCTTCTCCAGCTGGACACACCCAGTGCCCTCAGCTGCTCCTCCACATTCCTCCTCCTCCACAGTCTGGGGGTTGTTTTTGAGGCTTTTCCCCTCGTGATGGTGAGCAATGTAGGGAGATCTATAGCACATCACACAGAGGCTGAGCTGTCCTGTGATTCTGTCAGGTTTTCAAATCACTTGGCTGAGGTCCCAGATGGAAGTGCAGGAGATGCCGGCGCTGCTCAGAATTTGCCCGACGTTTATCCCTCCCGTTGAGCCCCTGAGGCTGCTCTTGGCTCCGAGCCCTGTGCCCCTGGCAGAGGCTCTTCCAGAGCCACAGCCAAGGTCCTGCCCTGCGTGAGGAGTGGGAATTCCTCCAGTGTGGATTCAGCAGTCTGAGATGATGGATAGCGCTGCAGGATTTTCTTACAGGGATCATTAGGACCATATACTTCTCTTCCACCTATTCTTCCAACTCCTGCTTCTCATGAGACCCCAGGGCAGACTCTGACCCATCTGCAAACCTGGGCTGGCCTGGAACCCGACCAAAACAATGCAAACTTTTACTTTCTGGAGTGATATATCTCGCACATGCTGAACAACCCCTTGCTGCTGCATTGCTGACTTTGCCCTATTTTTGCTCTAATTTACAGCTTCATTTGCCTTTGACACCTTCCTTTTTCAACAATGTATTTTCATTCACTGAATAGCCACTACCTCTGGCAGCGTTCCACTGGATCCTTGAGTTAGTGTTGTTTCCTCTAACACTTTCATCATGCACAGGATACAAATCAGAGGCAATTGCAGAGAGTTGGATCCTTCTCTAAGGAAGGCTCAGTGACTGAGTTCCTATTCACCTAGTTTTCTAAATAAAACAGACTTTTCAAATTCACATATGTTTCATGAGACACTTTCCATGTTCACCAAGAAATATCTTAATGGGAAACAGAGGCAGTTTTAGGCACTGGATTGACAGAACCACAACTGACCTGGGGTTTCCTGGCAAATATCAGACGGTGACGTTTGTTTAAAGCACGGAGCCAGAAAGCATGTGATATTGGCACTTGGTGCATTTGTAACACTCCTCACATTTCCAGAGCAGTTTGAGGCTGTCTAGAGAATTTCTGGCAAAGCCTGCTTGAAAACTACCCATGTGGAGCAGCACTTTCCTAATTGACCATGATAACCCCCCCGATGAGCTGCTCTGGGACACACTAAAGGAGTAACTGTAGGCTGTGGGGATGTTGCCTGGGGCACATTAACCCTTCCTCACAGTTCTTTAATATGTGGTGTCTAATCAGGAAACCTTTAGAATTCTTTGTACCTCTTCCACTTCAGTAACTGTAAATAAATTATTTGTTTTGCTGTTCTAAACAATGTTTTGCAAAACACGCTTTTAAATTCACTTTGACCTGTACATCCAGATATTTAATTATATTGTCTGTTGAATGTTTTAGTTTCTCTTTAAAAGAAAAAGAGTTTAAAATATTCTGATTCTAAGTACTGAGAACTCTGTGGTAGTTAATTCCATTCATGCTGCTGTCAATTAGTAATGTCCGACATTAAGTATTAATTATAACTCAGCTTGTTTCTAGCCTAGTAAAAGTAATTTCCAAACTTCAATGATGGATAGCATTGCTTTTGCCAAAAATTTCTTCCGTTATCTCCACTGTATTTATGTCTGTGGACATATATTGGAATCACAGTCGTCCTTGCAGAGTTGGCCGCCCCAAGAAATGGTTTTACAAGATTTTTCTTTTTGAACACACTCGAGTTGTCTGCTTGGCTGAATTTACTTAATTCTCTGCTTACATCTTTTCCTATTCTGTGTTGTGCTGGCTCTGCAGTTTGCCTTTCTGTTCTGTTTCACATGTATCTGATGGAAAAAAAAAAATCTGAAATAACCAAAATAGAGCATCCTTTGGAACTGGTTTCCATTATTGCATGTTTGAAAATCTCTTTTCAGTTAAACAAAGTGGCACTGGATGATTGCTGCTGTCTGTAGTGTTGGGTCTTTGGAGGGACTCTGGAGTGCTCTGGTCCAGTCTCCTGCTTGAAGGGGGGCTGTCACAGCCACAGAGGAGGTCAAACACAGCTTTATCCAGTCTTCAGCTCTGAAATTCATCCATGCATGACTATTCAGCTTCCAAACAGCCTGTTCCACGTTTATTAGCCTCCTTCAGGAAAGAGGATCTGAGTTCTTTATGCAACTGATTTCCAGAACAAGACAGTTGCTCATGCCAACAGTCAGGACTTTAAGAAGAACTTGGGGACCAATTGCAGAAAGCAGTGTGCTTTGGGACGTCTAAATTCCTTCCTTAGAAGCTGAACATACTATGAGCATAGCACTGGAACTTTAGAAGCCTGAGTGCAAATATTTGATCACAGAATGTTATGCGTGAGCATGTGTTTTTGGGGACACACTTACTGCATATATTGTTGTGGTAAGGCTGTTTTGCAATATTTAGTGTTTAATCAGAAATGTATTGCTAGGCTTGTATTTATGATGAGCTTTAATAAACAGAAATTAATAGAAACTTTATGAGAATTCTTTCAGGGAGACACAAAAATTTGAATCCAGAATAAGTTTCTTTGTGTGCACTGATTAATCTGTGGCAGGAACTTTCAAGGTCAGACTGCTGATGCAAGTTGTGGAAACAAAAATCTGTCAATTCCCTATAGTAACTTTAGAATTAGGAGCAAAAGAAGGAGCTGAATTTATGGTGTGACAGCCGTTCTATCCACAAACTCCTCCAGACCTAAATGAAACCCCCTCATTCACTGTGTTAATGAACGCAGATACATTTAATGGAGAGATGGTGGACAACAGTGGTGTTTAAAAAGCAATAAAATCAACTAATGCTTTCATTATAATAATGATAACTACATCAAAGGGACATATGGACTCAGCAAAATGTCTCCTGTAGAGCATAAACATCCCCACCACAGGAGATGTTTATTGCTTTAGATGGGCTCCCTTTGATGTATTTATCAGTTAAATGTATTAGTTCTGCTGCACAGTTGTGAGCAGAAATAGCACTGAGGAAGCCCATATTTTATGTATGCTATACATAGATCATCACCTTTAAATAACAGGATCAAGAAGTAAAACCAAGTCCAAATAGTTGAGTACAGTCAACAGTGTGGATGTTGACAACGGATGTCAATTCAGCGCCGGAACTCCAGTTGCCTTCACGGGACACTTCTGTCTCAGCAGAAGGAACACAAATTCTAACAACATCTGATTATGCAAAGATGTTTTTTCGTATAGGGAATATTTTCAATCATTAGGAAGGAATTAATTAGGTCATGTCCTTAGATGGAAGATGATGAGCCCCACTTTGTGCATGTTGTGTGTGTTTGTGTTCATTTTGTCTGAAAGTTCCTGTTTCTTCCTCATGGATACTGTGCTGTAGATGATTCCTGCAGTAGATTCTTGTGCATTAGGGTCAGTTCTGTTGCAGGCTGTTGGTACACAGTGTCTATTCCTGTGCAGGTGCTATTGCACGTGGTCATTCCTGCATTTACTTCACCTACTGAGAAAAAATAACCAAGTGTGTTTCTACAGAAATAAGATAAGTAGTATTCCAGCCGTGGAGCATCCAACTTGAAACCCTCCTGACCTGTGACTGATGTTTCTACCTTTCTTTGGTGCTGTGCAGTTTGGATGTGGAGTATGGGAGGCAACTCCTTAATCATCAGCACGCTTGACAACGTGTACTGGGGTTTTTTTGCATGGTGTTGTTTGGGTTTTTTTCCTTTGGCTGCAGAAGTATGGAAGGATAAGGAATGATAACTGTATGTGTGTGTGTGTGTCTGTGTGTGTGTAATTTTGTGTTAATTCATATATTGTAAGCAGATAGATGCAAACAGCCTTGCTTAGGTTAAGGGCTGTTGCTATAGGATATCTAACAACAGAAGTTAAAGGCACAGGTTTTTGTATCTTGTCACAAGATTGAACAAATGTGTTATGAAAGGACTAAATTAATCATGCCATTAGTTTTCTTGCAGAGTAAAGTGCACAGTGTGGTTTGTTGGGTTTTCCCCACCGAACCCCTTGTGCTGTCAGAGTTCCCAGATGCTGGAACTCTTTTCCAGAACAACCCACCCCAGACTACTGAGGGGTACAATATGTGAGCTGATGCCCAGCAGTGGAGATGTCTCCAGGCCCTACCTGGTTGGAACACACAGTAGATACTGAGTTTTGCTGGGGTGGATGCCCAGAACCCCGTCACGAGCAGCTCCTCAGCGAGCAATGCCTCTGTCACCAGGGGTGGGGGAGTGTTTGAAACCTCCCTTGCCTGCCGGGGTTTGCTCAGGAAGGACGTGCCACTGCTGGTGGCATTGCTGTGGCAGGGCCAACTAAGAACAAATTAACCACTTGCATTATTGAATAACATTTTGAAGTACCAAAGTGTTGCCTGCTGTGAAGTGCCTGCCTTTTGCAAGGGTTTTGGGGAGGTGCACAGTGTGACACTTACACCATGTCGTTCCTAACTGCCTAAATGTTTTAGTCAAGCAAACAAATGCTATCTAGGAATGAAATATTTGGGATGCAAAAGACACAGAGTGCACAAGATGTAAGAAATTCCTTAATTGTACCCATTCCAAATAGATTTTTACCCTGTTTGCACTTTTAGTTTAATTTTTAAATGTGCTAATCTTAAAGTAATTACTAGTTAATACTGTTAATTGATTGAGTGTGACTCTTAAAATATTATATTGTTGATCTTTTATTTATAACTAATTAGAAATTTAATTATTTATTTGTTACATTTCATGTCACATTTCATAGGATGATGTCTGAGCATAGGAGACTTCCTTTAATTACACAGGAAATCTTGTTTAAAGACCAGTGACTTGATCAGCCTATTTCTTGTAAGCTACTATTCTAGTCATACATTAAATATAGAGCATTCAGGAGATAAACTATTTTCTGAAATCTCTGTGAATTTTATGAGATCAGGAAAATGGAGCTCTCGGATATTTGCCTGTCATTTTCCTAAGCCAACATGTGATTGTTTGTATACAAATGTTCCCTACTTGCACATTGATTTAGGCTTTTTTAATGTCAAAATACAAAATGTTGCATGGGTATCAACTGCTAATTTCCATCATGTCTGTGAAAAAAAAATCTGGTTTTATATAAAGATACCTTTCCTACTTGCCTGCTGCTACTCATAGTGTTGATTTTAGCATTAAAAAAAAAACAAACCCTCAGCTCCAAAGTGAATTAGAAGTTGTGCATCTGAAAATACACCCTGGCAAATATCCCACACAGTGATGAGAGCAGTGCCAAACCTCCTGCACTCCAAAGGGCAAGAATTGGCCAGGGGTGCTCAAGTTCAGCGCAGAGCAGCCTTGTACCTGCACGAGAATATCTGAGTAGGTTTGGAATGTAGGTATTCTGGATGTTCTGCACCTATTTCTAGCTGTTATAGTTTTAGAATGTGTCAGAATTTTCTTTCCCTACCAACACAGGCTTTGGGAGCTGACGCCCTCCTCACCGAAGACCTGGCTAATGATCTGAATTCCAACCTGATGGCTGGGGGAGGGAGGAGAGTTCTTTTTGTTTGGTTTGGGAGTTGTTTTTTTTTCCTCTCACTTCTTCAGTGGTGGGTTGGGGAAGGAAGAACCTCGGAGGGACTCCTGCGGTTTTGGCTTCTTCCCTGCCTCCCATACCCAGCCCGGTGTGTCCTGTGCTTCAGAGGGACAGTCACCATCACTTTGGAGTTACTACGGCTTTCCTGAGGCACCGATGGCACCGACGTAGGAGCCCCCGGCCCCCTGCTCTGCTTACCCCTTTTGGACAGAGGACAAAGGAGAGAGAGTCCATGTTGACTACGGAAGAGGTTTCACTCCGTCCCTTCAGAGACTCATTTTGTTTAGGGGTTTTGGTTACAGAGTTGTTCTTTGTTCTGTTCTGGTGTTTTGGAGATAGATATATAGATACATAGATAGATAGATAGATAGATAGATAGATAGATAGATAGATAGATAGATAGATATAGAGAGAGAGTAGTTAAGAACTGTTATATTTCCTTCTACACATTTTCCAAATTAAAATTTTGTTTTAAATTTAAAAGAGGCGTGGTCAATTTGGGAAAGGATTTCTAAATTATTTTTTTTTAGTTTTCTCTAAACTAAGACACTAGCTCATTGCCCAGTGCAGATTTTCATGTGATACAAGGGAAAGGGGTGGAATAAATGTTCTTCTGTGCTCATTCTGATGTTGGTGGTGGACACCCCATCCCTGGAGGTGTCTAAGAACAGACTGGATGTGGCACTCAGTGACAGAGTAGGGACTAATCACAGGTTGGACTCCATGAACTCAGAGGTCTTTTCCATCCCTAATGATGCTGGGATGTGTTTGTTCCTCTGCCATCTCCCCCTGAGCATCAGGGCAGCAGCCAGCAGGTCGGCAGTGGGTGCTTCACACCTGCACCCCAAGCCAGACTTTGTGATCCTTTTCTGCACATCTAAGTGCTATTTGTATTAGAGTACTGACTTCTGCAATGTAAGGGGCCATATACCACTGGATTATGTGAAAATGTGAGAAAATACTCTGTGTGAAAATGTATAATGTGAGAAAATGAAAAACACAAATTTCCAGTTCTTATTTTGACAACAGAAAAAAACGACCAATCTTTGAAAATTCTGGATACCTGAAGAAACCTAGTTTTTCTTCAAACTGAGCTGAACCGAGGAACCTCATGATTTTTTTTTCCCCCAGTCTACTTTCTTTCCACAGGGCACCAAACTGTAGATTTGCATGGCTTCCAAACCTCTGTGACATGTTGTTTAGATGACTGCTTGCATTATAGCAATTCTATATGCTACTGTTAGTGTGGCTGGATTTCATCTTCCAGGAGATGAGCATGGTTTGCTTTTTATATTCAACTCCTCTGGTTTTTCAAGTGTCTTGTTTCATGTCCTTAATACACAGCTGTTAAGTGAGACCAGTGCCCTGGTCAAATAATAGGTTCCCTCTCCAGAGATGTTGGCTTTCACTTTCCAGAGGCAAAATCAAGGTGTAAAAAGGTGAGGTTTTCACAAGAGACAGTGCTCTATTTCTCTAGAATAAAGATGGCAAGATAATACTCTCCTGCTCAGAGAGGTGCCGGGCTGGGCTCCTGGCCATGGGGTGTGAGCCACCAGTGGAGCAGCTGGGGGGTCACTGGGGGCTTTACGGAGTCACCACCCTCCTGAAGGGGAAGGTTTCTGGGGAAACACTGGAATGGGCACAATGTCTGAGGGTGGTAAAACTGCAGGAGGTACCAGTGCTCTCAAGATTATACATTCTTTTTCCTGGCAAAGGGCTCGTGCTGATAACAGAGGCTGCTGTAAAGCCTCAGGAAAGAAGCCGCAGCTCTGTGAGAGTGTAAGGGAAGGGAGTCCTGCTGGGAGAGCGTTTCTGAGAGGGCCTTGGGGATTATAGGAGTGAGGGAAGGAAATGGAAACTTTGAGTGCATTGAGAAAACAGATCTAAACAGGCATTTGTAGTTGGAAAGCTTGATGTTGGAGGGTCAGGACCTGTGCATATCTCCCAGTTACCTGGAAAAAGTGGGCTTTTACCTTGTTTTAATTGGAAAATGGCCCTAGCTTTGAATTCACATCTCTCCTGGAAGTGAGATCTGATCCAGATTAGTATCAGAGTGTGCTAAAATTGGCTAAGAGCTCAAATCTCATTTAGAGATTGCCTTCATGTTCTCCCAAAATGTCATATCACTCAATTGTTATGTTTTTTACCCAGGTGCTGGAGACTATAAAACACACTAGATGTCTTTTCAGTAATGTGAAAAGTGTTTTTTTTTCTCTCAAGATTATACTGCACAGGGAAAACACTGGAGTTGAAAAGAATTTTTAGTAGGGGTGCATGAGTCTGCCACAAATGGGATGAAGGAAAATAAAGCAAAATGGATTTATAAACCATAAAAACACTGTCAGGTTTTTAGAATGCTTGTGCTTGCTGCTGGTTTTAAGGCTTTTTCTAAGTTGTTCTTTGTTCTGGTGCTCAGTGTTCCTGGCAGTGTCTTGATAAGCAGTGAGCGCTGGGGACCTACCCTGTGCCCTGCAAGGACATTGTGCTTCTCCGTGGGGATATATTGGAATCACTTGAACAGGCTCATCTGGAGGAACTTGGCTTGTCTTGGTTGCAAAAGGGACTAAGGGTATAGCAGGTGTTGTTATTGCATGGACAATACAGAGCAAGTTGACTAAATCAATTTCCTGTGGGCAGTTTTCTTACCTTCCCAGCTCTGGAAGATAAGGGATGAACCAACTCAGGAGCAGGGCTGCAAACTTCTGTCACTAATAATAATGACAGTAAAGCAGGTGTAAAGGTGGGAAGAAACTCCCAAAGAACATAAAACCTGTCTGCTTAGTTAATCTGCCCTCTTGCCACGGTTCTCTGTGACGTGGAGCAGGATGGAGAGAGCCGTGTTCACCAGGAATGGCTGTGTCCTGCCAGGGTCCATGATGTGGCCTCCCCCTGAGCTTCCCTGTGCTCTCCATGACTCAGGAACCATGACCGGCTGTAAACTGCAGTGCTGGCAGCTCCAGGATACCCCCCGTGCCCTGGGCAGGGGAGTTAGAGCAGGACAGAGCAGCCAGTGCCAGGAAAGGATGAGGGTTTGTAGAATAATGTTTTTTAGGACTGAAAACTTAAGGGACATCCATCCAGTTGCAGTGTGTCAGCATCTCTCACAGAGGTGGGAGATGCACTGCTGGAGGTGTCCCAGTGACACCAGAGGTGTCCCAGCGACTCTGGAGGTGTCCCACACCCCACCCAGGGCCAGCCCTTTGCCAAGCTGCTGCTGCTGCTGCCCCACCACAGGAGCAGCACATGAAGGTGTGTGAAGGCTCCTGAGAGAGCTGGATTTGTGTATTGTCCCAGGCAGAGCTGCCCCTCTCCCTGCCAGGCCAGCCAGGCTGGCAGTGCTGGCAGCAGAGGAGGCAACAGGGTGAGGGATGAGCTCAGCCCCACCAGACTGTCCCTGTAGGTTGTCCTTCCCACCAGCCCAGGCACAGACAACTCAGCCTTGGGGTTTGCACAGCCCTTGCCCTTACAGAGAGCACTTGATGTCCTCAGGAGCTCCTCTGCCGTCAGATCTGACACACTCGGAGCTCTGGAGAAGTGGTTCAGAGGTGGAGCTTCTCTTTTGTTTCCCTTCACTTCAGTGAGCAACTTTCTTCCCTTTATTTTGTAGGGTGCCTTCTGCTTTCCTTGCTCAGTCTCTGCCAGGAGCTCTCAGGTCACAGCGCTGGTGACACTTGAAGTGCTCGGCAACAGATGGAAATTCAGAACAACCCTGAATTGCAATATTTTCTACCTCTCAGTCCCCTCAGGCTGCTGGGAGCAGCAGTGCTCATTGCTTCGGCTGTGTGCAAGTGTGAGAATTCAAATTGCTAATCAAAAGCAATCGTTAGGGACAAAGATGGGTTAAAACTGGTTTAACAAATAATCTTATGTTGTCTTTTTAGCAGAGCAACCAAGTCATCACATTAATCTTTGGAGCCTGAGCGGGGCAGCACCATTCATTAGAGGCGCAGTTCTGGTGAGGGTTCTTGTGCGGTTTTATTTTGTTTATTTTGGTGGGTTTGGAGGGTTTGTTTTGTTTGTTTTTTATAAATCTGAACAGAAAAGTCTATGTTTCTACACTGGGTTAGTACTAACCGAGACTCCACACAGCCGAGGCGCTGGTTTGCAGTAAGTGATGTGTTTCACAGCTTATGAGGTACCGTCTCCTGAAAAATCCTCTTGCTGCCTTCCAGCCTGTCAGCAAGGGCCGTGTCAAACCTGTTTCTGTGAAATGTGTGCCTGGAGAAAATGCGTTTCCATTTGATTGCGCATTTAAATTTCAGAAGGTATCTGGAATTTAGCCTTTCTTGACGTGTATTTTATTAGTGCCTGATGTGGTGCCACACACAAAGGTGTCCTTGAGTTTTGGGTTGTGTGCAGTGATGTTGTGCTTTACCCAGGCTACGTTCTCCTGAGCCACTCCATAACCAAGCAGGAGGCTAATCACACCCTCATTAGCTTCAGAGACAACTACAGATAATTTTTTTCTCCCTTCTCTGGCTGAAGATTTAGTTTAGCTTAACAGGAATGGAGCCGGTACTAATGAGAATACATTGTCTTGATTTGCATATTAGATGAGATAAATATTGAGTTAATTTACACCTAAGATGGTTTTTATTGCAAACTGCACGTTCCATGGTTCTATTCAATATATTTTACACACCAACTGTGTACAGTTTGGAGGAATAATGTGAAAATAAATTATTTTGATGGCGAAAACAAAAGGGGAATTGTTTCTGTTGTTTAGATTGGCTTGAATTGGTTTTGAAAATCTTAACAATAATTTAAAAGTCTTTATGCTTACACCCTCCTCCTCTGTGAGGAAGGGCCCATAGCCAGTGTGCAATCTGGGAGTGCAGAATGTCCTTCCCAAGGGCACCCTTGGAAGCTGCGGAGGGACCTGCTCCCCTCAGTTACCAACCAGGGTAAGGAAGTTCAGAGATGGTGTGTGGTCTGTGCTCCTCCTTCATCTGGGAGGGATTGCAGGGGCAAAATGAAAATAAACCCACAAAAACTTAAATTGTGAGAATCGTGTGTACTTGGTAGAGAAATCAGAGGAATGTTCAACATCTGAAGCACCAAAATCGGGCTTTGTGGGTTGCATGTGATGACTCTTGAGGACAGAACATGTTGCACTGCAAACATCTGTTCAGGGAGACAAAATACTCATGTAGACACACTTAAATTATTTCAAATAATGTAGAGGGATTGAAAGAACCCAAAGAATTTGCAAAAAAGAACAAAAGGTGCTCTGGTTATTTTAGAATTCTATGCTTCCTCTGTTTTCTCTCTCCAGCTGTATTTTCTCATTATAGATGTGAGAAGCATCTTTGCAAAGCTTACTGGCATAATTTTATTCTCTGATTATCTTCTGATTACAATTCTTTTTCCTTTTATTTTTTTTTTCTTTTTTTTTTTTTTAATTGAGAATGGGTATGTGGGGTTTTTGTGTAGCGCAGAGGATCTCAGTCCAACTTTGTATCACAGGGCACTACCTCTGTGTCCACACTCATTGGTGACGTTATGAAACAATGCTTTATTAAATGACTGACATTTTCAACTGTTTTGCAAAATGTTGGCACATTGTTATGCTCTTTGACTTTCCTACTTGTCTACTATGATAAATGTTTCAAATGCCAAACATGTGAAAAGCCTATCGTTAATAAAAAAAGTTGTGTTCTGAAGTGTAGCACCACTGGGCATTCTTTCCTACATTTTATAGCAGCAGTTCAATCTGTTGTGAGAAACAGCCTAAACACCAGTTTGGAATTAGAATTCTGAAAAATACATAAATATTTTTAGATCAACTTCATTATTTTTCCTCTGTTTAGATAGTGATGCCAAAATCTGTTCACAGAGCCATCAAGGCTGGAAGGGACCTCCAAGTTCACCCAGTAGCACCATAATCATCCCCAAAGCACATCGCCAAGTGCCACATCCAAATGCCTCCTGGACACTCAGAGATGGTGACTCCATAACCTGCCAGGCCAACATATTCCAGTGCCTGACCACTCTTTAAGTGAAGAAATAGCTGGGATCCTGCAGGTGCTGGGCAAGAGCAGCTCCGGGACTACAGCTCCTGCTCTGTGGGAATCAACATCAGTGTCTCATTGCTGTCCACGTGCCTCTGGTGACCTGCTCTAGCTCTGTTTTCTCTGCTAAGGCACTGCTGGGCAACTGCTTGTTCCTCAGGCTGTATTTATGCAGTTAATTGGTGCCAGAGTGTCGCATTCTGAACTTCTTCTGAATTGTGTTACGGTCTTTTTGACTGTTTCTCCCTTTTTTAGGATATCACGGTATCAGCCTGCCCTGTTCTTCTGACCAAGGGTGCAAATGTAAACTGAATTAGCACTCCCAGATGTCCCAAGGGCTGCTTGTTCACCTGGGAACGGCATCAACCCAAAAACTCAAGCTTGGAGAGATTTACATAGTCTGAGTCTTGTTCTGAAAAAGGAAAGTTTCACTGCTCAGTTAAATGTTGTGTTTCCTCACTAAGGTGATGGTGGTGGCACCTCTCTGTGTCTGAGGGGTATTTACTGACTCTTTGGGTCTGATAGCAGTGGCTCCAGCAAAGGAATGGAATAGTTTAGAGATTATTCTCCAGTTAGTGTAACTGTAGCAAGCTGTGTTTGCTTTGAGTATAAATTATGATATTCCTGCTGTAAAATGGAGAAATTATAAAAACTAATTTGAAATGCATTATTTCTTTAACGGAGCTCTCGAGAAGACAACCTGTCCCCTTTGAAATATTAAACTAACACAAGTACTTCCTCATCTTAAATCTCATGAGGCAGTGCTGGGGAAAGGATATTTTTAATATTTGCCATTATTTAATTTTCTCTACTTGAAATTTTCCTACATTTTCTTTAGATAAACAACCTCAGAGAAATATAACAAAAGCTTCATCAGAGATGAAAGTTTAACTTTGAAATGAATGGAACATTAAGCTTGGTGCTTTTTGTTTTTCCCCTCTCTTCCACTGAAAAAAACTCCTGCCATTTTTTTTTTTAGAATTGCCACTGGTATGAAGTAATCAGTTATTCATAAACACCTATTTAACTAAGCTTTAGGAGAGGTGGTTTGGAAATTATAAAAGATCTGGACAAAATACATAACCTTTTCCCAGCTGAGATGAAGAACGTGTCTGCTTCCACATCACCTCAGAGCCCTTGATGTTCTTCCCATGGCTGATTTTCCAGCCTTGCTCCACAGGACTGCTAAAGGAGTTTCTATGTCCCCACAGCCTTCCTCTGTAGGAGAAAGAGGAGATGGTGTTTTATGCTTTCTCCCTTTAGTACCATCTGAGCAGATAAAAATTAACCTGTCTGAACTCAGTAATAGCAGAAGCTGTCATTGTATGCTTGTGCAAAGAATAATTTAGGAGGATGCTAATGGAGCCCTTACAGAAAGGGAAAAATATTTCCAAGTCTCAGCAAAATCTTTTAAAACAAATACATCTGCATTTGGGATGATTCAGAGGATAGCATGTGAAATAAATCAGGTGTAAAGGCTATAACAAGCATCATAAAAGATTCAGAAAGGTATTGAATTGGTCTGGATGAAAAGCAAACAAACATAAATCACTAGGCTTCAATTAATGTTGTGTCAGGTTTGTTTCTGGGTTGGTTTTTTTCCTAGTTAATAATGTTCACTGAAAAAAGCATCAAGTTAAAAAGGGACATGGGGAATTTTTCCAGACTGCATCACAGATGTCACAGATGTCCCCGGCTATCAGGGACAGCTGAGAGTGATAGTGGAGAGCAGGGTAATATCTTTATGAAGCTTTTATGGAGCTCCCTGTTCCCTAATGCACTTTCTCTTCTAGAGCACAACTGGCCAACGCTTTAAAGGCATCCTTTATGGCACAGCTCAGTTCAGCAAGTAGCAATCTAAGGTCTTAAAAATGTATATATTGCTATAATGGATCTATGTGGTATTATTAGACTGGTAGGAGCAGTTAAGATCTATTTTTAATTTTTGAATGAAATAAAGTGTAAGTCTTGCTGGTCGGACTGTTGCCCTGCTGTTGGTTCCTTTTGCTCCATCACAGCAAATGAAAGAACAGTAATTTGAGTTTTATGGTTTTGAACTTTGTGATTATCAATACAATTACTTTATTGTAATTTGCCAGAATAGTCTCCTAAAATCTACTTGGATTTTAACTGGAAATTGAAACAATTGAAAACAGAGATTTTTGTTTTTTAAAAAAGTAGTTATTTCTAGACTGGATTTCCACAGAGGAGGTTGCATCTTTATGGCTCTAAGTGATGTATTGTTTTACGAGAATGATGTATGCCTATGCACTCTTCTAAAAGAATTTTAAAAAAGGAACAGACTTTGATAAAAGCTGATTATAAAAATAAAAGCCATTGAATATGAAAAGGATAGTGGGAGAATCAGAGTGGTGGCAGGTTATAAACTGAAATAGTTATTGAATAAGGCTCATTTCAAATGCTTGTATTAATTTTTAAAGAAATTAAATGATCATGTATTAATTATCTCGATCAATTGAAAATATGAGCCAAGGACATGGGAAATGGCAGTCAACTCGTTATTGCTTTTGTTTTCTGTCTCTAACAAAGCAAAGCTTAAAAACAGTCTCTGGTTTTTCTTAATTTATTAATTTCTTAATTAATTCCTAAAAGAGCAAAGAAAGTTGCAGTAATGCAGAGCAAAATGTTTCCCTAGAATTTTGTGTAACAGCCCAGCTTGGCCTGGTGGGGAGAGATGAATCCATCAGTGGAACACAGAGGGGCAGAACAGCCTCGTTTGTTGCCTGTTGCTTGGGAAGGTTAATAATTGCAGTGTTTGCACTGAACTTTTAATTTAAGTGTCTTTGATTCCCTAGATTTCTTTTTAACTAAGATTCAGTGTCTTTGTGCCTCATGAACCATTCCTGCTGTAGAAATAGTTCTTATGCTTTGTCACTGCTCTCTTGAAACTTAATTTTTCCATTTTTTTCTTTATAAATATCTCAGTGCCTGAAGCAGCAGATGAGGGAAAACTGGCATAGTAATCTCCCTCAAAGTTGAAGGATCTCCTCTCATTGCCATGTCTTTTTCACATTTTAAAAATTCAGAGATAAAAAGACCACCCCCAGCCAGGAGAATAAAAACCTGTCCTTCTTTATTAACCTCTTGAGTTGAAATAAAAGCTAACATTCTAGGAAACACAAGGAAAGAAATATGCACCTCTCTCTCTCAGACCCGTGTTCTAAGAGAGAACAGCAGAGCAGGTGGAGCCCTTTGATTCTAGACAGCTGTACACAAGATAACTCTTTATCAGTGCAAGAAACTGAAACCCAAAATGCATTTTCTCCTGGCTGTAACTGGGCAGGGATTTGCTTTGGCAAGAGACAGGGACAGAAAAAAGGCAAAATAAAACGAACCTGCTGTTTTCCTGGGGTTTGAGAAGGAGGATAATACATAATAGAGAACTGAGACAGAAAAGTGGAAGGTTTAGTAGTAATAGGTATGAAGACATGGATATCACTGTATGTGATGCAAAAGCAGAGCGGGGGGAAGTCAGTATTTTGAACTGGAGGGACTGTCTGGCCTGTGCAGCCACACTGAGGAGCAGCACTGAGGAGACTGGAGGTAAAGGACAGAGGTGGACAGAGAGAAATAAACTGTTGAGGCCACACAGGTCTGCTCTCTTAGGGAAGGCAGAGCTTTCTGGGTGTAACATTCTGTCTGCCAATGTCTGAGGAGCTGACTTGGAGTGCTCTGGGAAAAGTGTTAGTTACACTGATCAGCTCTCAATGGTGAATTCAGAGAAGGCTGAGAGTGAGAGCCAGGGAGAGCTCTGGGTAAAGGACAGTAGCCACAGAGTTCTTGAAATGAAGGGCTTGGGATCACACAAACACCCTCTTCAGTGGTGTGGTACCAAGGTGGGAACAAGGCAGAGAAGTTTGCTGGTGATAAAGCTGAAATAATCAACAGAGAGGAGAATCGGAGAATTGTGTAGGAGGAAAGAGTTGTCTGGAGAGTAAAAGAATTACTGGGATCAAATTAATGATACAAAGTGCAGGGTTGTGTTTTGTGGTGCAACACAAGAATTTGTGCTCTGTGTGGGAGTGACGGAGATGGAACAGCCGGGTCGATTACAGGATGGCCACGGGGCTGTGCTGAGAAAGGAATGTTGAATCCTCTGTTCTCCTGGGGTAGGTGGTTCCAGAAGAGAGGTTTGATACTGTTGTAAAAGGCATTGATGAGATGCTGTTTGGAATGATATCTAAAATACTGTGTTTCATATGCAGAAACTATGTTAGTCTAGGAAAAGAATCCCAGAACGTGCCGAGCTGGAAGGGATCCACCAGGATCATGAAGTCCAACCCCTGCCCAGGACCATCCCCAAGAGTCCCCCACTGTGCCCCAGAGGATCATCCAAATGCTCCTGGAGCTCTGGCAGCCTTGGGGCTGTGCCCACTGCCCTGGGGAGCCTGTGTTCTCTGCTTTTTTTGGTCTTTGCTTTTTTTCCCTTCTCTTATAATGGAGGAATTGGGGTTTTTAAAAGATTTTAACTCCCTCAATTGTCACTGAATTTGTCACATTGCCTGTTGCAACCTCAGAAAAAAATTGTTTGGATGAAGGAAATATAATGAAAAGAGTCAGTTTGCTTATTGAAAGGAGCTAAATAAAATTTTCATCTAAACAGAAAATATTCCCTCTTTTTGCTATGCTTACTAAACTCTGTGAGCTTTTACCTAGATTTAAAATCTATTACTATTATTATTGTTGTCATTGTTACCATTATTACTATAAACAATTCCAGGGCCTTGTATTGAAACTCAAATTTTCTTGCCATAGGGCAGTTCTGGTTATAAAATACATTTCTTTTCATGTGCTCCCAAATGCCTCATGCCATGGCTTTTCTAATGCAGTAAAGTGGGAGAGTAGCCCAGGGATTTACTCATCATGTTTAATGTCAAGAGAAGTATTTCCTTTTGGTCTCCTGTCACTGTCAGCAACAAAGCAGTGAGTGAGAAGCTCCGGAGCTCCTCTCCTCTCTGCGACATCTGCAGCAGACAAAATTCTAAAGCTCTGAATTCCCAGTCAGGAACGAGCTATAAAAACAAGGTGTCAGAAATGAAAATTGTTCCATCATAATTTTTCACAGTTCTTTTTGACAAAAGCCAAACAAGTCTCATGAATACACATTTTCTATAACCTTATACATTATGGATCAGGCCATGGTGGGAGTGTTGGGAATTACTTGTCCCCAGTAAGGGCCTTTGGAAATGCACAGCTGGTAAACAAACCAAGCCCTAGGAGTACGTTTTCACATATTATATTATATTATATTATATTATATTATATTATATTATATTATATTATATTATATTATATTATATTATATTATAAGCTGCCCTGTGAGGAAGGGCAGACACAGCACCTCAGCACGGCAGCTTTGAGAATTCTTCTGATACAATGTGTGGGAGAGTGCTTTGGATCTGCTGTTGTGAACTGCAATATCATGCTACCCAAAATTATTTGGAGAAGTCTGAACAAATTCCCACGAGAGACTGTGCCACCAAATGTTGCTAGAACTGTGGGAAGAACTGGGGTTAAGCTGTGTTAAGTGTGGTTAGTTGTTCATCATGTCCTGTGGTGTTTTTCCAATGGCAGGGCCCAAACCTCCATTAATGGTATTATCCTGTCTCATTGTACCTGGTTGGGCCACAGTTTCCCAGTCTCTGAGTTGTCAAACCTGTGTTTTGTTGATCTCTGTACAAGCGTTGGCATTTCTTGGAAAGAATTACTCTTAATCTTAATGCCCAGGTTGGGTTCTGTCTGTACGCCAACACTGACAGAGACTCCAACAGGGTGACTGATGTCCCAGGAGCAGGGGAGAGGCAAGGACAGTGTGGCTCCCAGGCTTTGCTGTGCTCTGCTTCCCAGCAAGGGGGTGTAAAATTCCAGGCTAAGGATCAAGTAGAGGAAGCTGCAGGAAATTCCTCATCATTGTTAGTCAATGAAGATTTATGGTGTTTGCCTCCATAATAACTTGCTGATTGGTACTGACTGATGCAGACACAGCCCAGCTGAGGTCTCGGTTATACTGAAGTGATAAGGCAGTTTGCCACTGCTTTAGGTGTCACTGATAATTTACTCATGTGATTATGATTTAACTTTTCCCTGGCTGCTCTTGCCCCAGTGGGAACCAAGAACATTACAGAAGTGAGAGTATAAATTAGCTGCAGACAAACAACATATGTTTATATCTGCTCCATAGTGAGACAAGTATTTTCGGTGAAACCCCATCCAACTTGTTGATCCCTGTTTGGCAAAGGAAAATGCTTAAGGCCTTTAGATCAGGAGCTACTTTTGCCTATGCAAAATATTCATATCTATGTTAGATATGAACTGTAATGGGGCTGTAAAGTGTCTTGGAGTCCCAGGACGCTTCCGTAACTACTAAAAATGGCTCAAGAAATACAAGTGCAATGCTTCAAACACAAAGAGAACATTGCTCAGATGAGTATGGATAGAGCTGCCCAGTCTGAGGAGCCCAGACAGAGAAGTGACAGTGTGGCCCCAAGGAACTGCAGTGATTATCCCTCACAGTGAACTCAGCTCTCAGCAAATGCTGGCAGCTTGAAATAGGAAAAAAGTGCTGGAAGCAAGTTTATTTAGCTTGAGAGCAGAAATGTAACCTGTGCACCAAAGAAAAGCAGAGCCAAGATGAGTGTCTGCCTTTGTTCCTTCTGGGGCAGTGCTGCAGCTTTCCAAGGAGCTGCTCTGCTGACTGGGCGATGCCACAGCTGTCAAAAGCATGGAGGAAAACTCGCCGGATGACTATTTGACTTGTTGTGGTAGGAGAGGCTGCAGAGATTTAAGTAAGGGTGTGAAAAGAGTAGCGGTGATGTCTTTTCCAGCATCTCTCCGATGTGGCAGGAGCATCACCAACCCCTTTATTTATCCTTGGCAAAGGAGTTTGGCCTCCCACTGCAGATTTTCTATTCTGGCAGAGCAGGCATGTGTCACATATAGAAAGTTCATTCTTTTATCCACTAAGGACAAGGAAACAAGAAGTGCAGCAGGTTCAAGTTCTCTGGGCAAACCACAAGAAGCAATAAATAGGCCATCTGAGTGTGGTGATATTCATTCACCTGCCCACAGGAGCAGGTAGGATTATAAAAATGATTGTAGAAGACAAGACGATCTGAGCATGTCAGGCGAAGCCTCTGGCTGATTTATGGGCAGTGAGTAGCAATGGCACGACTGAGCATCCTTTTGTACTGAAACAAGGCACAATTCAGACAGTTCTTGAGGCCTTGCAGTGACTCAAGTCATGAAAGCAGGTAGGGAAGGGAGATCTCTGATCTGTGCATGTGCCAACCTGAGATTAAAATTGTGTGATGTTTTTTGTAAACAGAGTCTGTGAGTGCCTAGTGCTATCACTTTTCCAAAATTAGAGATTGGCCTTTGTTTTGTTTTTAAATAGCAAGCATTTAGCTTATATATGTATAGAGACGCTTTGAATCAAAACACTTTAAAGAGGCTTTGATTTTATGGCAATATGCCTCTTCCAGCATGATAAAACACTGAACACTAAAATATGCCTCACGAAAAACCTGACTACTACATGGTAATGATTTCTTTCATTTGTTCTCTAAAACTGTGTTTTTAGGCTCCAGAAAACTGGTCACTTTAGTTGTCAGTAACAGTAACAATAACTTCAGCCAATCCCACTGTGTACATATATTGGAGTGTACATATATGGGAGTTTGTTTTTGTATCAAAAGTTAATATTTTTGGGAAAATACTATTTTAACAATTTCAGATGGAATGATTACTTTAGAGATAAAGCAGAAAGGATGCAGCATCACAAATTCACTTTTATGATTCTCTGTAGTTTTCCTTTTATTATGAATAATGAGTTAAATGTTTTGAAAACGTCTTAAAATATTTAAACAAATATCTGGCTGCTTAAAACTATTTACAAGGACACTGCATGGCATTTCAGTCCTTGAACTATTTATGAGAAAGGAGCACTGTATTTTAAGCAAACTCAGCTCCTGTATTTAGCAAGTGACGTTGTACCGTAGATCTCGAAAAATTACTTTTTGCTGCTTTATTTCAATAAGCTTTCAAAATGCACAGAAAGTTGTCGCATTTATGGCTTCATTCTGTAGGAAATTGCCAGTTTCGTTAACAGGCTATGAGAGTCAAACATTTTATTTAAAGCTGTAAGACTGACTTTATGATGGCAAGGAGAGCTTAATGGCCCTTCGGTTCAGCCTGAGTGGTGATCAGGCTGTTGAACACGTGTACCCCTGTCCAGTGCATAAACTGTTCTGGATTTTTCTTCTGGAGTTTTTAAATGCTTTCAGCTTGTTTACAGTAAAGCAAAGCCAGTCAAGTAATTCTGGTTATGAACTAGTCTATCCTGTAATGTCTTTGAATTTGTGTTGAAGAAATTCCAAGTGACAGGATAGGAACAGATACTCATAGAGCATAGCTCCTACAGCAAAGATGGTTGTTTTGGGGTCCTGAAATTTTCCTGTTTGAATCCATAGCAGTTACTGTAGTCAGTGTTATTGCTATTTTCCTAATCACTCTTGACCTGGACCGTCTTTGCTGGTGCTGTGAAGGTTGTTTGGGTTGGAAGGGACTTCAAAGCCCATCCCGTTCCACCCCCTGCCATGAGCAGGAACACCTTCCACTAGCCCAGGTTGTTCCAGCCTGGCCTTGGACACTTCCAGGGATCCCGGGGCAGCCACAGCTTCTCTGGACACCTGTGCCAGGGCCTGCCCACCCTCCCAGGGAAGGATTTCTCCCCAGTATCCCATCCAACCCTGCCCTCTGTCAGTTTGAAGCCATTCCCTGTGTTCTGTCCCTCCATGTCCTTGTCAATGGTCTGAAACTTTTGTTTTAACATAGGAGTTGCACCGTATAACTAAATATTTTTAGTGACTTTGCAGTAAACAACGTCTCCACCTTTTGGTAATTTGGTAACACAAGGGGCAGGAACGTTCACTCTCTTTCCTGTCACGTGTGTTTTGAAAGCAAAGGTGGGTTGGTGGCAGAGTGACACTGCAGCACAGGTGGATCTTCAACCCTCTCTTTATCTGCTCTCAATTCAGGCTGGAATGGTGCTGTGGCAGCGGGATGTGGCCACTGTCACACGGGCAGGACATGCCACTTCTGCTGGCACAGCCTTCACATTCCCATTAGGCTCCAGGGGAGGCTCCTGATTTCCTGCCTAGTATTACCAGGAAATCCATGTATTTCCTGTAAGACTGACATAATTGGGAGTTACACCTCATCTGTATAATCTGGATATGTCATTGTGACTTTTCTGAGGAGCTTCTGTGGGGGTGATTTTTCACTGGGAATTCCTGGGAAAATGGCTGGAATCCTGATGGTGTGGTAGGACAAAGTTCTAGGTGAGTAAAACCATGTGACTCAGCTGTGTTAGCCTAGGACTGAAGGTACCAGTAGGCAACACTTTGTTATGCACAACCTCCATCATTGGGTGTAACTAATGAGGGAAAAAAGACGTGGAATTGTCTGGTTATTAGGCAGATTTATCAGCAGTGTCTATGATGGAACAACAAAGAGATAAGATTGCTCACCAAATGCTGCACACACGGAATCCATACAGAAATAATTTATCTGTGTTGGCTTCAGCTGATCAGGATGAGAGATCCTGGAGCATGACAAAGTGCTGCAGTCCAAATTTGCCACATTAATTGCAGCTCTTATCTAGACCTTTGCTGGGAACACACATCTGGAGCAGCCGTGTCTGAGAAGCAGGTCTGTGTCTGCAGACCACGTGGAGCAGCTGATCATCAGCCTAGTTACACCCAAACTTTGTGCATCACGAATATCCAGGTGAGCTTTCAGACCTAGGCAGCAACCTGTTAAAAGCAGTTTGGATCTAGACAAGCTTTAATCAATTTACTCATCAGAAGATATTAACGAAGGGGTTAAGATGAGTTGCTTTGCATACTCGCAGTGATGTCTTTGCCAGTGGCAAGACTGGCTTTTCTGAAGTTGGATGTTGGGGGACATGAATGTCATAAAAAACCAAAACCTGCCACAACAAGCTCAGTGCAGCCTGAACTGAATTTGGCACCAAACCAAGGTAACATAATTACCATAGTCTTTCTTTGCTACCTCTTCAAGTATGCAATTTTTTCAGGAGGATACAGGCTTTTTCTTAACAAATATACAATTAATGTACAGCAGCAAGCACACTCCTGTTTGTTTTTTAAAATTTTCTGGAGGAATTAGGCACCTTTGAATACTTGATTTTCTTTGAAGGGACAATTGGAGTTAAGGTGTTTTTTAACAATGGATCTTTTTTTTCTGTGTGTATTTTATAATCTAGAACAAGGAATTATTTGGTGTATATTTGCATATAAGTAAAGCAATTCATCTCAGTACAGTGGAAGGATAATTTTTGACCAGTCCTGAGGGATTTGAAGAAAAATTCTGGTCCCGTAATTTGTATCTCAGACTTACACGAGGTGTTCCAGAATTACTGTTAGCTTCTGTTGCAGCCACTGCTCACACTTGGGCTTTCTCCCATCTCTGATCCAGCCAAGGGAGATGCTCCTCAGTGGGCTGAAGTGATGGGCTGTAATTTCAGAAAGAATCAATTGATGTGATTTCTTAGAGAACAAGAGCACTGGTGCATTCTGGTCATGCTAATGAGGAACATTAATTACAAGACACACTCTCCGCACTATCACAATTTATGTTACTAATATTGCTCCATAGAATTGTGATGACTTTTTCTTGCAAAAGATCATAAAAGGAACAGAAAGTGTGACTGATTTAAAACAGTTTAATGAGAATAAAAATTCTTCCCAATTAATCCATTCTCACTATGCTCTTAATACTGTAATCTTTGCAAGATTATTTGTATTTTATTATTTTATATATTTTGAGACCTATGGATTGATAATTTTTTTACTGTACTTCAAAAAGTTTTTGATGCATGTGTATATACACTCCAAGACCAGAGAATCACAGAATCATTAAGGTCGGAAAAGATCTCCAAGTTCAAGTCCAACCTTAGCCTGAGGACCACAGAGCCACTAAACTATATAGTGAAGATTGTGGAACCACATAATTATATATCAGCATAATCATTGCTTGGTAACAACTAAATTCTTGATCAAATGAGGAATTTGGTTTTAGTTTCTCTCTCTTCCTCAGTATGGGAGGAAGTGGCATCACCTCACCCAGGAAAAGGTGGTGCGGGAAGGGACCACTGGGCTCCTGCTGGTACCTCGGGCTGGGCCAGCCTGGGAGGTTGGGCTGGAAGCTCCAGCTCCACTTCAAAACTGGAGAAGACTTCACTGCTGCAGATACAAACCCAGGACAGGAGGAGAGAACGTGTTGCACTTTGCTAACTTGAGAAAGGTTTGCTTTCCCGAGGCAGTGTAAGGACACATCCCCTGCTTCTGCATCCTGGGATGCTTTATTTGCTTTTCCCAGATGTTTTCCTTTTTCCCCCTCTCTTCCCTTTATGAGACAATAATCTTTTGTGTCATCACAAGCTGCTTCTTTTTTCTTTTTTTTTTCCTACTTGCCCAATATAGTGTCAGGTTGTCAGTTAAACCCTTATTTGGCTCCAAGCAATAAAATTATGCATGAGATATCCTTGGTATATTCATCTAATTCAACCAATAACCAAGCCTGTCATTAGGATCCTCTTAAACAGTGACTATGTTGTCAGACTGTTCACAAGTGGTTCTAACTCCACACTTTCCATCTTTATCCATTTAGTAAAATTATTTAAGGCTGTAAAATATACTCGTCTCTTGTGTGCAGATACACTCTGATGTCTCCTTGCTGGTCACATTTTCACCCATGTGAAATCTTCAGTGGAAAGTTTTGCTGGGAGACACAATAAGCTCCATTTTAGCTGGAGGTGTTTAATTTCTGTCTGTTTAATGAGAGAAGAATTGTGCCCATTGGCAGAAGAAAACTATGGCATATTTGAGTATGGCATTTTCTTCTAGATAAATTTTGCCATAAAAAGATTCCCCCTTTTTCTGCTCCTTTAACTGCATTGACAATTTTTACCTTCTTGATCATATAGGAGGTATTTCATTAAATGAACTCTATCTGGGAAAATGTCAGATACAGTCATCTGGAATATGTTTGAACAGAACTCAGTGGAATTATCCCCCAGCCGTCCCTTGGCTCAAGCCCCATGATGTCAGCAATCCCTGGCCATGCTGGTGTCGGACAGGACTTACTAAATTAGACAAGTGACAACATTAATGTCCTTCAATTGCATTGTGCTGGCTCAAGGACTGTGAAACAGCAGTAAATGGGTGAAGAGGTAGATTTTTAAATTAATGGAACATGGGACTTGATACTTGTCTTGTGAGTCTCAAGAAAGCCAGATTTTCATGTTTTTTACATGGGCTTGAGGTGGACCCTCAGCAGTTCATTGAAAACTCTCCTGTATGGCCTCAAGAAGGACATTCTGGTGGTGCTGGAGGTTAAACCTCACCTCTGTACTGAGGGTGAATGGAAACATCTTTAAAGCATCCTTAGACTTGAGTTCCTGAGCGACAGCTCTGTCAGTCATTGGAGTCAGTTCATTTTCATTGCCTGCTCAGTTCAAATTTACCATCTTGCAGAAGGAGGGTCACAGCAATCTTTCTTCAGGATGACGTTTTCCTCCTGCAGGAATGGCACTGGCTTTTCTGTGAGCTCTTAGCAGCCTGTTCTGAAAGCTGCAAGGGAGGAAACAGTGGGAAGTTCTGGCTGCTGCTTGGGAAGGGGGGTATTTTTTTAAACTCTGGAAGCTGCCCTAATCTAAAGTAGGAGAGAGAATGTTTTGGGCGAGGGTGTTTTGTCATAAGTTATTTAAAAGAGATATAGATCTGTACCAGTAGTCCTGCCAAGGATGGGAACTTAAAATGGATGGTCACTGGAAAAATAACTGGTGGAAAACCCCAACCGAAAGAGTAAAAAAGTACCAGTGGATTGTCTGCTGTGAAAAATGTCCATTTTTTTTTTTTTTTTTTGGTGGGGGGAGGGTTTGTTTGTTTGTTTGTTTTTTCCTAACAAATGGAAGAAGAAAAGGAAGGAATATTTCTACTTTTATTTCTATGTACTTCAAAATTTCTGCATGTTTTAAACCAGCTCTGTCTTCCTGGGGAACATCCTTAAACTATCTTTATTAACCACACTACCATTTCAATTTTTGGAATAGCTGTGACACCTACCATCTTAACTCCTGAGACTTAATAAATACCAAGAAAACACCTTTTTTACAGATGAAAATGCAAACGGTGGGATACTGAGAAAATATCTTAGGGTGCTCCTCTTGCTTCTGTACACAGCTCTTGGCACTGGTCTTTGCTACAGCCAGGACAATGGGCCAGAGGATCTTTGGCTTGAGCCTGTGTGGGTGTTTTTATGCCCTGTCCCCTTCAAAGTTCAGCTCTTATGCTGGTGAGCGGCTTCAGGATTTGAGGGATTAAAACTCTTTCTGCTGACAATTTACATTTCAAAATATTTTACATATGTTCCCCCCTCTCCCCTGTATATATCCACCATTGCTGTTTCTGTAGATCATCAGTGTGTTGATGCTGCTTTTCTTTTTGGTTTACAACTCTATTAAATATGTAAGTATGTATTAAATAATGTATATATATATAATAAGAATATATTTTCCCTCTTTTTATAGCCCTGAAGGAGCATGATGCCATCAGAGAGGTGCTTCTGACCATCCAGAACTTGTTTTAAAAATTGGAGTCAAGACATCTCTTTATAACATCATAAAAACTAATAAATTGAACTATCTCTTTTACTATAATATGTGTTGTTTAGTTTGACTCTAGCACTCAGATGGAGCTGGAAATAAAACAACTGATATGCCTGTGTGTTTTAAAATTAGTCCTGTCTTGTTCTTGTATACCTGAGAACCAGAAGGAAATAGTACTGGAAGTTTTTAATGAAATGTACTTTTAAAATGTAGTGTTGTGTCTTGGGGTTTAGGCAACACAATGGAAAGTATTTCCAAATGAAACATATGTCTCCATACCCTCACTGCGAAGGAAAACAAGCCAGGATTTATAACAGGGAGGCACTGGGTGCTGGGAGGGTTGTGCTCCCTGGCACCTCTGGGTGCCACTGGCATGCGCTGGTGCAGACAGAGCCGGAGACAGGGCCAGGCTCCAGGGGCACATCCTTGGGATGCAGATCCCTGCCCCAAGCTGGGGCTGGAGCCATCCCTCCCCACTCCCCTTGAGCTGCTCACCCCGTTTTCTTGGAACTACTGTCACTACTGTGACACCCACACTTGGCATGCAGGTACAAACTGGGAAATTCTCCTTTTCAGAAGTTTTTATGGTAACCAGTAAGTTTCTGTGCAAAGTTTTTGCTTTGGTAAGTCGACGTTCTCCTGCTGTTTCCATGAGCAGCCTGATGTGGGAAGTGGTTGATAGTTCAGAACTCTTTTCCATGCATTCTATTGGAAAAAGTGTTTACAAGTGTGCACAACACTTACCAACTCATTTTGCTTTCTCATTACTCTGTTTAACATCCGTTCAGCTTTCTCTGCTGAATCACAGCCATGAAAATTAGCAATGGCAGTGGCAAGATGTTGTCTGACAGCACCGTAATCAAACTAAGGGTTATCAAACACAACCATTTCCAGGCCTGTTCTCTCAGCGTCCAGTGTGATCTCTAACCCACTTCAGGAATCCTCAGGGGACAGAGTTTTGTACAGGTAACTGTTATCTGTCTTGAGGCAATGGATTCTGTGATTTTTTTGCTTACATAATGCCCTGAATATGAAATATTTGATGTTTCTTTTATATATTAGACCAGAAGCAGATTTATCATTCAGCGTCTGCAATTATTTTGATAGTCTTGGCTGATTCTGGAGCAGGCTGAGTATTTTCTTGGATGGTGTCTTGTCCTGATGCTGAAAATATCTGGTATCAAATCAACCAGAAAAAGGGACCAAAATACTCATTGTAGGCTTTGTAGTCTTTGTATCTAAGTGTTGTTCTAGGACAAAAAAAAAAAAAAAAAGGCTATTTACCAGACAAATAAACCAAATGTTAATATCACAGACAAACATTGTGGTTCTGTTTGGAGACTTTCAAGGCCTGGGCTTTGTAAGCTGTTTAGAAACCAACAAAAACATCTCTGAATTATTTGGTTCTGGGAAATGAAATTGCAAAACAAACAGATTTTTGTGTCTGTAGAAGAGAATGTCTGCAATGTGAGTTTGTGTTATCTCACCATCAGAACTATCAGTTCCTATAATGAAAAATAACTCTGTGTATTTTACCTTTCTGCCCTGGGTAAAAAATGCACAAACATTCTTCCCAGAATTCTTGACTAAACCAGGATCATGAGGCATATATGTCATATACTGTGTGGGTCACCATCTCAAACAGATTCAGCATCGTTCCAGAGAAAATATCTATTTATTTGGTATTGGAAATTGCCAATTTGTTCAATAACCAATATTTCTAATCATAGAACTATTGGCTTTTTGGTGTTGTTTGTTGGTTTTTCGGGTTTTTTTGTTTGTTTTTGTTTTGTTTTTTTTTTTTTTAATTTTAGCTCCATGTTTAACTTGCTACCCACTCTGCCTCCTCCCTCCTTCATGCACCTTAGGTTTGAGCGCTAGTTTTTAAACCTTAATTTGGTTTAGAACCATCACAGAATCATAGAATGGTTGGGGTTGGAAAGGATGCTAAAGCTCATCCCATTCCACCCCCTGCCATGGGCAGGGACACCTTCCACCAGCCCAGGTTGCTCCAAGCCCCATCCAACCTGGCCTTGGACACTTCCAGGGATCCAGGGGCAGCCACAGCATCTCTGGGCACCCTGTGCCAGGGCCTGCCCACCCTCACAGCCAAGAATTCCTTCCCAATATCCCATCTAAATGTTCAGTTTGAAGCCATTCCCCTTGTATTGTCCCTCCAGGCCCTTGTCAATGGTCTCTCTCCATCTTTCCGGCAGGTTCCCTTCTGGCACTGCAAGGCCACAGTGAGGTCCCCCCAAAGCTTCTCTTCTCCAGGCTGGACAATCCCAGCTCTCCCAGCCTTTCCTCCCAGCAGAGCTGCTCCATCCTCTGCCCATCCTGGTGCCTCCTCTGGACTCTCCAGCAGCTCCATGTCCTTGCTGTGCTGGCCCCCAGGGCTGGAGGCAGCTCTGCAGGTGGGGTCTCATCACAGAATGTAAATTTACACCAGTTCTCTGGTCTCAAACACGAGTGACAATTCCAGAACCACCCGTGAAGATCTGTCCTCATTAAACCTCCAGATGCACACCAGGGACCTTGGCGAAAAATTGAGAGCAGGGGAGCAGATGTTGTAGAAATCCTTGAGAAAAATTTAGGGTTCGTATGAGGCTTTTTCAGCATTTTTCATTCCTTGTCCTACTTCTCTGAAACTTTCAAGCATCCATTTGGAAAGTCCAGAAAGTCCATTTGACCTGCGCAACAAAATGCACATTCACACAGTAACAATTCCATTTTAGAAACTTGGCTGAAATAAGTTTTTCTAAATTACTGAGAGAACAGTATGAATAATGAAAACTATTTTGATAATGTATTCACAAACTATTTTTGTGAATAGTTACTTTGAGGAAAAAAGGCAAAATTAATAGGATGAATTCTTTGCCCACTCCTAGTTCCATAATGAATTTTGTTTTTCTTTATTTTTTGTCGACTCTACCTCACAGTCTGTCAAGTTTAACTAGTGGCAAAACAATCATAAAAATAGCTGCTTCCCTAAGATATTTTTTGTTTTGCTCGTTCTCAAAAGCCACCTGATAGGGAGGGTGCTCTTGATTTTCAGAAAAAAATTAAAATTCTTTCAGCAGCCTGATCTTCAGGATGATGCATATTTTGTGAAAATTAGGCTTTTTAATGACTCAGAAATTCAGTTCCCCAAACCACAATAAATTTTTAAGAGATTTTGGCCTCAATTTTGCTTTTGCTTTCCCAACATATAATTTGCTGGACATTGTCAACAATTATTTTTCTGAGACCATTAGAATAAAAATTAATTGTTACATTTTAATTTTTCTCTTTGAACTTCAGTTTTTTATAGTACATCTGGCAGTGGTTTTAAAAAAGGGGTTTTACACAATACAGTTGTTTTTTTTCAGAAACTAGGACAGATATAGGAAATCATTTGGGCATGTAAAATGTCTTTAATAGTCATCTTAATCTTTGCTTCTCAAAGTCTGCTCTGACCCAGTCTAGGCCTATTTTAAGGATGAAGGTGGTTTCACACCTTGCTCATAATCTGAAAGGAAGCGTTCTCGACAACACAATAACAGCACCATCCTTGTCATCTCTCTAATCTCTTGGCTGCTAATATAAATTTGCATTCCTGCATTGCAGCTATTGGAGATTTGCATAAACTAACATTTCAGTAGAACTTAGAATAGCTGAGGCTTTGGCTATTGTCCAAATTGTCATTTTAATACAAATGTATCGCTCTCTGAAGAACAGTATTTTGAAAATTGACTTCTGCAACTTGATCCCTAAAGCAGCCAGTTTGATTTTCAGTCACTCACTGAATTCCATGGGCCTACCAGTCAAGCTGGAAGTTCGATATACTTTCAAGCCTTAAATACTGAAATAAGGACTTCAGGTTCTCTGTTCTTTTAATATTGCCAGTGGGAAAATAGTGGCCAATGTGTTAGGTGATGACTGACCACTGAAGGGAAAAATTAACACAAGGGACATTATTTTGATGCTGTAGTGCCCATAAAATCAGATTAAGAGTCTCAGAATGTGGCAGTAAGTTGTAGCAATGGAGCTCAGGACCTTGCAAGGGATGAGTGAAACCATGGCCAAGCAAAGAAAGAATTATATAGGCCAAACTATCAAATCCTCATGTTTGAATCATTTAGTTTGCTTCTCCTGCTTCAAGATTTTTCCTAAGGACTTCCATAAGGAAATTCAATCCTTTCACAAGGAAATCCACTACCATTAGTGATTCAATTTAATACTAGTTATTTAGGAATTACTAATAAAAGAAAACAAATAATAAAAGAAAGCAAATGAGCTTTAAGTGCCGTGGGTTTGTGGCTGACATGACCCAGCCAAAAAGGTGGTTGGAGCAGGAGGGTGAAAGGACTGCAAAACTGGGGAGAGCGTTTGTAGTGCAAGAGAAAACCAGGATGTGACCAACTCCAAATACGCACCTAAAAATGTCCAACCTGTATCTTCGTAATTTTGCACGATGTTGTGTTTCAGATTCCTCAGTGAGGTTCAGTAGTTTGTTGTGCATGAGTGAGGTGTGATTTATTGCCACAGAATATTGTGTTGTAATAATTCTTCAAAGCCTATGACACTGTAATTAGCTGTCTTCAATTTTTCAGGATATTCTCTCTGCCCATGACAGTCTTCTGGGTTTATTGTTGTCAGACAAAGCACACGCACATCCAGGGTGTTATTGCAAGTCTTTGGCATGGGTCATATTGTGAATTCCAAGGGAATGGTGCTCCGTCTCCCTGTGGTGCACAGCAGGGGGCATTGCCAGATAGACTGATTTCCTCCCAGTAATTTTAATATGCCAACAAATTAAAAGGAGCTCAAATGAACTTCAAAGTGCCCTAAAAGGAAGACATGCAGTATAAAGTTGGACAAGAAACATGTTTTTTTATACCTGAGCCAATGGCTCTTCCTGGGCTGGGGACAGGGCTTTCCTTGCACAGGCTCAACAAAATCCTTTGGGCTCATTCTGTGACATTGACATGAATAAGTAAAAAATGTAAAATCAATGACATGACCAATCCCAATATTTGCTTGATATACTTTTAAACCTTTTAAATTTTCGCCTTAAAATCACTTATGAATTTAGAAGAATGTAGCCCCACTGAATTTCATGGGTTTTCAAATTCCAGGTGTGTAATTCTCAGGCAGACTCTGGCAGTGCCGGGGGCAGGAGTGGCTCCAGCTGCCTCCTGGTGGGCTCCTCACTCCTCACTGACCCCAGCAATTCAGCTGAAATGATTTTTTTTTCAACATGTATGCTGGCCATGTTAATTGTGACACGGCACCACAGAGCAAGAAAAAAGAAATAACCACAAAAACCCCCAAACTCTTCCATGTGAAGCAGAATCATGTTCCCAGTTCTTTTAAACTCGTATTTTTTTCGGAACAGAGTAGACTTTTTGCCTCTGTTTATTTGCGTCTGTGTGCCACCTTTTAAAGTGTTTTTACAATGTGTGGAGTGAATGCCCCAGTGTCCTTGGCTGTCTTTAAAATAACAAAACCCAGGTGTCGCGAATTAAGAGAGGAAACATGAAGGATCCTGTTGCAAATGACATACAGCAATAAATTAGAAACAACTTGGTCCAGAGAAAAGAAAAGAAAAAAAAAAAAGAGTAGACTACTGAGTGGATTTGATCCCAAACAATCGCAGAGGCGACTGATAAAAGTATTTTCCTAGGGTAAGTTTCACAACAAAGCAATTAATAAAAGGAATTAAAATATACAGTCTGCATAAGACCCCAGATCGAGTGCTCAAGACTTTGCATGTTTTCTCATTCACATTCATATGTGAGAAAAGCCATTGCTGTTTAATTGTTTCAGCAGGCTTGGGATTTGTGTAAGCAGAATTACAAATAATTGCCTCAGTTTCTGTCAGTTTATCTTCTACAAAAATGTAACGTTATATCAGTATCTAAAGCCTATGAAGGAGATTCCTCTGATCACGGATGTCAAATTCCATAAAAATTAATTATTTTCGAAGTAGAGGAATCCTCCGTAAATGCTAATAGAGGACGCTTTAAAATGCAGGAAGTTAGTAAAAAATGTGCCTCTCTGACCTATTTGCACTGGAAACAGGAGGTTCTCCTGCTGAAGGGCTGCCTTTGTCACTGGGACATCTTGTCCCACTGCAGGGATTCCCTTTGTGCTGCTCCGGGGGGAAACTCAGGGAGCCTGGATCCAAAATGCCTGTTAGGTCCCTCAAGATGCCTTTTGCTCTGTCTTTTAACGTTTTGTGGGTTTATTTTTGTAAAAAACCTGTTTTCTGAAGCAATGCCTGTTTGTGTACATGTTTGAGCCATTGGGTTTGGTTTTGTTTAAAAAAAAAGGAAAAAAAACAATTACCCATTTCCACACACTGAGATGATGAAAGAAGGGCCAGTGCTTTGTGTAAAGGTACTCAAATGAGCTGTTCAGAGGTATTTAAAAATTATCATGGGCAAGGTTTTTACTGTTTTTCATGTGTTGGATGTTCCCTTTTGAAACAGTTTGCAAGAACACAGCTGAAGTACATTGTTCATGCTGGAAACATCTTTTCTTTTTCTTTTTTTTTTTTTAATAAAAGGTGGCAGCTTCAAAAAGTTAAGAGGATCAGAAGGCTGTTTCATGTATGTTTTTGTAAAAACTCTGTCCTGGCAGCTCAGAGCCCTCATATTTTGCTGATTGATGTGTTTTTGTGAAGGGATTGAACACCAGACACCATCATCATCATCATGGCTAGGCTTCGCGAACGAAGATTTGGGCAGGGCTCTCCCCACACTTGCTGCAAGCGCGCTGATGGCTAAAGAGGCCGATGCGAGATAGGCAAGTCCGGTTGCAAAAGGCACAGCAGAAAGTCTCCATAGGCGGTGTTGGCGAGGCACAGTTCTTTCTGCATTGGCTTTTCTCCTCCAGACTGATTCTGCGTGCATTCTCAAAGGAATCAGCAGCGTTATGGATGGTGTGTCTCCATGCCTCCCGATTGGAGGCGTATTGAACACCAGACACAATATGCATGTAAAGTTCTCACAGTGACACAGAGATCCTCAGCCAAAGCTGCTGCAGTCAGGGAGCCAGGGGCATAATGTCCAGATGTTAAACACTTCCAGGAGATATTTTGGGAGCACTTGTAGCCCCATCCTTCCCTTGCCACCTGTGTGCCTGACCACAGCAGGGCTGCCCTGCTGCCTGCATCCATTGGCACCACACAGACAGCAGAGCAAATTGGAAATCCTGCTCTTTCTCTGCCATACTTAATAATGGAAAAGAATATAAATTGGAACAAGCTTATTTAAATCCCTCAGTCATGTATCATGTTCCTCAGGAACCGGCCAGAAATAGCTAAATAAATTAGCCCCGAGTCTTCAAAGGAGCAATGTTTCCCTTCCATTGGAATCCGGGCAGTGTCTTCCAGAGCTAAACAAATACCAGGTGTGAGCTGCAATGAGAAACACACGGTCCAAGAGTTTGCCTCTGATTCACACGCCAGTGCCGGGGCCGGAATGGGAGGCCGGCGCTGAGCAGAGCCTTGTGAGGAGTTTCCTGGTCGCGGCTCCAGACGGGAGCGGGGAGGAGGCGGCTGTGGGGACCAGGAATGCGCCGGGATTAGAGGAACACTTTAATGGGAACCAGATTTCTCCTGGTCGGGGCGTGGGGCTTGACAGGGGCTGCAATAGTGCCACTCACCACCCACCTCAGTGACCAGCAGCCCGAACCCCTCGGAATCCCAGGGAATGAGCCAAGGCAGTCCTGAGGCAGAGCCCTCGTGGTGCTGAGGCAAGCAAAGAGAACATAAAACAACCATAAAAATGTTACGCTCTCAGAGAGTGTCCAAATGAGGGATACGGAGATGGGGAAGGGCCTGGAGGGGCAGCGTGTGAGGACACTGAGGGCGCTTGGGGTGTCCAGCTGGAGAAGAGGAGACTGAGGGGACCCCTCAGGGCAGGTCCAACTTCCTCGGGAGGGGCAGAGCAGGGGCAGGCACTGATCTCTGCTCTGGGGGGACCAGGGACAGCAGCCAGGCAATGGCTGGAGTTGTGTCAGGGCAGGCTCAGGTTGGATCTCAGGACAAGGTTCTTCCCCCAGAGGGTGGTGGGCACTGCCCAGGCTCCCCAGGGCAGTGGGCACAGCCCCAAGGCTGCCAGAGCTCCAGGAGCCTTTGGATGATCCTCCGGGATGCATGGTAGGATTATTGGGGATGGTCCTGGGCAGGGCCAGGGGTTGGACTGGATGATCCTTGTGGGTCCCTTCCAGCTCAGCATATTCTGGGATTCTGGGATTGATTCTTCACCATCCCACCTTTCTCACCTCCTACTTGTGTCCTGAAAGCCACCAAAGATTCCCAGCATCTCATTTTCCAGGGAAAACAAAGGGAAAGCTGTAGTTGTGCATGGGAATTTGCTGCCTGGCCTCTCCTTCTCAGGGGCTGCTCCCAGCCAGGGATGCCCCTGGCGTGGCATTGGGAATACGTCCATGGGGCATCTGCCTGAAAAATACATGGGTTTAGTGCTTGTTTACATCAGCTTTCTGGGAAAAGCAGTTGTTATTGTGTTAACATCAGTGTGTTGTTAGGAGACAGAATTTTTCACCTATCTCAAGGCTTTTTATTACTCCCTGTCTTGAGTTTCTGAATACATTCCCTACATGATGGATTGGCAGGAGATTTTTGTGGAGTTTCTGACTCTATTATCCAGCAGTGAACTCTCCCAGAAAGTAAATTTGAAATTCATGATGATGACTATGATATCAGGCTTTGTCTCTGTGAGCTATGTTTCTTAAGATCATATTTTCCTGTTATAAATAAAAAAAACTTACCAGGGGAAAGAAAATTCTTATAGGAATAAATATGCTTAGACTAGATTAAATTAATAACTGAAAATGAACAATGCAGTTCAACTGTAAGCTGCTCACAAACAAGTTGCCAAAAAGTAAAATAGATTTATTGTTGTTCAGGTGAAAATATATCTAATTAGGCTTATATTAGAATATGAATACCTAAATTATATAGCTCATTTGAATGAAATCCAATACAATCTTAATTACATGCTGCATTGCCTTGTATTTCATATGCTATATATCTTTACTAGAAAACTATGTAAATATTCAAGAGTTAAAAATAAAGCAAAGAACTTTTCACTTGAAAAAAGGCCACTGTAAATATGTAAATACTCACTTGGGAAATATTTGCTCATGTTCTGCCTCATAAGAAATGCCATTTATTTTAAATCATTGTTGTAAGTGCTGAATCCATTTGCAAACTTGAGCTCTAAAGAGCCAAGTACAGGAGCAGAGATCTTAGTTTTTACTAACAAATTTTAGATTTCTCTAAGATCTGTTTTGTTCATGTAAGTACAAAATTGCAACTTTTCATTTGTTGTAAATGGAGCATTATACAGGTAGGTTTTGGAGTCAAGAAGCTACAAAATGGTATGGAAAAACACATCAAAAACACATGAAGTGTGAGAAATTATAAAACAGCTTTGAAACACTCAGAACATGAGGGGTGCTCCAGCTTCCTCCCAGGCTCTCCTGGTCTCCTGCTGGAAAGAGCTAAGGGAATAATCTGATCAGGGGTTCTCTGAACTTCACTGCCTTGTTTGCTGGCTCACAAGGATGGGCAGCAAGGGGGAATCCGTGCCACGGCAGGCTGGGGACAGAGCCATGCCATTCACTGCAGGCATGGCATCATCCTTAGCACCATCCAAATTGTTGGAACAAATTTTGAAGGTGTTGACCGATAGAATACCAGTGCAAAACTGTGGGGTAGCATAAGAGCTGCCTCCAGGTGCAGAAAGCAGCTGATGAACAGCAAACGTAAGGAGCTGCCAGGATTAAGAGCTGAGGAGCTGGAACTGAGCTGCTCCGCACTGGGAAACAGGAGCAGGAGACTGTCCTGGCAGCTGCCCTGAGCCGGGTACAGGTCAGTCGATGTGTTCTCTGTGCCCATCTCTGCCACAGCTAATAAAATGCAATGCATGCACAGCAGGGCTGGGCTGGGCTTTGCCCCTGTGTACACAGAGCTTTGCCCGGCCTTGCAAACACTCCCCAGTGTTCCCAGTCTCTCTGTAGAACCTCTGAGAGCAGGCAGAAGATGGGAATGTGCCTTTGTCCTTGTCTCCATTGTATGTTCATCATTAAATATCATCCTACCACATGCAAAGCAGAGAATGAAGTGCTTTATACATTTTTATAAAGTTTTTTTTTAATGAATATGAGGTGATAGAACTATTTTTATACATGGATATACAGCAAGAAGATGTCATTTAAAGACTCAGTTTACTACACTGGGTTTACCTCAGTAATACACAGAGTGTTGTAACTCTACAGTTCCTCAATTACAGAAGGCTGGAGAGCCTGTCCTTCTAAATATGCTGAAATTCCAGCATTTATTTTTACGTTTGTTTTCTGAATCTGCCTGTTCTCAAGTTCCAGACAAATTGGAGTTCAGTCCTCTGAAAAGGAGTAGATTCCATCCTATTGATTTCAGCTCTTTGAGGCAACTGGACCTCTCACATCAATTTCTGACAAGGAAGTACTGAGCTGAAAAATGGGGGTTGTCACTGGCAGTTTGGGCTGAACTCTTGGCCTTACTGGTAAAAATCTCTCCAAGTCAGGAGACTGTTTTTTGCTTCCCAAATGCATGAATATGTGCAGATGGGTACTCCAAATGTTTAATCCAAATAGGCTGTTTAGAGCTGGCCAGGAGGAGCCACTGAATTCTTGCCGTGCTCAGAACATGGAGATCTGAACCAGGCAACATTTAAGATGAATCTAAAGGAGATGTAGCCACCAGAGGACATGATAAAAACAGATATCTGCAGTTCTTTAGAAGAGCTGTGTCTTTTAAAATATCCCCCAAGAAACCAACAAATTATGCCATTGTAGAAAATGGTGCTGCTACCACCTTTTGTGTAATATCCTACTGGTTACAATCTTCATTCTGGAGAACAGGACATTTGCATTTAATTCTCTTTCTTCCTGCAGCAAGGAAGGATATCTCCCCGGGAGGACCTCCCAAAGCTTTGTTACTGTGCAGAAATTAAGGCAATTAGTGCAGGGAGGAGGATGTGCTGACTGCAACTGAAGGGCAGCTTGCAGGGTTCCACCACACCTGATTGCTCCAAAGCCCTGGATGTGCCCTATGGTGGATGTCACTGGGTAGAAAAAAAACTATTTTATGACAAAGTTGCAAACTTACATTTTACAGAATAGGGTAACCACAAGGCTGGCAGGTCTTGCTTCTTTTAGTCTCATAACTGTGCAAACCTTTCTTTTCCAATAAAAGTGATGATTAGATGGAATGTCTGCCCCTTTCTCCCAACACATACAGAGATGGAGCACTGATTGTGATCGAAGTAGAAGACAGAGTTACTATTCCATGTGGAGAAAACATATGTGGTTGTCTGCTGGTTTGTGAAATTTTAGTTGCACAACAACTAAGGAATTACTTTCACAGTCTGGACTGGTAACAGAGAACTTTCAGTTTGAATCTTCTGAATACTGGAAAGTGTCTAGGTAGGAATGTTTTGACATGAGACATTTAACTTCAGTTTAGAGTTTAGACCAGGTGAAATCAGTAGGGATTGGTGGCCCTGTTCCCTTCCCCCAGCAACTCACCGAGAAAGGCAGGGGGGAAGCAGCTGCTGGTGCCAGGAGGGTCACCTGGCTGGGACAGGGTGTGGGTTTTCCCTTTAAAAAGATGGGGAAGGATGTGGGATGTGCTCATGTTGAGGTCTCTTTGTGAAGGGAGGGGCTCCTCCAGGTAAGCTGGATAAGGATTTGTTTTCTCTGAAGAAATGAATGTCTGTCTTTACTCTTTGATATATTTATATATTTTCTATATGTATGTATACATTTATGTCTGTGTATTTAAGAGTGTGTCCTAGGGGCAATGGGTGCTGGGGAATGGAGAGAAACTCGAGGTGTTGTAACTCAGGGAGTTGTCTTGGCTGTAGAGCTTGAGATATTTGCACTTACTGTTTTCAGCTACATAAGAGGGCTGGACAGTAGAATTGGAGCTTTTTATTCCCTAATAAATGTAGACCAAATGGTGCTTTCCTGAAGTTAAGACTGTTATTTGTGCTGCTGATAGCAATTAGGGTGGAAACATGCCTGCCCCTGGTACAGAAAAATAGGCAGGTTATTTGTATCATCAGAGCCACAGGACTACTAGTGCAATGTGTGCTTTATTCCTCAAAACCTTAGCTTTAAAAACTGTCGCTGAAATTGGACCATGGGGGATGATGTAAATGAGTCTTTTTATTTTTAAAGCAGAAGGGAAAGATTACTTAAAGCAGTTACAGTAAACCAGCTCACAGTGCCCTGTAATGAGCAAGCGTAATTATTCCTGAGTCCCACTACTCATATACTGTTATTCATAAAATACTAATAATTGAAATCACTAAATGGCAGCTAATTCTTGAGCTTTTAATCTTAAAGTAATCAAATGAGTTGGTGTGGAAAGGTTATAGTACTTGGTATGATTTGGTAGGTGAAGGTGTGGCCGCTGCTGGTTCCTGGTGAAGATTTGAAGTCAGAATTCATCAGAGGGTGACTTGAGTATCTGAGCCCTCTTTTCTGTTTTCTTTCCATTTTAAATTGGCTGCAGTGACGTGTCCAAATCAAGGAGTTCCATTAGGAATGGTGGGGTGACTGTGGGGTTGCAGGGCTGGGGTCGTGGTGCCCATGCAGTGTCAGTGGGTGGGCTCCAGGCATGGCTGTGGTGGGGGCTGTAAGGAAGGAAATGTGTCTGGAGCAGCACTATGTGACACAGAGCAAATGGTCTTCCTACACTGGGAGTAGCACAGGAACTTAGCATGCCATGAAACCAGACAAATCTCCCATTTGTGAACGTAATGGGGGCACTGCCTGTGGTTTAACACCCAGCACTGGTGGTCAAGTGGGTTCCTCTGCAGCAGAGCAGCACCCTCAGTGCTCCAGGGACACTGAGGGGAAACCTCACTGCAGTCACAACTCCCCTGGGAGGGGCAGGCACTGATCTCTGCTCTGGGGGGAGACCAGGGACAGCACCCAGGCAATGGCTGGAGTTGTGTCAGGGCAGGCTCAGGGTGGATCTCAGGACAAGGTTCTTCCCCCCGAGGGTGGTGGGGCACTGCCCAGGCTCCCCAGGGCAGTGGGCACAGCCCCAAGGCTGCCAGAGCTCCAGGAGCCTTTGGATGATCCTCTGGGGCACAGGATGGGACTCCTGGGGTTGGGCCTGTGCAGGGCCAGGGGATGGACTTGATGATCTCTGTGGGGTCCCTTCCAGCTCAGCACATTCTCTGAAACTGCTGTTTGTGGTTAATCGCTTGATGAATTCTCTATTTCCCCTATTTTCCAGTGTTCAAAAGGTGGTTATTCTTGTCTCATGCTCAGTTCATGGGAACATTCCCAAATCTAGGCAGACACTGGAAAGTGTCTGGGATGATCAGTTCAAGAGTCAGGTCCTGGCTGTAGCTAGCTCAGAGTGCTGGATAACCAGAGGATCCCAGTCAGCTCTGGAACTGAGACAAGCTGGGGCTTGGCACGGACATCAGGAAAGGGAAGGGCTGACTCCCAACCATCCCCAGTCACCCATCTGGAAAACAGGGTTAAAAAGGGTGGCTGAAGGATGAATATTGAGATTGCTTTGAAGGTTGAAGCTGGAGGATGTTGATTTATTGTCTGGATGGCAATCATCACCAGCCTGGTGTTAGCATAACAGTTCTTTATGGATTAGATTTTACAGCTGGGGCTGTCTATGATGGTTTCTTTTCCTTTGCTTTTTCCTTTTCCTGCTTAAGTGTTTCAGTGATACTGAGGTATGTTGCACCTCTGGCATGGCCAGATGTGCAGGATCATTGACTTTTTGCTGACTTCTGCATAATATAAATAGAAGTACACTGGAATGGAACCAGTAACAGAGGCTATAACCAGTGTTACTGCTCCAGTTTGTCCCTGGTAGGTGAAGAAGCTCCTACAAAGAAAATAAAATATGAATTATCTAGTACACATATTTGTGTGGGGGAAACCCTGGTATTTTCAACAAGTTTATCTTTTGGATTTGAAAATAAGTTTTATATGTCTAGCTCATAGTCCATAAATTTCAAAGCAGAAAAAACCCATACTTTCTCCTTTTTTAGTGTAATGAAGATATTCTCCTCTCTTTGGTATAATTGTTTTGTCAAATGGAGGACTGCTCAAGTAATCAGCAATGTAATTGGGAAAGCATTTTTTGCTCACTCTGTCTTCAGCTGAAATACAATCCTGATTTCTAATGCCCTTTGCAGCAGGGCAGTTTTCTTAAATGAAAGGGAGGGGGGAAAAGTCCCAACCTTAATGAACAAGAAAGCCCAGGGAAACTGATACGTTATATTTTTATAGCTGTCTCAAAGGCAGTTTCATCTTTCCATTTTTAGCAAATAAAAACCAGGTTATGAGACTTTGAAAATGCATTGTATGAAACTGATCTTTTCTTTCCCTTCTCATCCCCCTTTTTATTCCTCCCATGGGAATTGCAGGCTCCCGTGCCTAGGACATCTTATTTCTTAAGAGAAGTTAAACTGAGTAGCTGGAGAAAACTCTGCTGTCAATGGTGCTGGCAAGACTCGCAGAGGTTGGAAATGAGCAGACACGCTCCGAAGACTATTGGATTCCCTCCACTAGGGATTTCTGGTGCATTTTAGGGAGAATTTCTCAGCTTTAGCATGCTATGATTTATTTATTTCCAGACACTGTTAGCTATAGTTTTTTGCATATAAGATATAGTTGAACAAGTGGGACTACAAGTTTAAAAGAAAACAGGCAATTTTAGGGAGCAGGATATTGCTAATGAAAGACCGAGTTTCCACTTTCACATCCCTTGGAAAAGAGAGTGGTGATAGAAACCAGTAGTGTGGTTGGAAAGGTGCGTGACTGGGGCTGTGAAACTTGTCCGGGGCTGTGTTTGAGGAGGTGAGCAGTGGATGAGCTGGAATGAAGCCCTGACCCTGGGACAGCGCTGTGGCCTGACTGATGGTTGGGGGGCAGAGCCAGAGCTCTGGGGTGTTCTGTTGGCTTTGGAGTGCCTGATCTCAGACACTGAGTCATTTTCCCTCCACAAGGTGTACAAGACCATGCCTGCCTTGAAGCCTGGGGAGTTCCAGACGGGCCACTGCATTATAAGCATGCACCAAGTTTTAATTAGAACCCCAGAATGTGCTCAGCAGGAAGGGACCCACAAGGATCATCAAGTCCAACCCCTGGCCCTGCACAGGACCATCCCCAATAATCCTACCATGCACCCCAGAGAATCATCCAAAGGCTCCTGGAGCTCTGGCAGCCTTGGGGCTGTGCCCACTGCCCTGGGGAGCCTGGGCAGTGCCCCACCACCCTCTGGGGGAAGAACCTTTTGCTGAGATCCAACCTGAGCCTGCCCTGACACAACTCCAGCCATTGCCTGGCTGCTGTCCCTGGTCCCCCCAGAGCAGAGATCAGTGCCTGCCCCTGCTCTGCCCCTCCCGAGGAAGTTGGACCTGCCCTGAGGTGTCCCCTCAGTCTCCTCTTCTCCAGCTGGACACCCCAAGTGCCCTCAGTGTCCTCACACGCTGCCCCTCCAGGCCCTTCCCCATCTCCGTATCCCTCCTTTGGACACTCTCCAATGGCTCAATCTTTCCCTTCCATTGTGTCCCCCCAGAGTGCCCCAATGTCCCAGGTGAGGCCGCCCCAGTGCAGAGCAGAGTGGGACAATCCCCTCCCACTCCTGATGATTCCCAGGACAGGGTTGTTTCTACTTCCCTCATGATAACTTTGACATACAACATTTTTGTTTCAACTGTTGATGAACTCTTGAGTTACTTGCTCCCATCCCCTCATCTAATCTGCTTAAAATAGTACCTTAAGTATATTCATGTGCAGGAAATAGATGCCTGTCGTTACGAGAATGAAAAGCAGTGACCCCTTAATGTGCTTTTCATAGTATCCTCCATAACTTTTTATTTAATAGCTTACCATAAATTTTCATTGTAGCCTTTATCAGGAAAAACCAGATTCTCCTCCTTCCTGGTTGCTTTTTTTCTATTTCAGCTCTCCATAATCTTTGTAGGAACACAGGGTGGCTGGGAATTAGTGGCTGGTTGTGATGACATTGGACCTGGTCTTTTTTTGAATTTATACTAGGTTTTAGTTGGAAGAAGAACCATTTGACCAAAACATTCACATTTTATTGAATTTCAGTGTAGAACATTTTGGTTACAGATCATAAAGATGAAGATCCTCCTTTTCAAGGATGAAGATTTTTTTTTAAAGAAAAAATGTCAAAAGAGACATATTTCATAATTTATGCAAGCTTTTTAATTAAACTTGATTTAAAAATATGTTATTTTTGTGGATTTATTAAAATTAATCACTTTGATATAATTTTGATACTACTTTTATAATATTTACAAGTTGAAATATGTACTTATTAAAACTGAAAGTCTTGCTTTGTGTTTAGTGAGAGGAAATTAAAAATAACTTAATCCAAGCCAGTTTTCAAATTAAGTCTGGATTAAAAGAAAACCAGTCTTGTGTTGTTGTTCTTCTGCTGTTACATCCACTGTGTTGAGTTTATGGGGTTTGTGGTTATACAGTATTAGTGGTATTCCAATACTTCTAAACCACAGCACAGACACAATTATCCTGAAACCAAGAATTTAATGTTGAAAATTTCTGGGAAAAAAGTACAAATGTATTTTCAATCTATTATAATATTTGGCTTTAGTTTTCACCAATATGTTGATGAAACAGCATGTGAATATGTAAAATGAAGACTAACAAATGCTGAGTATTTTCTAGTATAAGATTTTTTGTACTGTTGTCCTGGGTTTCTGTTGCTGAATTTTGCTGGGTTTTAAACTGAATTTTTCCACTCTATGGATAAACTAGGGAGTTGAATTCCCTTGATGAAAGGGATAGCCTCTTGTGCAGTCTTTATGGATATCAGATACAGTTTGAAGGTCAGATTTTCCACACACACAACCAAACCTTCAGCACAACTTGGCATGTCAGATACTGGAGTCTTCTCCCCAAATAAAATTAAATACCTAAAGTGATCTGAGATTTTTCTTTAAGTGTGAAAAAGAATGATTTAAAAAACATTGGTTTGTCTGCACACCAGTCAAGGTAAATTAGTGTTTTATCTGGAAAAAGATCCTATTTTTATCTCTACTGAGGTAAGAAACTATGCAACTTCTTCCTGTGATGTCCTTTCAGAGTGCAGGACAAAGGGGAACAGCTTCAAACAGAGAGAGGAGGTTTAGATGGGATATTGGGAAGGAATCCTTCCCTGTGAGGGTGGGCAAGCCCTGGCACAGGGTGCCCAGAGAAACTGTGGCTGCCCCTGGATCCCTGGAAGTGTCCAAGGTCAGGTTGGACGGGGCTTGGAGCAACCTGGGCTGGTGGAAGGTGCCCCTGCCCGTGGAAGGTGCCCCTGCCCATGGCAGGGCATGGAACAGGATGGGCTTTGAGGTCTTTTCCAACCCAAACCATTCTGTCCCTGGAGGTGTCTGGCCTCAGGACTCGTCACCCCATTACTGTGGCTGTCTCTGGGAAGCACATGATCCACAGAGGAGGGATGAAGGAACCTGCCCCTGTGTTATCCCTGTCCCTCTCTGCCCTGGCTACTTGGCTGCTGATGAGTTCTAGTGCTGAACTCTTCCAGACCCACCTACTGCAGTGACTTTCTGTGGGGGACTGCAGCGAATCTGCAAACCTCTTGGCAGAGCAAGAAGAAATTGACCTTCATGAGATAACTGCATACCCATAGAAACAAGCACCCCGAGCTAGAGAATTGTAAACAACTTGCAAGTGCTGTGAGAACTCAGAAAACTACAAGATAAGGAATAACGAGATGGATGAATCAGTACAGAGACAGAAGGTTGCCACTGTGGCCAATGAGTTTGTATGTAATAAGCACCAATAATGTTAATGCATGTACACTTAGAGGTGATATACAAAGTAGTTGTGCTAAGAATAAAGGGGATCTGCACTTCACTTTCTTGGATATCGTGTCGTGTGTCCGTCCCAACCATGGCAACTTTCCTTCCTGTGGTGTTTCAGATTGAACAGGGATCTCTCAGTCTGGGGGGTGTAGGTATTGGGTGCTCAACCATCTCCATCCCACTGGGTCTGTCTTACTGTTTCTGGACTAAACAACAGTGTAGACACAGGAAAACTTGTTTGCATTAGTGCTTGTAAAGCGGTGGATCTGCTCCAAAGCAATGCCTCTGACAGATAAGGGAACCGTGGAACATATGGTTAACTTTGTCATGTGTGTGTTTCTGGAGCTGCAGAAGCACCAGGAGGGAGGGAACAGCTGTGCACAAGCTGTAGCTCCATCCTGGACACAATTGGAATGGGTATGGGAAGCACACTAGATCCATGGTCAAACTAATGTAGGCCAAGCTACATGTTCAGGCTGTAAAGTCCTGAGCAAAAGCTCCTTGCATGGCAAGAGGAAGAATATTAAACATGTCATTCCTCCTCTGAGATGCCCAAGTGTGGCAGACTGAGTGCTGACTTGGGAGATTTGGGATCTTTAGGAACTCTTCCCTTGAGTGCTGTGGTTTTCAGAAAATAATTATAAGCCAGCTTTGATCAAGCATTCTTGATGATTAAAAGAACAGTGGAGATATCAAACGATATTACTTTCTTCTCAAAACTGGAAAATTCCACTGCTGAGGTCAGGTAACATGGTAAGAACTTTTTAATAGTAATAGTAGAAATTAATTTAGGCTGTTTATTGTGCTTTTGATTTTAGGCCTGCAAGTGTAAGGGGAGAGTGTGTGGGACACTGAACAGTCTTACAAAAGGATCAGCAGGAAAGGAATCGAGAGGGACTTGAGGCCTTCCTTGGCCATTGCACACTTTAAACACCCATTGTAGTCGAAATTTTGGCCTGAACACCCTTTCCAGTCTCAGTTTGCCAGAAATCCTGTGGTGCCCTTTCTGCTCTTACACATACGTGTGCAGCTCCTAAAGTTGGCTCAAGATGTTTTGGCAGGATTATTTTAACCTCAGAAGTTCTGGATTTAACTTCCAAGGATGAAAGAAACCAAGAAATGGAAAGGCTTCAGAAAATCGTTGCTGCTTCTTATGTTCTCAATCAGATGAATGCTGCCTGTGGTGGTTAATTCTTTTGATTTTTGGCTTTACACTTTTCCTCCTGTTCCTTTTGAATGACAGGCAAGTTGAGAGAAAGGACTATTTCTAAAAGTCACTGTTCTATATCCTTCTAGCCACTACTTGAAAACTACCCTTTCTGAAAAATTTAAAATTGCTTTTACAAACTTTTATTTCCTAAACTACTTTTAACTGTTAAGAAATGTTGAAGCAAATAATTCATTGGAATGCAGTAACTTTGGAGTAGGTAAAGACAAAAACCTCTTAACTATTTTCAGATTAAATTCTCTACTGTTGGCTGTAAATATTTTAAGCGTGGTTAAAACAGAATATTTAAAATATTATGTGATTGTGTTGTTTTTGCATATGGCATCTGATAGTGATTTAAAAAATCCAGCACTTTTTCACCTAGTTGCATTGAAGGATGCTTTGAAGGATGCTTTGAAGAGCAAGGTCATTTGAATACCATCTACATACTAAGTAATGTTTAAATTCAACCTGATGAATGTCTCAGGACTATGTATAACTCATCAGTGATGGTTTGAAACCTGTTTGCTTCAACCTACAGAACAAAACCTCTCTTGTGCCCCACCTTGTTTGACATGCCACGTCCTGCTATAGGATAGAAACTTTACATTAGCGACGATATGTCCTTTCAGCTCTAAAATTCTTTTTGCTTATCATATTTCTTGTTTGGTTTCACTAATTTATGTTGTTGTTCCATTTACGAACTTCAGTTCTCCATTTCCTTTTGTTGCTGTGTCAGTCTCTAAGGCTTTGGTAGAACCCAGTGTAGAACAGCGTCTACTGCTGAGCATGAAGAATATGTGGGCAGCAAATGAAAGGAAAGAAAATGTAAATACAGTTGTAGTTTGAGCTTCTGTGTCTTATAAAGAAGAGTTCCAGCAAGGCTGATGGGGAGATTGCTAATGTTTCAAATAGTTTTATCCTGGTCTTGTTCTGCTTCTCGTACTCTTTTGTGTTGCTTCAGCTCATATCTCAGCCTGGCAAAATGTAATTCCTTGTAAAAATCCACAACAAGACTTGCTTTCTTTGTCCACATTTCCTGCCTGAGGGTAGTGGCACCAAACAAGATCTGCTAAATGCTTCAGCTTTTCAGCTGCATGGTAGGTCCATGAGATGATTCTGGGGAGAAGTCAGTGAATATCTGTGAAGTGTCAGGGATGTACTGAAGAGTGAAAGAATATCAAGACATGACAGAACTGCAATATGTGAACCTGAATTCCCCTTCCCTGGCTCACAGATGACTCCAAGCTGACAGAAGTTTCATGACAAAAACTTCTAAGGAGAAACCAGCACTAAGAGACAGCTCAGATGCCAAAGAACTGAAAGGACAAATGGGTGCAAAGGACCAAGAGTGGTCCCAACAGAAGGATCTAGGAAATATTCAAAATATTCAAAATATAATGTCTCCAGGCTCATTAATTGTTTGGTACTGTAAACAAGAGTTGTTGATTGCTGAGCATTCTCTAAATCTGTCCAATTTGGTTTAGGTGCTCCAATAAAGTCCTTGGAAAATCCACTCCTGTCTGTGGGAACTAAACGGGCTTACAAATGGGAAGAGATGTCCCACTCAAAGGAGTAAGTGCTGGCACAATTGTTCTTAAGGTGGCAGTGGGTTTGCACATAAAGATTAGGAAGAATTTGTTTTTTCTTTAAGCAAAGGAAATTAAAAATTATGAAAATACAGTCAAGTGCATCAGGGAGCTTTTTGAAAAACAAATGCCATCTTCTCTCTCACATTTTGGGGAGCAAAGGAAATGTGCTCAAATGTTTACATTTTAAATTGCCATCTTTCTCAATGAACAGAGACAGAAAAATGGCTCTTGTTTCAAGCAACTAAAAAAAATTAAAATCTTTGCGCCCTTTAAAGAAACTCTATAAATTCTCATTTTTCTGACTGAGTTCAGAAGTCCATGTGCTTCACCTGTGCTCTGGGTGAGACAGGGCTGTGCGGAGCTTTGGGTTGTATTTGCATTTGTGGATCGAGGGCCTCAGCTGTGGCTGCATTCCCAAAAATGCCATCAGCCCATTGTGCTGCCGTTGCAGATCTACCGAATGTTGCCCTGCTACTGCAAGAAAGAAACTATTTATTGTACTTTATAACAGTATAGCAGCAGTATTTTTTTTCTGAATGTCAGTTTTTTGTATCTGACTTGGAGGCCTTGCAGAGGAGCTCCAGGTCTTTTCTCTTTCCCTTTGTACTCTGAGAAAGAAATATTTAAAATACTTTATTTCATTGTTCAAATTCTGATCTATTGGGTTGTGTAAATGGAATTTTTTAAAGCTCAAAAATTACTGATCAGTTGTTTTCTTTTCCCTCTTCAAACCACACATATGTCAACTCCAAAGAGAGTTTGAAGTCCAAGAGTTAAGTTTCTCTGATAGAGCTCTGTGGTCTTTGTGTTGTCCACCATAGTTTCAAATGACCTGTCTGTTAAAAGGCAGCCTTCCTCCCATGCTGGTGTAGCGCTAAACAGAGCATAGAAAAATCCTAATGTGGCTGATATAAGAGTAAAGAATGTAAAAACAAAGGGCAAATATCTCAAATTCTGGGGGTACGTATAACTCAAAGCAGTGATGGAGGTTCTGTTTTGTGACTGGAGTGGCTGGGAGCCGTCGGGGAGGTGACAGCCTTACCCACAGATTGGAGTGTGGTGCCAAAATGCTGCAGTACTTGCAAGTCTGGGAGCTTCCTGGAGGCTACCAGTTGTCTGTCACTTCTTCCAGGACTTTGAAATAATATTGTCACTTGTTCTGTAAACAAGTGGCAGAATCACTTTATGTGGCTCAGTGTGTGTCAAAACACACTTGGGGTTTCCCTGGAACATGTGCGATTTTCCATGGTCTGAAGAGCCTGTTGCTAAAACAGAACAGTTTTATTTTATGGCATTTTAAAGACACTTACATGTTAAGAAGTTAATAAGAAAAAGATACATTAGAACAGAATTTTAAGAGAAATAATTAGAGTTCTTTTTTTCCATACCTCCCACATTACTGTTGTTGGGTCTTGTTCGCTGTGCGGAGATTGGTGGTGTTTGGTTTGTTTTTACATACCAGTTTTAAGACCACATCCCTCAGATAGAGGAGCAATTATCAAATAAACTATGCCTTGAATGTATTTGTTAGAGATGGAGAGATATTTAAATTGATTGTTCTCTGTATGGAAGTAACAGATGCTGAAGTTCAATCCAGTTAGGGTTGTATTTCCTCTTCACTGTCTTAAGATACTCCAGATAATTATTTTCTCTTTAATTTCCAACAAGAATTAGAGGACAACAGAGAAGAACCTGGTTTTTCGTTTGCCTTGGTGTTTTGCTTCTTTTGCACCCATCAGTGTGAAACTCTTTGTAGATGGGTCTATTTAGAGCCTGTTTTGGGAGTAAAGATGAGATCATACAATCATAGAATGACTGACCATGATTTCTGGGGCGAGGGTTTCGTTCCTGCAGCACACCCAGCTCCAGTGCATCCCTTGGCCGTGGGGTGTTATTTCCTGCTGTGTTACGTCTGTCCTGTGTGGTCACTCAGCCCACAATGGGTCTGTCCTGCCTTCCCTTGGCCAGATCAGCACTTTGCTGTTGTCCCCCTGAAGCTGCACGTGTTGTGCACTTTTATCCTGCCTGTTCCTGCAGCAGGGGCTGTGTTTGTGTGTCAGATACAACAACAGTTCTGTGTTCCTTTCACAGCAGCCTGCGAAGGACAAAGCTGCAAATGAGGCAATTAAATTTGCCCCCACAAGAGAAGGAAGGTACAGAGCTGGGAGAACACAGCTTGCTTGCATGGCAGGCAGTATTTTTTCCATGGACACTGCGGAGAAATGAGAAATTCCCAACTTGCTCTTGTGGATAGTCTGTAGGATGGCGTTGAGTCAAGGAGTACATGCCTTCCAGGCTCATATCTGGTCACACTTCAATTAACTCTTGGCCAACCGTCTATAGTTTGGTGTTTACTTTGTTATTATTACAGAAGATTTTCTCTCAAGCAAACATTTAATTTGTGCCATCCACCACGCTTTGCAGCTGGGTAAGCCATTATAAATAATGACAGAGGCTTTTCAATATACCACTTAAAATTTGCAGCAGCATGCTGGGATTTTAACCTTTAGATGTAACACTGTAATGATATGTCATCCCTAAAGAATGAAATGGTAGCTGCCTCCTGACAGCAGTATACACCTATTTTCAGCCTGAAAACTGTAATTAGCCTTCACAGTAGCTTAATGTGCTCAGCAGAAGGGTGGTCTGGCCTGTTGTTCTGGGGGTGAGCAGGACGGCACTGGCAGGAGGAAAAGTATCCTTATAATCAAACTGAAAACCCAAACCCCTCAAACCTTCATCATTAAGAACTTTTTAATTTGAAACAAGGCATAGTTGTTGATACTTTAAAAGTTGGTTGTTGCTAATTGCTTACTTTCAGACATGCTGTGGTTCCCAAGAGGCTTTTATTTTCATGCAGAAAACGCAGAGTAAAGATGTTTTAATTGACTGATGGAGCATCAATAAAATAACTTAAAAACGTACTTGGTCAGTATTAGTGACTTCTTAATGTTTGATGTCCCTGAATATAATCAATCTGGCTCTAAGAACTATAAGCACAGTTTTAAGCAGTTCTCAAGTTCCGGGAAGGGGTTTTCATTAGGAAAAGGCTTTTAAACACCAGTTTCTTCCTATTCTGGTCCTAACCTTGAAGTACATTAAACAAAATATACCACAATAAATATGTTCTTACTTAATTTCCCTGTTGAATCTCTCCTTCCTTTTTCTAGGAACCTCTTTTCTGTGACCCTATGTTGTGTTCTCTGCTGTGGGCAACATATCAGCATGACCTTAACAAATTAGAGTGTTTGCTTCAAAACTTACCCATTCTTGAGGCAAGAGGCTTTCTATTTTTACTGCCTAGAAATAGCATCTTTGGGGCAGGATAAATATTGTGAATTTCTTTGTTTGCACGTGGGAAGTGATTTTGCAATTACTTAATATGTGGAGGGTATCCTTGTGAATGTGTTCTTACAGCAAAACAACTTTCTTGCCTCTTTGATCTATCTGTGCACTGCAATCTCAAATACAGTCTTGTAATACAGCTTCAAAATGTGAAATTTAATCTTGAGAGTGCAGAAAAGCTTTGCTAAGAGCTTTAACTAACTCTAGATTTAAAGGAAACAAATTTGCTACATACTTAGGCTGTTTTTAGACTCGAACAGTGGCTGCCTTTTGCCAGTCTCCGAAATGTCTCATTTTCAAATCTCGAATACTTTTTCATTCTTGGTAGATCAAATAATCAGAGGCTGGACTATCAGGCTGTGCGTTCATTCCACCAGGTCTGTGCTTCAGTGACAGGACAATTAACACATCCAGAGTCCTCCTGGTTTCTTTCCCTGCTTCCCATGGAAATAACTGAGTACAGTGTGCCCTGTCATTCCTGCAGGAATGAGAAGTTATTGATCTTGTTTACCACAGTGTGTCTTCCTGCATTTCCCTGCAAAATGATGCCAGCTGCCAAGCCTGTTGGATAAAGTAGGATTAAGTGTGTGTGTGTATGTATCTAGAAGTCAGTGCCATAGCCAGAAGTTATTAGAGAGATAGTAGTTAAATGGTGTTAACTTAAAAAGGGTAAAGTCTTTATCCCCTGACTGCCTGGGCTCTGTTTGCTTCAAGGAAAATCATTATATTGACTTTTTTTCCTCAAAAAAAAAAGAAAAAGAAAAAAGAAAAAAGAAAAGAGAGAGGATACATTGGATATGTAACAGTTTGTTAAAATTTTCACCCCTTTTTGGGGAAAGAATGAGCAAATGGAGATAATTTCTCTAACCTCTTGATGTATTCAGGAGCTGCTCAGCTGCAGAATGACACTTCAGGAAAATTGAAAACTGAGGAACTATAAGAGGATGAAACAAACCAGGAGGTCACTGAAACTGAACTGCATTGCAGTCCAGAGGGAGCCCACAGGAGAGATGGAGAGAGACCATTGGCAAGGGCCTGGAGGAACAGGACAGAGGGATTGAGTTCAGCCTGACAGAGGGCAGGGTCAGGTGAGATACTGGGAAGGAATCCTTCCCTGTGAGGGTGGGCAGGCCCTGGCACAGGGTGACCAGAGAAGTTGTGGCTGCCCCTGGATCCCTGGAAGTGTCCAAGGTCAGGTTGGACGGGGCTTGGAGCAACCTGGGCTGGTGGAAGGTGTCCCTGCCCATGGCAGGTGGGTGGGACGACGTGGCCTCCAGGACATTCTGTGATTCTGCAATTAGGAACCTTTACAACATATTTTGGAAGAACTCTATTTTTTTTCATTTTTAAATAACAAATTTATTATTATCCTGAAAAAAACCCCAAGACCAATATTGTGACTCCCCTGTTTAGCAGTGAAGAATTGATTTAATATTCTTTTACAATTGATTATTTCCTTCTCTCTTGAAGCAAATGGCTTACCTGAAGGGACTGGGTGATTTTTATTTTTGTTGTTGTTGTTGTTGTTAAATATATCCTGATTGCTTCAATAGTGATTTAAACTCATATTGATCCTGAAATATTTATACAGTACTTCATGTGCCCTTCAGACTGACCTCCTGGTGTTACCTGATGATGGAAGTTTTCCTACAGGCACAGCCTCCACCTCGCCAAGAAGAAGAATATGGTGTGTTTTTGCAAGATCCTCAGAACAGTTGCCTTACAGTATTTAAGAAAAATATAAATTGACTTTCATATGCATTTACTTTAAAATAATGCTTTCAGATATAGACAGCAGGTACAAATATCAATATTTGGTCTCATTCATCTCTCTAGAGCATCACTTATATGGTCCCATTGAGTCAGAAGTAGCTGTTCATTAGATGGTTCTCAGAAAGTGCTTGGAATCTTTTCCAATCTTCTTGTTCTTGGTGTACAGTGGGAAGAGAAACCTTCTGGTGAGTAGGAAGTCAACCTGCTGTTGACTTCAGCTCTCTTTTCAGTCTTGGGTAAAATAACTTCCTTCCACTTTATTTACACTGAATATCATATTTCTGTTACACGTCTCCGAAGATGACCTGGAATTTCTCCATGCTCCACAGGTGGCTGCACCATGTTGCATCCAAACCTCACTGAATGTCTTTGTTGTTCCTTCTGCTTTGGCAGGTTGAGTGGAGGTTTGTAGAAAAGTTTATGGTTTGAGCATTTTCTGAAAAATCAGACTTACCATAAAAGCTCCAAAATATTTTATAAGGACCAGTAATATACCTTATAAATTTAACTTCTGCAGCTCATACAGCAGTAGTATGTTATACAATAAAATTATATGGACTGTAATTTATGGCTACAAATGTAAGCCCTGATGCATGGGGCAGAGTGAGGCAAATGTACTGCTCAAATATCCACAGCACAGTCAAATTCAGTCTTACTGAAGATGAAGAGATCAGGAGTGACTATAATAAGGTCATCATATGATGTGAACAGGAAGCTCTGCCCAGCAAAGGGATGATTAGCAGCGCAATGTGTTTCTCAGTTTGCTGTTTAGTGAATGGAATGAGAGTTCTCGGAGTTATTAGCTTTGTTATTAGCTTTCCTTCAAAAAATGGATAACTAACTCAAGCTTGAGTATAAAAATATTCATAACTACTTGACTCCAATCAGAAACTATGGTGGTTGAATAAGCACCAGATCAGCATCTGGATGAGCATTCTCATGGCATTAGCAGTGATTTGTCAGGCAAAGGTGAGATTGCAGCAGGTTGTCATCTGTGACTGTTGGAAATGGAACTGTCAGTATTGGATCCTGAAAGAGTTTATGAAGATGAAAAGACTTATTGTCATGTTCTTAAAAAATTCAGCTTTTTGAGAAAATTGGTTACGAATTACTTCAGTAATGTGGAATATTCTGTTGTTAGCTGAGCCTGATAATAACTTCATAACTTAAAAATGACAGGTGTTTAAAATGTTTTCATAGTAAAAAGGCCCAAATTAACTGACGCTGTAAAAGCCATATGCTTCACAATTTAAACTGCTCTGACTCTTGAGTCTATGAAATCTGTGTGGCTCAGTCACGACCACATGAAACTTTCATTTTTATCTGTTAGGCTGATTAAATCCCCCATTTCACCCACTGACACAAGACGAGAATGACACCAGGTTTTTAACTTTATTTTAGTGTTGCTTTCTATTAAGACTTATCTTTGTATGAAATGTTTCGTGTGACAACTTCAGAGGGCACAAATTTTAGAGCCAGACCACCACAGGAGTGGAGTATTGATTGTTACCTGAAGCTCCTGATCACTTACTGGCACACCTGTTCAACAAGAATTACGAAAGGGTGGAAAGCCTGAAAGCCACAATGCAGCCAAAATGCCCCTGGGGGGCAAATGTTCCACTGGGGGCACCTGAAGCAGCTTTCAATGGTGACGTAAAGACCAGTTTTGGTGGTGGTTGGTGACAAGGCACAGGGACTGTTAATAAGACGCTGTATTGCCACTACCTGGAGTCCAGCTTTGTCCACTTCAGCTGCTGTATAATGTGTGTTCTATCAGGGGGATAATATGGTTCTCCTAAAGCCTGAAATGCTGAGGGAATTCAGGCAGTTCAGCCTGGAGAGGAGAAGCTTTGGGGTGACATTATGGCCTTCCAGTCCCTGGGAGAGCTACAAGAAAGATGGAGAGAGACCTTTGACAAGGGCCTGGAGGGACAGGACAAGGGGAATGGGTTCACACTGACAGAGGGCAGGGATAGATGGGATATTGGTAAGGAATTCCTGGCTGTGAGGGTGGGCAGGCCCTGGCACAGGGTGCCCAGAGAAGCTGTGGCTGCCCCTGGATCCCTGGAAGTGTCCAAGGCCAGGTTGGATGGGGCTTGGAGCAACCTGGGCTGGTGGAAGGTGTCCCTGCCCTTGGCAGGGGGTGGCACTGGATGGGCTTTAAAGTCAACCCAGGCTGTTCTATGACTCCGTGATTCTTTCTCTGGGTTTGGTGTTTCCAGGGTTGTTTCTTGGTTTTCGCCCTCACCCCTGCACAGTGGTTTGCCATCACTGAGTGCATTTCCCAGCAGTGCCCCGTGGTGGGACTGGTGCAGAACCAGCTGTGCCTGGCACCCTCCCAGAGGTCCCTGTGGCCCCGGGGCTGGCACCTGGGAACGAACACCCAGTGCAGTCCAATAGTACATGGGAATTCAGCAGTGGCATCGTGCATGATCTGCCAGGTACTTCTTGAAGCGACATCATATTTTGTTGAGCTTCTAAAGATGGTGTTCACAGCAGTAGACAAGGGCACTAGTGTCTTTTCTTGCCTTGTGCTGAATGCAGTGCATCATACAAAAATGTCTAGGCATTGGAGCAGATTGAGGAAAATCAGGTGAGTTGTATGCAAATGAACTTTTCTGTTTGCTTGTTTTTAGTGAGTTGTTCAGTAACATAAACTTGAAGGTTCTTCCTTGCATTAATAAAGCTTTCTCTTGCAGGCCACCCTGGACTGGTACCCCCTGTCCCTCCTGTGCTGGTGCAGCTCCCTGGAATCAGGCTGGCTCTGTGACAGCCAGGCGTTGAAGTAAATTGGAGTTGCACAGCCTGTCTGTCTCTATTCTGGGGCCGTTCCTCCTGCAGCTCAGGTTTTCTGGTTGGCTGCATTTTTCTATCTTATCTCCTTACGTTTTGCATGCAATATGTTGCACTTTTGCCAGACAGCTGAAGGTACTTCACCGCTGTATAACTATGCTTGACATTTAATTTAAAATCAAGGATACCATTCTGTAATAGTTTGTTAAGCTGTGCCTCAGTCCCAAGCAATGTAAGTCACCTGCTTTTCAGTGTGAGAGGCAATTCATTGCTTTGGCTGTGTTTTCAGGATGATTCTGTCTTGGAATAGGAGAGCTGAAAGGTTAGGTGCCATTCTCCATCACCTAAACAAACTCAAATTGAAGTCCCATAATTTATATGAGTTGTCAGCACAAAACTAATTTAGCTTCAAATATTTTCATTTCATACTGGTATGTAAGCTCTGTGAAAGGCAAATATGTGAGTAAACTTGGAATTCTCTACTATTCTGGTTGTGTCATTGTGTGGAGAGGAAGTGGGTATGTAAATACTTATTTACTTATATTTTCAAGAGGATAAGGAAGCAAGGTGAAAACAATTATATATATATTTATACTAAAGGTATTTTTTTATAACATGAACTAAGGGCCAGGCCTTGCAAAGCTGATTCCAGTTGCTGGCTGGAACATTTGTTGGAACTGAAGCCTTTCATGAGGTTTGTTTGGATTTTTTTGTTTTGACTCTTTTATTTTGTTAATTTAGTGAAAAATGTCTTTGTGTCAAACATACCTCCAAACCTGTTAACATTTTGTAACGAAGTAGCTACATTTATTATGTAGGATGTGGCCTACTCCCAGTTGAGTTGTTTCTTCCAGAACAGACAAAGACCTGAGAAATGTTTTGTTCCCCAGAGTGGGGCACTTTGCCTGTATTGTTACTCAGCTGGTGATCCCTGTGTAAGCTCTACTGTGACCCTGAAAAGCATTCCTGCAAAATGCTTCGCTCAAAACTAAGAGAAATGCACAAGAAGTTTTGGTTCTGTCAAAACAATGCTGAGTATCGGAGGAAAGGTATGAAAGTCATGACAACATTTCCAGACATATCTGGGATAACAAATCCTAACTGTTTCCAGGCATCATTCATTTGAGACATTGTGACAATACCGAACCCAAAACACAGGAGTGAGGCATCCACTACATCTGTTGTCATACAAGTGTATGCCAAGATGTTTGAAAGTTATCAGGGGCATCATAAAGTTGTACCTTAGAGAACAGATATCTACAGTATATGTGACCTGGTGGGATGTGAGGGCGGAGTGAGCAGGGCTCTTGTACAACTCAATCCAGCTGCTTCTTTCTCTGTGTGCAGAGGATGATGGTGGGGACAGTCTGTGCCCTCTGCCTGTAGCAGGAAGAGAGAACCAGTGAGGACACTGCTTTGGCAATCATAGAATTGCTTAGATTGGAAAAGGACTTTTGTATCACTGAGTCTTAATTAACCTGGTACTGCTAAGGTCTCCCCTAACCATGTCCCCAAGTGCCACCTCGACATGTTTTTAAATAGCTCCAGGGATGGAGACTCCACTCCTGCCCTGGGCAGCCCCTTCCAATGCCCGACCACCCTTTCAGTGAAGAAATTCCTCCTGATGTTCCCCCTGTCCCTGCCCTGGCACAGCCTGAGGCCATTCCCTCTCCTCCTGTTCCTGTTCCCTGAGAGAAGATCCCAACCCTCCCCTGGATCCATCAGGGAGTTACAGAGCCAGAAGGTCCCCCCTGAGCCTCCTTTTGTCCAGGCTGAGCCCCCCCAGCTCCCTCAGCCGCTCCTGCTGCTCCAGCCCCTTCCCAGCTCTGTTCCCGTCCCTGGACACGCTCCAGCCCCTCAAGGTCTCTGTTATCTGGGGGTCCAGAACTGGACACAGCCCCGGAGAAGCCTCAGCAGTGCCAGCACAGGGGGACAGTCCCTGCCCTGGTCCTGTTGCCACACTATTCCTGAGGCAGTCCAGGTGCCATCGCCCATCCTGCCCACCTGGGCACACCTGAATCTTGTCCAGCCACTGTTGACAGGCACCCTCAGGGCCTTCTCTGCTTGACCCCTTTCCAGCCACTCTTCCCCCAGCCTGCAGTGATGCATGAGGGTCCTTCTTGAAGAATGTCCATCCTTCCTGGGAAGTGGGAATCTGTTCTAGTGTTTGCACCCTTGTTGTGAATTACGAAGCGATGCTCTGGTAACACCTATGAGCAGTTTCAGCCACTGGGTACTTTAAACCATAACCTCTGTTTAAAACTACAGTGTTTGTTTTGGAACCAGGGAACTGATATATCTTAGTCATGTGTCCCACTTGCAAACCTTCTGCAGTGAGTGTAGGTCCCCATATCTCAGGCTCTGGGACACTCCTGTGAGTGCTGCATTCTGCCTTGAAGGTGACTAATTGCAATCAAGAGCTGTAAGATCTCATTCTGATCCTCTTGAAGGGGCAGTCTCTTCAGAAGCTATTGCAATGCAAACACTCAACTAATGTTCAAAGCAGGGACAGTACATTTTTAAGGCTCTGGTGTTTAACACTGGAAGTGTCTGCAGTGCTTTGTCTCCAGGGAGATGAGATGTGCTGACTGTCCTTGGGGGTTACACCATATGTGATGCAAGTGAAGGTTAGTGAAGAGCTATTTCTGGAAGGTTTCGTTTGGTCTGAAGTGAGGGACACCTTCCACGAACAATGATGTACGTAAGATATTACCCTAAGGACAGTTGTTTTAGGGATAATTGTGGATTTGGGGAGCAAGGGAATGGAGCATTTAGGTTTTGTTAGGGGAGCAAGTAATAGAATGCTTTTCTTCTTCCTCTGAAATAGGTAGAGTATAAAATGGCTGAATGGTCTTTATTTTGTGGATGTGTTTGATTTTTGGTTGTTTGGTCTGGTTGGGTTTTTTACCTCCCTCTCTGTACAGGAACAGTCAGGACACGCTGACAGCTTTCCTGCGTTTGGAGCAGGTTTGTTCTATGGGCTATGGGGCTGCAACAGAACCTCAGCTTGCCCAGGAAAGGTCTGTGCACCACTGGAGAAAAGTGAACTTAAAGCATCACATGTATTTTAAAGTTGTGGTGTGTTTTTGGTTCGAAACCAGAAATCTGCTCCTGAGTGGCTTGACGGGATCCAAGTAAGAGAAACTGGAGTTCTGTGGGACATTTCCAGTTCTTCTGCTCTACCTTGTTTTGAGGCTTTTTTACAAACTCAATTTCCTTTGTCAAAAATTATGTAAGGAACTTAGATTTGGTGGGAACTAATTAAAGCTAATGTTACATGGTGTTTCGCTTGGAAAGATGTGGAAATACCTGTATGAGAAATGATGGAAGCTGGAAGTTCAGGGTGCTGGGGGACAAAGACTGAAACTTCACATAGGTACATCTCTTCAAAGGGGCAATTTCGAGGTTGTGATGGAGTGGAGCCTTCAGATTATGATAGTTAAATAAATTGACATGCATTTGGGGAGATAGTACTAAAAAGTTCAGATTTTAGGCTCAAAGGTCAAAGACATTGGATAAACCCAATGAAATTAATTTATATGAAAAGAGTTGAAGTATCTACTTACAGCTTTCTGGAACAGGTCACTAAGTAATTTTTAATTGAGGCTGGTCAAGAGTTACTTAACACAATTAATCACAGCAAACCTTTAACAGCTTCCTGCTAATGAATGGAGATTGTTAATGCTCATTTCTCTATCTTCTCTTGCCCTTCCTTGCTCCATAAGAGTGACTCCTTTTGTATTGCAATGGGAAGCCTTCAGATACATTCAGGAAATTATTTCTGACTGCCAAGCTCATGCTTACAGTGTCTTAGTTTAGAGTA